>OU343036.1:14651839-15251839 GCA_910593735.2 Ectemnius lituratus | reverse complement strand
GAATGGAACACATGCATTTCCGACGTGAAATGACGAGAGGAATCGAATGCCGCAAGCAGAATTCAAATCCGAGTATCCCTTCGTCAGAAAATCCCTGTTATACCCAACAACCTGTCCTCCAGTATTCTGACTCCTAGAATCGTAATCTGGAACGTAACACATGCATTTCCGACGTAAAATGACGAGAGGAATCGAATGCCGCAAGCAGCATTCAAATCCGAGTCTCCGTTCGTCTGAAAATCCCTCCTATATCCAAAACCTGTCTTCCAGTGGTCTGGCTTCCAGAATCGTAATCGGGAACGGAACACATGCATTTCCGACGTAAAATGAAGAGAGGAATCGAACGCCGCAAGCAGCATTCAAATCCGAGTCTTCGTTCTTCTGGAAATCGCTCCTATATCCAAAATCTATCCTCCAGTATTCTGACTCCTAGAATCGTAATCTAGAACGGAACACATGCATTTGCGACGTAAAATGACGAGAGGAATCGAATGCCGCAAGCAGCATTCAAATCCGAGTCTTCGTTCTTCTGGAAATCGCTCCTATATCCAAAATCTATCCTCCAGTATTCTGACTCCTAGAATCGTAATCTAGAACGGAACACATGCATTTGCGACGTAAAATGACGAGAGGAATCGAACGCCGCAAGCAGCATTCAAATCCGAGTCTTCGTTCTTCTGGAAATCGCTCCTATATCCAAAATCTATCCTCCAGTATTCTGACTCCTAGAATCGTAATCTAGAACGGAACACATGCATTTGCGACGTAAAATGACGAGAGGAATCGAACGCCGCAAGCAGCATTCAAATCCGAGTCTCCGTTCTTCTGGAAATCGCTCCTACATTCCAAACCTGTCTTCCTGTATTGTGGCTTCCAGAATCGTAATCTAGAACGGAACACATGCATTTCCGACGTAAAATGAAAATAGGAATCGAACGCCGCAAGCAGCATTCAAATCCGAGTCTCCGTTCTTCTGGAAATCGCTCCTACATTCCAAACCTGTCTTCCTGTATTGTGGCTTCCAGAATCGTAATCGCGAACGGAACACATGCATTTCCGACGTGAAATGAAGAGAGGAATCGAATGCCGCAAGCAGCATTCAAATCCGAGTCTCCGTTCGTCTGGAAATCACTCCTATATCCAAAACCTGTCTTCCAGTATTCTGGTTTTCAGAATCGTAATCTAGAACGGAACACATGCATTTGCGACGTAAAATGACGAGAGGAATCGAATGCCGCAAGCAGAATTCAAATCCGAGTCTCCGTTCTTCTGGAAATCGCTCCTATATCCAAAACATGTCTTCCAGTATTCTGGCTTCCAGAATCGTAATTGGGAACGGAACACATGCATTTCCGACGTAAAATGAAGAGAGGAATCGAATGCCGCAATCAGAATTCAAATCCGAGTGTCCATTCTTTTGGAAATCGCTCCTATATCCAAAATCTATCCTCCAGTATTCTGACTCCTAGAATCGTAATCTAGAACGGAACACATGCATTTGCGACGTAAAATGACGAGAGGAATCGAATGCCGCAAGCAGCATTCAAATCCGAGTCTTCGTTCTTCTGGAAATCGCTCCTATATCCAAAATCTATCCTCCAGTATTCTGACTCCTAGAATCGTAATCTAGAACGGAACACATGCATTTGCGACGTAAAATGACGAGAGGAATCGAATGCCGCAAGCAGAATTCAAATCCGAGTCTCCGTTCTTCTGGAAATCGCTCCTATATTCCAAACCTGTCTTCCAGTATTCTGACTCCTAGAATCGTAATCTAGAACGGAACACATGCATTTGCGACGTAAAATGACGAGAGGAATCGAACGCCGCAAGCAGCATTCAAATCCGAGTCTTCGTTCTTCTGGAAATCGCTCCTATATCCAAAATCTATCCTCCAGTATTCTGACTCCTAGAATCGTAATCTAGAACGGAACACATGCATTTGCGACGTAAAATGACGAGAGGAATCGAACGCCGCAAGCAGCATTCAAATCCGAGTCTCCGTTCTTCTGGAAATCGCTCCTACATTCCAAACCTGTCTTCCTGTATTGTGGCTTCCAGAATCGTAATCTAGAACGGAACACATGCATTTCCGACGTAAAATGAAAATAGGAATCGAACGCCGCAAGCAGCATTCAAATCCGAGTCTCCGTTCTTCTGGAAATCGCTCCTATATCCAAAACATGTCTTCCAGTATTCTGGCTTCCAGAATCGTAACCTGGAATGGAACACATGCATTTCCGACGTAAAATGAAGAGAGGAATCGAATGCCGCAAGCAGAATTAAAATCCGAGTGTCCGTTCTTCTAGAAATCGCTCCTATATCCAAAACCTGTCTTCCAGTATTCTGGTTTCCAGAATCGTAACCTGGAATGGAACACATGCATTTCCGACGTGAAATGACGAGAGGAATCGAATGCCGCAAGCAGAATTAAAATCCGAGTATCTCTTCGTCAGAAAATCCCTGTTATACCCAAAAACCTATCCTCCAGTATTCTGACTCCTAGAATCGTAATCTAGAACGGAACACATGCATTTGCGACGTAAAATGACGAGAGGAATCGAACGCCGCAAGCAGCATTCAAATCCGAGTCTCCGTTCGTCTGAAAATCCCTCCTATATCCAAAACCTGTCTTCCAGTGTTCTGGTTTCCAGAATCGTAATCGCGAACGGAACACATGAATTTCCGACGTGAAATGAAGAGAGGAATCGAATGCCGCAAGCAGAATTCAAATCCGAGTCTCCGTCCTTCTGGAAATCGCTCCTATATTCAAAACCTATCCTCCAGTATTCTGACTCCTAGAATCGTAATCTAGAACGGAACACATGCATTTGCGACGTAAAATGACGAGAGGAATCGAACGCCGCAAGCAGCATTCACATCCGAGTCTCCGTTCGTCTGAAAATCCCTCCTATATCCAAAACCTGTCTTCCAGTGTTCTGGCTTCCAGAATCGTAATCGCGAACGGAACACATGAATTTCCGACGTGAAATGAAGAGAGGAATCGAATGCCGCAAGCAGCATTCAAATCCGAGTGTCCATTCTTTTGGAAATCGCTCCTATATCCAAAATCTATCCTCCAGTATTCTGACTCCTAGAATCGTAATCTGGAACGTAACACATGCATTTCCGACGTAAAATGACGAGAGGAATCGAACGCCGCAAGCAGCATTCAAATCCGAGTCTCCGTTCTTCTGGAAATCCCTCCTATATCCAAAACCTGTCTTCCAGTCTTCTGGTTTCCAGAATCGTAATCGCGAACGGAACACATGCATTTCCGACGTGAAATGAAGAGAGGAATCGAATGCCGCAAGCAGAATTCAAATCCGAGTCTCCGTTCTTCTGGAAATCGCTCCTATATTCAAAACCTATCCTCCAGTATTCTGACTCCTAGAATCGTAATCTAGAACGGAACACATGCATTTGCGACGTAAAATGACGAGAGGAATCGAACGCCGCAAGCAGCATTCAAATCCGAGTCTCCGTTCGTCTGAAAATCCCTCCTATATCCAAAACCTGTCTTCCAGTGTTCTGGCTTCCAGAATCGTAATCGCGAACGGAACACATGCATTTCCGACGTGAAATGAAGAGAGGAATCGAATGCCGCAAGCAGCATTCAAATCCGAGTCTCCGTTCGTCTGGAAATCACTCCTATATCCAAAACCTGTCTTCCAGTATTCTGGTTTCCAGAATCGTAATCTAGAACGGAACACATGCATTTCCGACGTGAAATGACGAGAGGAATCGAATGCCGCAAGCAGAGTTCAAATCCGAGTGTCCGTTCTTCTGGAAATCGCTCCTATATCGAAAATCTATCCTCCAGTATTCTGACTCCTGGAATCGTAATCTAGAACGGAACCCATGCATTTGCGACGTAAAATGACGAGAGGAATCGAACGCCGCAAGCAGCATTCAAATCCGAGTCTCCGTTCTTTTGGAAATCGCTCCTATATCCAAAACATGTCTTCCAGTATTCTGGCATCCAGAATCGTAATTGGGAACGGAACACATGCATTTCCGACGTAAAATGAAGAGAGGAATCGAATGCCGCAAGCAGAATTAAAATCCGAGTGTCCGTTCTTCTAGAAATCGCTCCTATATCCAAAACCTGTCTTCCAGTATTCTGGTTTCCAGAATCGTAACCTGGAATGGAACACATGCATTTCCGACGTGAAATGACGAGAGGAATCGAATGCCGCAAGCAGAATTGAAATCCGAGTATCCCTTCGTCAGAAAATCCCTGTTATACCCAACAACCTATCCTCCAGTATTCTGGCTCCCAGAATCGTAATCTGGAACGTAACACATGCATTTCCGACGTAAAATGACGAGAGGAATCGAACGCCGCAAGCAGCATTCAAATCCGAGTCTCCGTTCTTCTGGAAATCGCTCCTAGATTCCAAACCTGTCTTCCAGTATTGTGGCTTCCAGAATCGTAATCGGGAGCGGAACACATGCATTTCCGACGTGAAATGACGAGAGGAATCGAATGCCGCAAGCAGAGTTCAAATCCGAGTGTCCGTTCTTCTGGAAATCGCTCCTATATCGAAAATCTATCCTCCAGTATTCTGACTCCTGGAATCGTAATCTAGAACGGAACCCATGCATTTGCGACGTAAAATGACGAGAGGAATCGAACGCCGCAAGCAGCATTCAAATCCGAGTCTCCGTTCTTTTGGAAATCGCTCCTATATCCAAAACATGTCTTCCAGTATTCTGGCTTCCAGAATCGTAATTGGGAACGGAACACATGCATTTCCGACGTAAAATGAAGAGAGGAATCGAATGCCGCAAGCAGAATTAAAATCCGAGTGTCCGTTCTTCTAGAAATCGCTCCTATATCCAAAACCTGTCTTCCAGTATTCTGGTTTCCAGAATCGTAACCTGGAATGGAACACATGCATTTCCGACGTGAAATGACGAGAGGAATCGAATGCCGCAAGCAGCATTCAAATCCGAGTCTCCGTTCGTCTGGAAATCACTCCTATATCCAAAACCTGTCTTCCAGTATTCTGATTTCCAGAATCGTAATCTAGAACGGAACATATGCATTTCCGACGTGAAATGACGAGAGGAATCGAATGCCGCAAGCAGAGTTCAAATCCGAGTGTCCGTTCTTCTGGAAATCGCTCCTATATCGAAAATCTATCCTCCAGTATTCTGACTCCTAGAATCGTAATCTAGAAAGGAACACATCCATTTCCGACGTGAAATGACGAGAGGAATCGAATGCCGCAAGCAGAGTTCAAATCCGAGTGTCCGTTCTTCTGGAAATCGCTCCTATATCGAAAATCTATCCTCCAGTATTCTGACTCCTGGAATCGTAATCTAGAACGGAACCCATGCATTTGCGACGTAAAATGACGAGAGGAATCGAACGCCGCAAGCAGCATTCAAATCCGAGTCTCCGTTCGTCTGAAAATCCCTCCTATATCCAAAACCTGTCTTCCAGTATTCTGGCTTCCAGAATCGTAATTGGGAACGGAACACATGCATTTCCGACGTAAAATGACGAGAGGAATCGAATGCCGCAAGCAGAATTCAAATCCGAGTATCCCTTCGTCAGAAAATCCCTGTTATACCCAAAAACCTATCCTCCAGTATTCTGACTCCTAGAATCGTAATCTAGAACGGAACACATGCATTTGCGACGTAAAATGACGAGAGGAATCGAACGCCGCAAGCAGCATTCAAATCCGAGTCTTCGTTCTTCTGGAAATCGCTCCTATATCCAAAATCTATCCTCCAGTATTCTGACTCCTAGAATCGTAATCTAGAACGGAACACATGCATTTGCGACGTAAAATGACGAGAGGAATCGAACGCCGCAAGCAGCATTCAAATCCGAGTCTCCGTTCTTCTGGAAATCGCTCCTACATTCCAAACCTGTCTTCCTGTATTGTGGCTTCCAGAATCGTAATCTAGAACGGAACACATGCATTTCCGACGTAAAATGAAAATAGGAATCGAACGCCGCAAGCAGCATTCAAATCCGAGTCTCCGTTCTTCTGGAAATCGCTCCTATATCCAAAACATGTCTTCCAGTATTCTGGCTTCCAGAATCGTAACCTGGAATGGAACACATGCATTTCCGATGTAAAATGAAGAGAGGAATCGAATGCCGCAAGCAGAATTAAAATCCGAGTGTCCGTTCTTCTAGAAATCGCTCCTATATCCAAAACCTGTCTTCCAGTATTCTGGTTTCCAGAATCGTAACCTGGAATGGAACACATGCATTTCCGACGTGAAATGACGAGAGGAATCGAATGCCGCAAGCAGAATTAAAATCCGAGTATCTCTTCGTCAGAAAATCCCTGTTATACCCAAAAACCTATCCTCCAGTATTCTGACTCCTAGAATCGTAATCTAGAACGGAACACATGCATTTGCGACGTAAAATGACGAGAGGAATCGAACGCCGCAAGCAGCATTCAAATCCGAGTCTCCGTTCGTCTGAAAATCCCTCCTATATCCAAAACCTGTCTTCCAGTGTTCTGGTTTCCAGAATCGTAATCGCGAACGGAACACATGCATTTCCGACGTGAAATGAAGAGAGGAATCGAATGCCGCAAGCAGAATTCAAATCCGAGTCTCCGTTCTTCTGGAAATCGCTCCTATATTCAAAACCTATCCTCCAGTATTCTGACTCCTAGAATCGTAATCTAGAACGGAACACATGCATTTGCGACGTAAAATGACGAGAGGAATCGAACGCCGCAAGCAGCATTCACATCCGAGTCTCCGTTCGTCTGAAAATCCCTCCTATATCCAAAACCTGTCTTCCAGTGTTCTGGCTTCCAGAATCGTAATCGCGAACGGAACACATGAATTTCCGACGTGAAATGAAGAGAGGAATCGAATGCCGCAAGCAGCATTCAAATCCGAGTGTCCATTCTTTTGGAAATCGCTCCTATATCCAAAATCTATCCTCCAGTATTCTGACTCCTAGAATCGTAATCTGGAACGTAACACATGCATTTCCGACGTAAAATGACGAGAGGAATCGAACGCCGCAAGCAGCATTCAAATCCGAGTCTCCGTTCTTCTGGAAATCCCTCCTATATCCAAAACCTGTCTTCCAGTCTTCTGGTTTCCAGAATCGTAATCGCGAACGGAACACATGCATTTCCGACGTGAAATGAAGAGAGGAATCGAATGCCGCAAGCAGAATTCAAATCCGAGTCTCCGTTCTTCTGGAAATCGCTCCTATATCCAAAACCTGTCTTCCAGTATTCTGGTTTCCAGAATCGTAATCTAGAACGGAACACATGCATTTCCGACGTGAAATGACGAGAGGAATCGAATGCCGCAAGCAGAGTTCAAATCCGAGTGTCCGTTCTTCTGGAAATCGCTCCTATATCGAAAATCTATCCTCCAGTATTCTGACTCCTGGAATCGTAATCTAGAACGGAACCCATGCATTTGCGACGTAAAATGACGAGAGGAATCGAACGCCGCAAGCAGCATTCAAATCCGAGTCTCCGTTCTTTTGGAAATCGCTCCTATATCCAAAACATGTCTTCCAGTATTCTGGCTTCCAGAATCGTAATTGGGAACGGAACACATGCATTTCCGACGTAAAATGAAGAGAGGAATCGAATGCCGCAAGCAGAATTAAAATCCGAGTGTTCGTTCTTCTAGAAATCGCTCCTATATCCAAAACCTGTCTTCCAGTATTCTGGTTTCCAGAATCGTAACCTGGAATGGAACACATGCATTTCCGACGTGAAATGACGAGAGGAATCGAATGCCGCAAGCAGAATTCAAATCCGAGTATCCCTTCGTCAGAAAATCCCTGTTATACCCAAAAACCTATCCTCCAGTATTCAGGCTCCTAGAATCGTAATAGGGAACGTAACACATGCATTTCCGACGTAAAATGACGAGAGGAATCGAACGCCGCAAGCAGCATTCAAATCCGAGTCTCCGTTCTTCTGGAAATCGCTCCTAGATTCCAAACCTGTCTTCCAGTATTGTGGCTTCCAGAATCGTAATCGGGAGCGGAACATGTGCATTTCTGACGCAAAATGACGAGAGGAATCGAATGCCGCAAGCAGAATCCAAATCCGAGTATCCCTTCGTCAGAAAATCCCTGTTATACCCAAAAACCTATCCTCCAGTATTCTGACTCCCAGAATCGTAATCTAGAACGGAACACATGCATTTGCGACGTAAAATGACGAGAGGAATCGAACGCCGCAAGCAGCATTCAAATCCGAGTCTCCGTTCGTCTGGAAATCCCTCCTATATCCAAAACCTGTCTTCCAGTGTTCTGGCTTCCAGAATCGTAATCGCGAACGGAACACATGCATTTCCGACGTGAAATGAAGAGAGGAATCGAACGCCGCAAGCAGCATTCAAATCCGAGTCTCCGTTCGTCTGGAAATCACTCCTATATCCAAAACCTGTCTTCCAGTATTCTGGTTTCCAGAATCGTAATCTAGAACGGAACACATGCATTTCCGACGTGAAATGACGAGAGGAATCGAATGCCGCAAGCAGAATTCAAATCCGAGTGTCCGTTCTTCTGGAAATCGCTCCTATATCGAAAATCTATCCTCCAGTATTCTGACTCCTGGAATCGTAATCTAGAACGGAACACATGCATTTGCGACGTAAAATGACGAGAGGAATCGAACGCCGCAAGCAGCATTCAAATCCGAGTCTCCGTTCTTTTGGAAATCGCTCCTATATCCAAAACATGTCTTCCAGTATTCTGGCTTCCAGAATCGTAATTGGGAACGGAACACATGCATTTCCGACGTAAAATGAAGAGAGGAATCGAATGCCGCAAGCAGAATTAAAATCCGAGTGTCCGTTCTTCTAGAAATCGCTCCTATATCCAAAACCTGTCTTCCAGTATTCTGGTTTCCAGAATCGTAACCTGGAATGGAACACATGCATTTCCGACGTGAAATGACGAGAGGAATCGAATGCCGCAAGCAGCATTCAAATCCAAGTCTCCGTTCGTCTGGAAATCACTCCTATATCCAAAACCTGTCTTCCAGTATTCTGATTTCCAGAATCGTAATCTAGAACGGAACATATGCATTTCCGACGTGAAATGACGAGAGGAATCGAATGCCGCAAGCAGAGTTCAAATCCGAGTGTCCGTTCTTCTGGAAATCGCTCCTATATCGAAAATCTATCCTCCAGTATTCTGACTCCTAGAATCGTAATCTAGAAAGGAACACATCCATTTGCGACGTAAAATGACAAGAGGAATCGAATGCCGCAAGCAGAATCCAAATCCGAGTATCCCTTCGTCAGAAAATCCCTGTTATACCCAAAAACCTATCCTCCAGTATTCTGACTCCTAGAATCGTAATCTAGAACGGAACACATGCATTTGCGACGTAAAATGACGAGAGGAATCGAACGCCGCAAGCAGCATTCAAATCCGAGTCTCCGTTCGTCTGAAAATCCCTCCTATATCCAAAACCTGTCTTCCAGTGTTCTGGCTTCCAGAATCGTAATCGCGAACGGAACACATGCATTTCCGACGTGAAATGAAGAGAGGAATCGAATGCCGCAAGCAGCATTCAAATCCGAGTCTCCGTTCGTCTGGAAATCACTCCTATATCCAAAACCTGTCTTCCAGTATTCTGGTTTCCAGAATCGTAATCTAGAACGGAACACATGCATTTCCGACGTGAAATGACGAGAGGAATCGAATGCCGCAAGCAGAGTTCAAATCCGAGTGTCCGTTCTTCTGGAAATCGCTCCTATATCGAAAATCTATCCTCCAGTATTCTGACTCCTGGAATCGTAATCTAGAACGGAACCCATGCATTTGCGACGTAAAATGACGAGAGGAATCGAACGCCGCAAGCAGCATTCAAATCCGAGTCTCCGTTCTTTTGGAAATCGCTCCTATATCCAAAACATGTCTTCCAGTATTCTGGCTTCCAGAATCGTAATTGGGAACGGAACACATGCATTTCCGACGTAAAATGAAGAGAGGAATCGAATGCCGCAAGCAGAATTAAAATCCGAGTGTCCGTTCTTCTAGAAATCGCTCCTATATCCAAAACCTGTCTTCCAGTATTCTGGTTTCCAGAATCGTAACCTGGAATGGAACACATGCATTTCCGACGTGAAATGACGAGAGGAATCGAATGCCGCAAGCAGCATTCAAATCCAAGTCTCCGTTCGTCTGGAAATCACTCCTATATCCAAAACCTGTCTTCCAGTATTCTGATTTCCAGAATCGTAATCTAGAACGGAACATATGCATTTCCGACGTGAAATGACGAGAGGAATCGTATGCCGCAAGCAGAGTTCAAATCCGAGTGTCCGTTCTTCTGGAAATCGCTCCTATATCGAAAATCTATCCTCCAGTATTCTGACTCCTAGAATCGTAATCTAGAAAGGAACACATCCATTTGCGACGTAAAATGACAAGAGGAATCGAATGCTGCAAGCAGAATTAAAATCCGAGTATCTCTTCGTCAGAAAATCCCTGTTATACCCAAAAACCTATCCTCCAGTATTCTGACTCCTAGAATCGTAATCTGGAATTGAACACGTGCATTTCCGACGTGAAATGAAGAGAGGAATCGAATGCCGCAATCAGAATTCAAATCCGAGTGTCCATTCTTTTGGAAATCGCTCCTATATCCAAAATCTATCCTCCAGTATTCTGACTCCTAGAATCGTAATCTAGAACGGAACACATGCATTTGCGACGTAAAATGACGAGAGGAATCGAACGCCGCAAGCAGCATTCAAATCCGAGTCTCCGTTCTTTTGGAAATCGCTCCTATATCCAAAACATGTCTTCCAGTATTCTGGCTTCCAGAATCGTAATTGGGAACGGAACACATGCATTTCCGACGTAAAATGAAGAGAGGAATCGAATGCCGCAAGCAGAATTAAAATCCGAGTGTCCGTTCTTCTAGAAATCGCTCCTATATCCAAAACCTGTCTTCCAGTATTCTGGTTTCCAGAATCGTAACCTGGAATGGAACACATGCATTTCCGACGTGAAATGACGAGAGGAATCGAATGCCGCAAGCAGAATTCAAATCCGAGTATCCCTTCGTCAGAAAATCCCTGTTATACCCAACAACCTGTCGTTCAGTATTCAGGCTCCTAGAATCGTAATCTGGAACGTAACACATGCATTTCCGACGTAAAATGACGAGAGGAATCGAATGCCGCAAGCAGCATTCAAATCCGAGTCTTCGTTCTTCTGGAAATCGCTCCTATATCCAAAATCTATCCTCCAGTATTCTGACTCCTAGAATCGTAATCTGGAATTGAACACGTGCATTTCCGACGTGAAATGAAGAGAGGAATCGAATGCCGCAATCAGAATTCAAATCCGAGTGTCCATTCTTTTGGAAATCGCTCCTATATCCAAAATCTATCCTCCAGTATTCTGACTCCTAGAATCGTAATCTAGAACGGAACACATGCATTTGCGACGTAAAATGACGAGAGGAATCGAACGCCGCAAGCAGCATTCAAATCCGAGTCTCCGTTCTTTTGGAAATCGCTCCTATATCCAAAACATGTCTTCCAGTATTCTGGCTTCCAGAATCGTAATTGGGAACGGAACACATGCATTTCCGACGTAAAATGAAGAGAGGAATCGAATGCCGCAAGCAGAATTAAAATCCGAGTGTCCGTTCTTCTAGAAATCGCTCCTATATCCAAAACCTGTCTTCCAGTGGTCTGGCTTCCAGAATCGTAATCGGGAACGGAACACATGCATTTCCGACGTAAAATGAAGAGAGGAATCGAACGCCGCAAGCAGCATTCAAATCCGAGTCTTCGTTCTTCTGGAAATCGCTCCTATATCCAAAATCTATCCTCCAGTATTCTGACTCCTAGAATCGTAATCTAGAACGGAACACATGCATTTGCGACGTAAAATGACGAGAGGAATCGAATGCCGCAAGCAGCATTCAAATCCGAGTCTTCGTTCTTCTGGAAATCGCTCCTATATCCAAAATCTATCCTCCAGTATTCTGACTCCTAGAATCGTAATCTAGAACGGAACACATGCATTTGCGACGTAAAATGACGAGAGGAATCGAACGCCGCAAGCAGCATTCAAATCCGAGTCTTCGTTCTTCTGGAAATCGCTCCTATATCCAAAATCTATCCTCCAGTATTCTGACTCCTAGAATCGTAATCTAGAACGGAACACATGCATTTGCGACGTAAAATGACGAGAGGAATCGAACGCCGCAAGCAGCATTCAAATCCGAGTCTCCGTTCTTCTGGAAATCGCTCCTACATTCCAAACCTGTCTTCCTGTATTGTGGCTTCCAGAATCGTAATCTAGAACGGAACACATGCATTTCCGACGTAAAATGAAAATAGGAATCGAACGCCGCAAGCAGCATTCAAATCCGAGTCTCCGTTCTTCTGGAAATCGCTCCTACATTCCAAACCTGTCTTCCTGTATTGTGGCTTCCAGAATCGTAATCGCGAACGGAACACATGCATTTCCGACGTGAAATGAAGAGAGGAATCGAATGCCGCAAGCAGCATTCAAATCCGAGTCTCCGTTCGTCTGGAAATCACTCCTATATCCAAAACCTGTCTTCCAGTATTCTGGTTTTCAGAATCGTAATCTAGAACGGAACACATGCATTTGCGACGTAAAATGACGAGAGGAATCGAATGCCGCAAGCAGAATTCAAATCCGAGTCTCCGTTCTTCTGGAAATCGCTCCTATATCCAAAACATGTCTTCCAGTATTCTGGCTTCCAGAATCGTAATTGGGAACGGAACACATGCATTTCCGACGTAAAATGAAGAGAGGAATCGAATGCCGCAATCAGAATTCAAATCCGAGTGTCCATTCTTTTGGAAATCGCTCCTATATCCAAAATCTATCCTCCAGTATTCTGACTCCTAGAATCGTAATCTAGAACGGAACACATGCATTTGCGACGTAAAATGACGAGAGGAATCGAATGCCGCAAGCAGCATTCAAATCCGAGTCTTCGTTCTTCTGGAAATCGCTCCTATATCCAAAATCTATCCTCCAGTATTCTGACTCCTAGAATCGTAATCTAGAACGGAACACATGCATTTGCGACGTAAAATGACGAGAGGAATCGAATGCCGCAAGCAGAATTCAAATCCGAGTCTCCGTTCTTCTGGAAATCGCTCCTATATTCCAAACCTGTCTTCCAGTATTCTGACTCCTAGAATCGTAATCTAGAACGGAACACATGCATTTGCGACGTAAAATGACGAGAGGAATCGAACGCCGCAAGCAGCATTCAAATCCGAGTCTTCGTTCTTCTGGAAATCGCTCCTATATCCAAAATCTATCCTCCAGTATTCTGACTCCTAGAATCGTAATCTAGAACGGAACACATGCATTTGCGACGTAAAATGACGAGAGGAATCGAACGCCGCAAGCAGCATTCAAATCCGAGTCTCCGTTCTTCTGGAAATCGCTCCTACATTCCAAACCTGTCTTCCTGTATTGTGGCTTCCAGAATCGTAATCTAGAACGGAACACATGCATTTCCGACGTAAAATGAAAATAGGAATCGAACGCCGCAAGCAGCATTCAAATCCGAGTCTCCGTTCTTCTGGAAATCGCTCCTATATCCAAAACATGTCTTCCAGTATTCTGGCTTCCAGAATCGTAACCTGGAATGGAACACATGCATTTCCGACGTAAAATGAAGAGAGGAATCGAATGCCGCAAGCAGAATTAAAATCCGAGTGTCCGTTCTTCTAGAAATCGCTCCTATATCCAAAACCTGTCTTCCAGTATTCTGGTTTCCAGAATCGTAACCTGGAATGGAACACATGCATTTCCGACGTGAAATGACGAGAGGAATCGAATGCCGCAAGCAGAATTAAAATCCGAGTATCTCTTCGTCAGAAAATCCCTGTTATACCCAAAAACCTATCCTCCAGTATTCTGACTCCTAGAATCGTAATCTAGAACGGAACACATGCATTTGCGACGTAAAATGACGAGAGGAATCGAACGCCGCAAGCAGCATTCAAATCCGAGTCTCCGTTCGTCTGAAAATCCCTCCTATATCCAAAACCTGTCTTCCAGTGTTCTGGTTTCCAGAATCGTAATCGCGAACGGAACACATGAATTTCCGACGTGAAATGAAGAGAGGAATCGAATGCCGCAAGCAGAATTCAAATCCGAGTCTCCGTCCTTCTGGAAATCGCTCCTATATTCAAAACCTATCCTCCAGTATTCTGACTCCTAGAATCGTAATCTAGAACGGAACACATGCATTTGCGACGTAAAATGACGAGAGGAATCGAACGCCGCAAGCAGCATTCACATCCGAGTCTCCGTTCGTCTGAAAATCCCTCCTATATCCAAAACCTGTCTTCCAGTGTTCTGGCTTCCAGAATCGTAATCGCGAACGGAACACATGAATTTCCGACGTGAAATGAAGAGAGGAATCGAATGCCGCAAGCAGCATTCAAATCCGAGTGTCCATTCTTTTGGAAATCGCTCCTATATCCAAAATCTATCCTCCAGTATTCTGACTCCTAGAATCGTAATCTGGAACGTAACACATGCATTTCCGACGTAAAATGACGAGAGGAATCGAACGCCGCAAGCAGCATTCAAATCCGAGTCTCCGTTCTTCTGGAAATCCCTCCTATATCCAAAACCTGTCTTCCAGTCTTCTGGTTTCCAGAATCGTAATCGCGAACGGAACACATGCATTTCCGACGTGAAATGAAGAGAGGAATCGAATGCCGCAAGCAGAATTCAAATCCGAGTCTCCGTTCTTCTGGAAATCGCTCCTATATTCAAAACCTATCCTCCAGTATTCTGACTCCTAGAATCGTAATCTAGAACGGAACACATGCATTTGCGACGTAAAATGACGAGAGGAATCGAACGCCGCAAGCAGCATTCAAATCCGAGTCTCCGTTCGTCTGAAAATCCCTCCTATATCCAAAACCTGTCTTCCAGTGTTCTGGCTTCCAGAATCGTAATCGCGAACGGAACACATGCATTTCCGACGTGAAATGAAGAGAGGAATCGAATGCCGCAAGCAGCATTCAAATCCGAGTCTCCGTTCGTCTGGAAATCACTCCTATATCCAAAACCTGTCTTCCAGTATTCTGGTTTCCAGAATCGTAATCTAGAACGGAACACATGCATTTCCGACGTGAAATGACGAGAGGAATCGAATGCCGCAAGCAGAGTTCAAATCCGAGTGTCCGTTCTTCTGGAAATCGCTCCTATATCGAAAATCTATCCTCCAGTATTCTGACTCCTGGAATCGTAATCTAGAACGGAACCCATGCATTTGCGACGTAAAATGACGAGAGGAATCGAACGCCGCAAGCAGCATTCAAATCCGAGTCTCCGTTCTTTTGGAAATCGCTCCTATATCCAAAACATGTCTTCCAGTATTCTGGCATCCAGAATCGTAATTGGGAACGGAACACATGCATTTCCGACGTAAAATGAAGAGAGGAATCGAATGCCGCAAGCAGAATTAAAATCCGAGTGTCCGTTCTTCTAGAAATCGCTCCTATATCCAAAACCTGTCTTCCAGTATTCTGGCTCCCAGAATCGTAATCTGGAATGCAACATATGCGTTTCTGACGTAAAATGACGAGAGGAATCGAATGCCACAAGCAGAATTGAAATCCGAGTATCCCTTCGTCAGAAAATCCCTGTTATACCCAACAACCTGTCGTTCAGTATTCAGGCTCCCAGAATCGTAATATGGAACGGAACACATGCATTTCCGACGTAAAATGACGAGAGGAATCGAACGCCGCAAGCAGCATTCAAATCCGAGTCTCCGTTCTTCTGGAAATCGCTCCTAGATTCCAAACCTGTCTTCCAGTATTGTGGCTTCCAGAATCGTAATCGGGAGCGGAACACATGCATTTCCGACGTGAAATGACGAGAGGAATCGAATGCCGCAAGCAGAGTTCAAATCCGAGTGTCCGTTCTTCTGGAAATCGCTCCTATATCGAAAATCTATCCTCCAGTATTCTGACTCCTGGAATCGTAATCTAGAACGGAACCCATGCATTTGCGACGTAAAATGACGAGAGGAATCGAACGCCGCAAGCAGCATTCAAATCCGAGTCTCCGTTCTTTTGGAAATCGCTCCTATATCCAAAACATGTCTTCCAGTATTCTGGCTTCCAGAATCGTAATTGGGAACGGAACACATGCATTTCCGACGTAAAATGAAGAGAGGAATCGAATGCCGCAAGCAGAATTAAAATCCGAGTGTCCGTTCTTCTAGAAATCGCTCCTATATCCAAAACCTGTCTTCCAGTATTCTGGTTTCCAGAATCGTAACCTGGAATGGAACACATGCATTTCCGACGTGAAATGACGAGAGGAATCGAATGCCGCAAGCAGCATTCAAATCCGAGTCTCCGTTCGTCTGGAAATCACTCCTATATCCAAAACCTGTCTTCCAGTATTCTGATTTCCAGAATCGTAATCTAGAACGGAACATATGCATTTCCGACGTGAAATGACGAGAGGAATCGAATGCCGCAAGCAGAGTTCAAATCCGAGTGTCCGTTCTTCTGGAAATCGCTCCTATATCGAAAATCTATCCTCCAGTATTCTGACTCCTAGAATCGTAATCTAGAAAGGAACACATCCATTTGCGACGTAAAATGACAAGAGGAATCGAATGCTGCAAGCAGAATTCAAATCCGAGTGTCCATTCTTTTGGAAATCGCTCCTATATCCAAAATCTATCCTCCAGTATTCTGACTCCTAGAATCGTAATCTAGAACGGAACACATGCATTTGCGACGTAAAATGACGAGAGGAATCGAACGCCGCAAGCAGCATTCAAATCCGAGTCTCCGTTCTTTTGGAAATCGCTCCTATATCCAAAACATGTCTTCCAGTATTCTGGCTTCCAGAATCGTAATTGGGAACGGAACACATGCATTTCCGACGTAAAATGAAGAGAGGAATCGAATGCCGCAAGCAGAATTAAAATCCGAGTGTCCGTTCTTCTAGAAATCGCTCCTATATCCAAAACCTGTCTTCCAGTATTCTGGTTTCCAGAATCGTAACCTGGAATGGAACACATGCATTTCCGACGTGAAATGACGAGAGGGATCCAATGCCGCAAGCAGAATTGAAATCCGAGTATCCCTTCGTCAGAAAATCCCTGTTATACCCAACAACCTGTCGTTCAGTATTCAGGCTCCTAGAATCGTAATCTGGAACGTAACACATGCATTTCCGACGTAAAATGACGAGAGGAATCGAACGCCGCAAGCAGCATTCAAATCCGAGTCTCCGTTCTTCTGGAAATCGCTCCTAGATTCCAAACCTGTCTTCCAGTATTGTGGCTTCCAGAATCGTAATCGGGAGCGGAACATGTGCATTTCTGACGCAAAATGACGAGAGGAATCGAATGCCGCAAGCAGAATCCAAATCCGAGTATCCCTTCGTCAGAAAATCCCTGTTATACCCAAAAACCTGTCCTCCAGTATTCTGACTCCTAGAATCGTAATCTAGAACGGAACACATGCATTTGCGACGTAAAATGACGAGAGGAATCGAACGCCGCAAGCAGCATTCAAATCCGAGTCTCCGTTCGTCTGAAAATCCCTCCTATATCCAAAACCTGTCTTCCAGTGTTCTGGCTTCCAGAATCGTAATCGCGAACGGAACACATGCATTTCCGACGTGAAATGAAGAGAGGAATCGAATGCCGCAAGCAGCATTCAAATCCGAGTCTCCGTTCGTCTGGAAATCACTCCTATATCCAAAACCTGTCTTCCAGTATTCTGGTTTCCAGAATCGTAATCTAGAACGGAACACATGCATTTCCGACGTGAAATGACGAGAGGAATCGAACGCCGCAAGCAGCATTCAAATCCGAGTCTCCGTTTGCCAGAAAATCCCTCTTATATCCAAACCTATCTTCCTATATTGTAATCCCTCTTATATCCAAACCTATCTTCCTATATTATGACTCCTAGAATCGTAATCTACAACGGAACACATGCATTCCCGACGTAAAAAGACAAGAGGAATCGAATGCCGCAAGCAGAATTAAAATCCGAGTATCTCTTCGTCAGAAAATCCCTGTTATACCCAAAAACCTATCCTCCAGTATTCTGACTCCTAGAATCGTAATCTGGAATTGAACACGTGCATTTCCGACGTGAAATGAAGAGAGGAATCGAATGCCGCAATCAGAATTCAAATCCGAGTGTCCATTCTTTTGGAAATCGCTCCTATATCCAAAATCTATCCTCCAGTATTCTGACTCCTAGAATCGTAATCTAGAACGGAACACATGCATTTGCGACGTAAAATGACGAGAGGAATCGAACGCCGCAAGCAGCATTCAAATCCGAGTGTCCATTCTTTTGGAAATCGCTCCTATATCCAAAATCTATCCTCCAGTATTCTGACTCCTAGAATCGTAATCTAGAACGGAACACATGCATTTGCGACGTAAAATGACGAGAGGAATCGAAATGCCGCAAGCAGCATTCAAATCCGAGTCTTCGTTCTTCTGGAAATCGCTCCTATATCCAAAATCTATCCTCCAGTATTCTGACTCCTAGAATCGTAATCTAGAACGGAACACATGCATTTGCGACGTAAAATGACGAGAGGAATCGAATGCCGCAAGCAGAATTCAAATCCGAGTCTCCGTTCTTCTGGAAATCGCTCCTATATTCCAAACCTGTCTTCCAGTATTCTGACTCCTAGAATCGTAATCTAGAACGGAACACATGCATTTGCGACGTAAAATGACGAGAGGAATCGAACGCCGCAAGCAGCATTCAAATCCGAGTCTTCGTTCTTCTGGAAATCGCTCCTATATCCAAAATCTATCCTCCAGTATTCTGACTCCTAGAATCGTAATCTAGAACGGAACACATGCATTTGCGACGTAAAATGACGAGAGGAATCGAACGCCGCAAGCAGCATTCAAATCCGAGTCTTCGTTCTTCTGGAAATCGCTCCTATATCCAAAATCTATCCTCCAGTATTCTGACTCCTAGAATCGTAATCTAGAACGGAACATATGCATTTGCGACGTAAAATGACGAGAGGAATCGAATGCCGCAAGCAGAATTCAAATCCGAGTCTCCGTTCTTCTGGAAATCGCTCCTATATTCCAAACCTGTCTTCCAGTATTCTGACTCCTAGAATCGTAATCTAGAACGGAACACATGCATTTGCGACGTAAAATGACGAGAGGAATCGAACGCCGCAAGCAGCATTCAAATCCGAGTCTCCGTTCTTTTGGAAATCGCTCCTATATCCAAAACATGTCTTCCAGTATTCTGGCTTCCAGAATCGTAATTGGGAACGGAACACATGCATTTCCGACGTAAAATGAAGAGAGGAATCAAATGCCGCAAGCAGAATTAAAATCCGAGTGTCCGTTCTTCTAGAAATCGCTCCTATATCCAAAACCTGTCTTCCAGTATTCTGGTTTCCAGAATCGTAACCTGGAATGGAACACATGCATTTCCGACGTGAAATGACGAGAGGAATCGAATGCCGCAAGCAGAATTCAAATCCGAGTATCCCTTCGTCAGAAAATCCCTGTTATACCCAAAAACCTGTCGTTCAGTATTCAGGCTCCTAGAATCGTAATCTGGAACGTAACACATGCATTTCCGACGTAAAATGACGAGAGGAATCGAACGCCGCAAGCAGCATTCAAATCCGAGTCTCCGTTCTTCTGGAAATCGCTCCTAGATTCCAAACCTGTCTTCCAGTATTGTGGCTTCCAGAATCGTAATCGGGAGCGGAACATGTGCATTTCTGACGCAAAATGACGAGAGGAATCGAATGCCGCAAGCAGAATCCAAATCCGAGTATCCCTTCGTCAGAAAATCCCTGTTATACCCAAAAACCTATCCTCCAGTATTCTGACTCCTAGAATCGTAATCTGGAACGTAACACATGCATTTCCGACGTAAAATGACGAGAGGAATCGAACGCCGCAAGCAGCATTCAAATCCGAGTCTCCGTTCTTTTGGAAATCGCTCCTATATCCAAAACATGTCTTCCAGTATTCTGGCTTCCAGAATCGTAATTGGGAACGGAACACATGCATTTCCGACGTAAAATGAAGAGAGGAATCAAATGCCGCAAGCAGAATTAAAATCCGAGTGTCCGTTCTTCTAGAAATCGCTCCTATATCCAAAACCTGTCTTCCAGTATTCTGGTTTCCAGAATCGTAACCTGGAATGGAACACATGCATTTGCGACGTAAAATGACGAGAGGAATCGAACGCCGCAAGCAGCATTCAAATCCGAGTCTCCGTTCGTCTGAAAATCCTTCCTATATCCAAAACCTGTCTTCCAGTGTTCTGGCTTCCAGAATCGTAATCGGGAACGGAACACATGCATTTCCGACGTAAAATGAAGAGAGGAATCGAACGCCGCAAGCAGCATTCAAATCCGAGTCTTCGTTCTTCTAGAAATCGCTCCTATATTCAAAATCTATCCTCCAGTATTCTGACTCCTAGAATCGTAATCTAGAACGGAACACATGCATTTCTGACGCAAAATGACGAGAGGAATCGAATGCCGCAAGCAGAATTCAAATCCGAGCCTCTGTTCGGCAGCAAATCGCAGTTATAGTGAAAAACCTATCTTCCAGCATTCTAACTGCCAGAATCGTACTCTGTTGTTAAACAGAAGTGTAATCGAAGTGAAATGACTAGAGGAATCGAATGCCGCAAGCAGAATTCAAATCCGAGCCTCCGTTCGGCAGGAAATCGCAGTTATAGTGAAAAACCTATCTTCCAGCATTCTAACTGCCAGAATCGTACTCTGTTGTTAAACAGAAGTGTAATCGAAGTGAAATGACTAGAGGAATCGAATGCCGCAAGCAGAATTCAAATCCGAGCCTCCGTTCGGCAGGAAATCGCAGTTATAGCGAAAAACCTATCTTCCAGCATTCTAACTGCCAGAATCATACGCTGTTGTTGAACAGAAGTGTATCCGAAGTGAAATGACTAGAGGAATCGAATGTCGCAAGCAGATTTCAAATCCGAGCCTCCGTTCGGCAGGAAATCGCAGTTATAGTGAAAAACCTATCTTCCAGCATTCTAACTGCCAGAATCGTACTCTGTTGTTAAACAGAAGTGTAATCGAAGTGAAATGACTAGAGGAATCGAATGCCGCAAGCAGAATTCAAATCCGAGCCTCCGTTCGGCAGGAAATCGCAGTTATAGCGAAAAACCTATCTTCGAGCATTCTAACTGCCAGAATCGTACTCTGTTGTTAAACAGAAGTGTAATCGAAGTGAAATGACTAGAGGAATCGGATGTCGCAAGCAGAATTCAAATCCGAGCCTCCGTTCGGCAGGAAATCGCAGTTATAGCGAAAAACCTATCTTCGAGCATTCTAACTGCCAGAATCGTACTCTGTTGTTAAACAGAAGCGTAATCGAAGTGAAATGACTACAGGAATCGAATGCCGCAAGCAGAATTCAAATCCGAGCCTCCGTTCGGCAGGAAATCGCAGTTATAGTGAAAAACCTATCTTCCAGAATTCTAACTGCCAGAATCGTAATCTGTTGTTAAACAGAAGTGTAATCGAAGTGAAATGACTAGAGGAATCGAATGCCGCAAGCAGAATTCAAATCCGAGCCTCCGTTCGGCAGGAAATCGCAGTTATAGTGAAAAACCTATCTTCCAGCATTCTAACTGCCAGAATCGTACTCTGTTGTTAAACAGAAGTGTAATCGAAGTGAAATGACTAGAGGAATCGAATGCCGCAAGGAGAATTCAAATCCGAGCCTCCGTTCGGCACGAAATCGGAGTTATAGTGAAAAACCTATCTTCCAGCATTCTAACTGCCAGAATCGTACTCTGTTGTTAAACAGAAGTGTAATCGAAGTGAAATGACTAGAGGAATCGAATGCCGCAAGCAGAATTCAAATCCGAGCCTCCGTTCGGCAGGAAATCGCAGTTATAGCGAAAAACCTATCTTCGAGCATTCTAACTGCCAGAATCGTACTCTGTTGTTAAACAGAAGCGTAATCGAAGTGAAATGACTACAGGAATCGAATGCCGCAAGCAGAATTCAAATCCGAGCCTCCGTTCGGCAGGAAATCGCAGTTATAGCGAAAAACCTATCTTCCAGCATTCTAACTACCAGAATCGTACTCTGTTGTTAAACAGAAGCGTAATCGAAGTGAAATGGCTAGAGGAATCGAATGCCGCAAGCAGAATTCAAATCCGAGCCTCCGTTCGGCAGGAAATCGCAGTTATAGTGAAAAACCTATCTTCCAGCATTCTAACTGCCAGAATCGTACTATGTTGTTAAACAGAAGTGTAATCGAAGTGAAATGACTAGAGGAATCGAATGCCGCAAGCAGAATTCAAATCCGAGCTTCCGTTCGGCAGGAAATCGCAGTTATAGTGAAAAACCTATCTTCCAGCATTCTAACTGCAAGAATCGTACTCTGTTGTTAAACAAAAGTGTAATCGAAGTGAAATGACTAGAGGAATCGAATGCCGCAAGCAGAATTCAAATCCGAGCCTCTGTTCGGCAGCAAATCGCAGTTATAGTGAAAAACCTATCTTCCAGCATTCTAACTGTCAGAATCGTACTCTGTTGTTAAACAGAAGTGTAATCGAAGTGAAATGACTAGAGGAATCGAATGCCGCAAGCAGATTTCAAATCCGAGCCTCCGTTCGGCAGGAAATGGCAGTTATAGTGAAAAACCTATCTTCCAGCATTCTAACTGCCAGAATCGTACTCTGTTGTTAAACAGAAGTGTAATCGAAGTGAAATGACTAGAGGAATCGAATGCCGCAAGCAGAATTAAAATCCGAGTATCTCTTCGTCAGAAAATCCCTGTTATACCCAAAAATCTATCCTCCAGTATTCTGACTCCTAGAATCGTAATCTGGAATTAAACACGTGCATTTCCGACGTGAAATGAAGAGAGGAATCGAACGCCGCAAGCAGCATTCAAATCCGAGTCTCCGTTCTTTTGGAAATCGCTCCTATATCCAAAACATGTCTTCCAGTATTCTGGCTTCCAGAATCGTAATTGGGAACGGAACACATGCATTTCCGACGTAAAATGAAGAGAGGAATCAAATGCCGCAAGCAGAATTAAAATCCGAGTGTCCGTTCTTCTAGAAATCGCTCCTATATCCAAAACCTGTCTTCCAGTATTCTGGTTTCCAGAATCGTAACCTGGAATGGAACAAATGCATTTTCGACGTGAAATGACGAGAGGAATCGAATGCCGCAAGCAGAATTCAAATCCGAGTATCCCTTCGTCAGAAAATCCCTGTTATACCCAAAAACCTATCCTCCAGTATTCTGACTCCTAGAATCGTAATCTGGAACGTAACACATGCATTTCCGTCGTAAAATGACGAGAGGAATCGAACGCCGCAAGCAGCATTCAAATCCGAGTCTCCGTTCTTCTGGAAATCGCTCCTAGATTCCAAACCTGTCTTCCAGAATCGTAATCGGGAGCGGAACATGTGCATTTCTGACGCAAAATGACGAGAGGAATCGAATGCCGCAAGCAGAATCCAAATCCGAGAATCCCTTCGTCAGAAAATCCCTGTTATACCCAAAAACCTATCCTCCAGTATTCTGACTCCTAGAATCGTAATCTAGAACGGAACACATGCATTTGCGACGTAAAATGACGAGAGGAATCGAACGCCGCAAGCAGCATTCAAATCCGAGTCTCCGTTCTTTTGGAAATCGATCCTATATCCAAAACATGTCTTCCAGTATTCTGGCTTCCAGAATCGTAATTGGGAACGGAACACATGCATTTCCGACGTAAAATGAAGAGAGGAATCGAATGCCGCAAGCAGAATTAAAATCCGAGTGTCCGTTCTTCTAGAAATCGCTCCTATATCCAAAACCTGTCTTCCAGTATTCTGGTTTCCAGAATCGTAATCTGGAATGCAACATATGCATTTCTGACGTAAAATGACGAGAGGAATCGAATGCCGCAAGCAGAATTGAAATCCGAGTATCCCTTCGTCAGAAAATCCCTGTTATACCCAACAACCTGTCCTCCAGTATTCAGGCTCCCAGAATCGTAATCTGGAACGGAACACATGCATTTCCGACGTAAAATGACGAGAGGAATCGAACGCCGCAAGCAGCATTCAAATCCGAGTCTCCGTTCTTTTGGAAATCGATCCTATATCCAAAACATGTCTTCCAGTATTCTGGCTCCCGGAATCGTAATATGGAACGGAACATATGCGTTTCTGACGTAAAATGACGACAGGAATCGAATGCCGCAAGCAGAATTGAAATCCGAGTATCCCTCCGTCAGAAAATCCCTGTTATACCCAACAACCTGTCCTCCAGCATTCTGGCTCCTAGAATCGTAATCTAGAACGGAACACATGCATTTGCGACGTAAAATGACGAGAGGAATCGAACGCCGCAAGCAGCATTCAAATCCGAGTCTCCGTTCTTCTGGAAATCGCTCCTATATTCCAAACCTGTCTTCCAGTATTCTGACTCCTAGAATCGTAATCTAGAACGGAACACATCCATTTGCGACGTAAAATGACAAGAGGAATCGAATGCCGCAAGCAGCATTCAAATCCGAGTCTCCGTTCGTCTGAAAATCCCTCCTATATCCAAAACCTGTCTTCCAGTGTTCTGGCTTCCAGAATCGTAATCGCGAACGGAACACATGCATTTCCGACGTGAAATGAAGAGAGGAATCGAATGCCGCAAGCAGCATTCAAATCCGAGTCTCCGTTCGTCTGGAAATCACTCCTATATCCAAAACCTGTCTTCCAGTATTCTGATTTCCAGAATCGTAATCTAGAACGGAACATATGCATTTCCGACGTGAAATGACGAGAGGAATCGAATGCCGCAAGCAGAGTTCAAATCCGAGTGTCCGTTCTTCTGGAAATCGCTCCTATATCGAAAATCTATCCTCCAGTATTCTGACTCCTAGAATCGTAATCTAGAAAGGAACACATCCATTTGCGACGTAAAATGACGAGAGGAATCGAACGCCGCAAGCAGCATTCAAATCCGAGTCTCCGTTCTTCTGGAAATCGCTCCTAGATTCCAAACCTGTCTTCCAGTATTGTGGCTTCCAGAATCGTAATCGGGAGCGGAACATGTGCATTTCTGACGCAAAATGACGAGAGGAATCGAATGCCGCAAGCAGAATCCAAATCCGAGTATCCCTTCGTCAGAAAATCCCTGTTATACCCAAAAACCTATCCTCCAGTATTCTGACTCCTAGAATCGTAATCTGGAACGTAACACATGCATTTCCGACGTAAAATGACGAGAGGAATCGAACGCCGCAAGCAGCATTCAAATCCGAGTCTCCGTTCGTCTGAAAATCCCTCCTATATCCAAAACATGTCTTCCAGTATTCTGGCTTCCAGAATCGTAATTGGGAACGGAACACATGCATTTCCGACGTAAAATGAAGAGAGGAATCGAACGCCGCAAGCAGCATTCAAATCCGAGTCTTCGTTCTTCTAGAAATCGCTCCTATATTCAAAATCTATCCTCCAGTATTCTGACTCCTAGAATCGTAATCTAGAACGGAACACATGCATTTCTGACGCAAAATGACGAGAGGAATCGAATGCCGCAAGCAGAATTCAAATCCGAGCCTCTGTTCGGCAGCAAATCGCAGTTATAGTGAAAAACCTATCTTCCAGCATTCTAACTGCCAGAATCGTACTCTGTTGTTAAACAGAAGTGTAATCGAAGTGAAATGACTAGAGGAATCGAATGCCGCAAGCAGAATTCAAATCCGAGCCTCCGTTCGGCAGGAAATCGCAGTTATAGTGAAAAACCTATCTTCCAGCATTCTAACTGCCAGAATCGTACTCTGTTGTTAAACAGAAGTGTAATCGAAGTGAAATGACTAGAGGAATCGAATGCCGCAAGCAGAATTCAAATCCGAGCCTCCGTTCGGCAGGAAATCGCAGTTATAGCGAAAAACCTATCTTCAAGCATTCTAACTGCCAGAATCATACGCTGTTGTTGAACAGAAGTGTATCCGAAGTGAAATGACTAGAGGAATCGAATGTCGCAAGCAGATTTCAAATCCGAGCCTCCGTTCGGCAGGAAATCGCAGTTATAGTGAAAAACCTATCTTCCAGCATTCTAACTGCCAGAATCGTACTCTGTTGTTAAACAGAAGTGTAATCGAAGTGAAATGACTAGAGGAATCGAATGCCGCAAGCAGAATTCAAATCCGAGCCTCCGTTCGGCAGGAAATCGCAGTTATAGCGAAAAACCTATCTTCGAGCATTCTAACTGCCAGAATCGTACTCTGTTGTTAAACAGAAGTGTAATCGAAGTGAAATGACTAGAGGAATCGGATGTCGCAAGCAGAATTCAAATCCGAGCCTCCGTTCGGCAGGAAATCGCAGTTATAGCGAAAAACCTATCTTCGAGCATTCTAACTGCCAGAATCGTACTCTGTTGTTAAACAGAAGCGTAATCGAAGTGAAATGACTACAGGAATCGAATGCCGCAAGCAGAATTCAAATCCGAGCCTCCGTTCGGCAGGAAATCGCAGTTATAGTGAAAAACCTATCTTCCAGAATTCTAACTGCCAGAATCGTAATCTGTTGTTAAACAGAAGTGTAATCGAAGTGAAATGACTAGAGGAATCGAATGCCGCAAGCAGAATTCAAATCCGAGCCTCCGTTCGGCAGGAAATCGCAGTTATAGTGAAAAACCTATCTTCCAGCATTCTAACTGCCAGAATCGTACTCTGTTGTTAAACAGAAGTGTAATCGAAGTGAAATGACTAGAGGAATCGAATGCCGCAAGGAGAATTCAAATCCGAGCCTCCGTTCGGCACGAAATCGGAGTTATAGTGAAAAACCTATCTTCCAGCATTCTAACTGCCAGAATCGTACTCTGTTGTTAAACAGAAGTGTAATCGAAGTGAAATGACTAGAGGAATCGAATGCCGCAAGCAGAATTCAAATCCGAGCCTCCGTTCGGCAGGAAATCGCAGTTATAGCGAAAAACCTATCTTCGAGCATTCTAACTGCCAGAATCGTAATCTGTTGTTAAACAGAAGTGTAATCGAAGTGAAATGACTAGAGGAATCGAATGCCGCAAGCAGAATTCAAATCCGAGCCTCCGTTCGGCAGGAAATCGCAGTTATAGTGAAAAACCTATCTTCCAGCATTCTAACTGCCAGAATCGTACTCTGTTGTTAAACAGAAGTGTAATCGAAGTGAAATGACTAGAGGAATCGAATGCCGCAAGGAGAATTCAAATCCGAGCCTCCGTTCGGCACGAAATCGGAGTTATAGTGAAAAACCTATCTTCCAGCATTCTAACTGCCAGAATCGTACTCTGTTGTTAAACAGAAGTGTAATCGAAGTGAAATGACTAGAGGAATCGAATGCCGCAAGCAGAATTCAAATCCGAGCCTCCGTTCGGCAGGAAATCGCAGTTATAGCGAAAAACCTATCTTCGAGCATTCTAACTGCCAGAATCGTACTCTGTTGTTAAACAGAAGCGTAATCGAAGTGAAATGACTACAGGAATCGAATGCCGCAAGCAGAATTCAAATCCGAGCCTCCGTTCGGCAGGAAATCGCAGTTATAGCGAAAAACCTATCTTCGAGCATTCTAACTACCAGAATCGTACTCTGTTGTTAAACAGAAGCGTAATCGAAGTGAAATGGCTAGAGGAATCGAATGCCGCAAGCAGAATTCAAATCCGAGCCTCCGTTCGGCAGGAAATCGCAGTTATAGTGAAAAACCTATCTTCCAGCATTCTAACTGCCAGAATCGTACTATGTTGTTAAACAGAAGTGTAATCGAAGTGAAATGACGAGAGGAATCGAATGCCGCAAGCAGAGTTCAAATCCGAGTGTCCGTTCTTCTGGAAATCGCTCCTATATCGAAAATCTATCCTCCAGTATTCTGCCTCCTAGAATCGTAATCTAGAAAGGAACACATCCATTTGCGACGTAAAATGACAAGAGGAATCGAATGCCGCAAGCAGAATTAAAATCCAAGTATCTCTTCGTCAGAAAATCCCTGTTATACCCAAAAACCTATCCTCCAGTATTCTGACTCCTAGAATCGTAATCTGGAATTGAACACGTGCATTTTCGACGTGAAATGAAGAGAGGAATCGAATGCCGCAATCAGAATTCAAATCCGAGTGTCCATTCTTTTGGAAATCGCTCCTATATCCAAAATCTATCCTCCAGTATTCTGACTCCTAGAATCGTAATCTAGAACGGAACACATGCATTTGCGACGTAAAATGACGAGAGGAATCGAACGCCGCAAGCAGCATTCAAATCCGAGTCTCCGTTCTTTTGGAAATCGCTCCTATATCCAAAACATGTCTTCCAGTATTCTGGCTTCCAGAATCGTAATTGGGAACGGAACACATGCATTTCCGACGTAAAATGAAGAGAGGAATCAAATGCCGCAAGCAGAATTAAAATCCGAGTGTCCGTTCTTCTAGAAATCGCTCCTATATCCAAAACCTGTCTTCCAGTATTCTGGTTTCCAGAATCGTAACCTGGAATGGAACAAATGCATTTTCGACGTGAAATGACGAGAGGAATCGAATGCCGCAAGCAGAATTCAAATCCGAGTATCCCTTCGTCAGAAAATCCCTGTTATACCCAAAAACCTATCCTCCAGTATTCTGACTCCTAGAATCGTAATCTGGAACGTAACACATGCATTTCCGTCGTAAAATGACGAGAGGAATCGAACGCCGCAAGCAGCATTCAAATCCGAGTCTCCGTTCTTCTGGAAATCGCTCCTAGATTCCAAACCTGTCTTCCAGAATCGTAATCGGGAGCGGAACATGTGCATTTCTGACGCAAAATGACGAGAGGAATCGAATGCCGCAAGCAGAATCCAAATCCGAGAATCCCTTCGTCAGAAAATCCCTGTTATACCCAAAAACCTATCCTCCAGTATTCTGACTCCTAGAATCGTAATCTAGAACGGAACACATGCATTTGCGACGTAAAATGACGAGAGGAATCGAACGCCGCAAGCAGCATTCAAATCCGAGTCTCCGTTCTTTTGGAAATCGATCCTATATCCAAAACATGTCTTCCAGTATTCTGGCTTCCAGAATCGTAATTGGGAACGGAACACATGCATTTCCGACGTAAAATGAAGAGAGGAATCGAATGCCGCAAGCAGAATTAAAATCCGAGTGTCCGTTCTTCTAGAAATCGCTCCTATATCCAAAACCTGTCTTCCAGTATTCTGGTTTCCAGAATCGTAACCTGGAATGGAACATATGCGTTTCTGACGTAAAATGACGAGAGGGATCCAATGCCACAAGCAGAATTGAAATCCGAGTATCCCTTCGTCAGAAAATCCCTGTTATACCCAACAACCTGTCGTTCAGTATTCAGGCTCCCAGAATCGTAATATGGAACGGAACATATGCGTTTCTGACGTAAAATGACGAGAGGAATCGAACGCCGCAAGCAGCATTCAAATCCGAGTCTCCGTTCTTTTGGAAATCGATCCTATATCCAAAACATGTCTTCCAGTATTCTGGCTCCCGGAATCGTAATATGGAACGGAACATATGCGTTTCTGACGTAAAATGACGACAGGAATCGAATGCCGCAAGCAGAATTGAAATCCGAGTATCCCTCCGTCAGAAAATCCCTGTTATACCCAACAACCTGTCCTCCAGTATTCTGACTCCTAGAATCGTAATCTAGAACGGAACACATGCATTTGCGACGTAAAATGACGAGAGGAATCGAACGCCGCAAGCAGCATTCAAATCCGAGTCTCCGTTCTTCTGGAAATCGCTCCTATATTCCAAACCTGTCTTCCAGTATTCTGACTCCTAGAATCGTAATCTAGAACGGAACACATCCATTTGCGACGTAAAATGACAAGAGGAATCGAATGCCGCAAGCAGCATTCAAATCCGAGTCTCCGTTCGTCTGAAAATCCCTCCTATATCCAAAACCTGTCTTCCAGTGTTCTGGCTTCCAGAATCGTAATCGCGAACGGAACACATGCATTTCCGACGTGAAATGAAGAGAGGAATCGAATGCCGCAAGCAGCATTCAAATCCGAGTCTCCGTTCGTCTGGAAATCACTCCTATATCCAAAACCTGTCTTCCAGTATTCTGATTTCCAGAATCGTAATCTAGAACGGAACATATGCATTTCCGACGTGAAATGACGAGAGGAATCGAATGCCGCAAGCAGAGTTCAAATCCGAGTGTCCGTTCTTCTGGAAATCGCTCCTATATCGAAAATCTATCCTCCAGTATTCTGACTCCTAGAATCGTAATCTAGAAAGGAACACATCCATTTGCGACGTAAAATGACGAGAGGAATCGAACGCCGCAAGCAGCATTCAAATCCGAGTCTCCGTTCTTCTGGAAATCGCTCCTAGATTCCAAACCTGTCTTCCAGTATTGTGGCTTCCAGAATCGTAATCGGGAGCGGAACATGTGCATTTCTGACGCAAAATGACGAGAGGAATCGAATGCCGCAAGCAGAATCCAAATCCGAGTATCCCTTCGTCAGAAAATCCCTGTTATACCCAAAAACCTATCCTCCAGTATTCTGACTCCTAGAATCGTAATCTGGAACGTAACACATGCATTTCCGACGTAAAATGACGAGAGGAATCGAACGCCGCAAGCAGCATTCAAATCCGAGTCTCCGTTCGTCTGAAAATCCCTCCTATATCCAAAACATGTCTTCCAGTATTCTGGCTTCCAGAATCGTAATTGGGAACGGAACACATGCATTTCCGACGTAAAATGAAGAGAGGAATCGAACGCCGCAAGCAGCATTCAAATCCGAGTCTTCGTTCTTCTAGAAATCGCTCCTATATTCAAAATCTATCCTCCAGTATTCTGACTCCTAGAATCGTAATCTAGAACGGAACACATGCATTTCTGACGCAAAATGACGAGAGGAATCGAATGCCGCAAGCAGAATTCAAATCCGAGCCTCTGTTCGGCAGCAAATCGCAGTTATAGTGAAAAACCTATCTTCCAGCATTCTAACTGCCAGAATCGTACTCTGTTGTTAAACAGAAGTGTAATCGAAGTGAAATGACTAGAGGAATCGAATGCCGCAAGCAGAATTCAAATCCGAGCCTCCGTTCGGCAGGAAATCGCAGTTATAGTGAAAAACCTATCTTCCAGCATTCTAACTGCCAGAATCGTACTCTGTTGTTAAACAGAAGTGTAATCGAAGTGAAATGACTAGAGGAATCGAATGCCGCAAGCAGAATTCAAATCCGAGCCTCCGTTCGGCAGGAAATCGCAGTTATAGCGAAAAACCTATCTTCCAGCATTCTAACTGCCAGAATCATACGCTGTTGTTGAACAGAAGTGTATCCGAAGTGAAATGACTAGAGGAATCGAATGTCGCAAGCAGATTTCAAATCCGAGCCTCCGTTCGGCAGGAAATCGCAGTTATAGTGAAAAACCTATCTTCCAGCATTCTAACTGCCAGAATCGTACTCTGTTGTTAAACAGAAGTGTAATCGAAGTGAAATGACTAGAGGAATCGAATGCCGCAAGCAGAATTCAAATCCGAGCCTCCGTTCGGCAGGAAATCGCAGTTATAGCGAAAAACCTATCTTCGAGCATTCTAACTGCCAGAATCGTACTCTGTTGTTAAACAGAAGTGTAATCGAAGTGAAATGACTAGAGGAATCGGATGTCGCAAGCAGAATTCAAATCCGAGCCTCCGTTCGGCAGGAAATCGCAGTTATAGCGAAAAACCTATCTTCGAGCATTCTAACTGCCAGAATCGTACTCTGTTGTTAAACAGAAGCGTAATCGAAGTGAAATGACTACAGGAATCGAATGCCGCAAGCAGAATTCAAATCCGAGCCTCCGTTCGGCAGGAAATCGCAGTTATAGTGAAAAACCTATCTTCCAGAATTCTAACTGCCAGAATCGTAATCTGTTGTTAAACAGAAGTGTAATCGAAGTGAAATGACTAGAGGAATCGAATGCCGCAAGCAGAATTCAAATCCGAGCCTCCGTTCGGCAGGAAATCGCAGTTATAGTGAAAAACCTATCTTCCAGCATTCTAACTGCCAGAATCGTACTCTGTTGTTAAACAGAAGTGTAATCGAAGTGAAATGACTAGAGGAATCGAATGCCGCAAGGAGAATTCAAATCCGAGCCTCCGTTCGGCACGAAATCGGAGTTATAGTGAAAAACCTATCTTCCAGCATTCTAACTGCCAGAATCGTACTCTGTTGTTAAACAGAAGTGTAATCGAAGTGAAATGACTAGAGGAATCGAATGCCGCAAGCAGAATTCAAATCCGAGCCTCCGTTCGGCAGGAAATCGCAGTTATAGCGAAAAACCTATCTTCGAGCATTCTAACTGCCAGAATCGTACTCTGTTGTTAAACAGAAGCGTAATCGAAGTGAAATGACTACAGGAATCGAATGCCGCAAGCAGAATTCAAATCCGAGCCTCCGTTCGGCAGGAAATCGCAGTTATAGCGAAAAACCTATCTTCGAGCATTCTAACTACCAGAATCGTACTCTGTTGTTAAACAGAAGCGTAATCGAAGTGAAATGGCTAGAGGAATCGAATGCCGCAAGCAGAATTCAAATCCGAGCCTCCGTTCGGCAGGAAATCGCAGTTATAGTGAAAAACCTATCTTCCAGCATTCTAACTGCCAGAATCGTACTATGTTGTTAAACAGAAGTGTAATCGAAGTGAAATGACTAGAGGAATCGAATGCCGCAAGCAGAATTCAAATCCGAGCTTCCGTTCGGCAGGAAATCGCAGTTATAGTGAAAAACCTATCTTCCAGCATTCTAACTGCAAGAATCGTACTCTGTTGTTAAACAAAAGTGTAATCGAAGTGAAATGACTAGAGGAATCGAATGCCGCAAGCAGAATTCAAATCCGAGCCTCTGTTCGGCAGCAAATCGCAGTTATAGTGAAAAACCTATCTTCCAGCATTCTAACTGTCAGAATCGTACTCTGTTGTTAAACAGAAGTGTAATCGAAGTGAAATGACTAGAGGAATCGAATGCCGCAAGCAGATTTCAAATCCGAGCCTCCGTTCGGCAGGAAATGGCAGTTATAGTGAAAAACCTATCTTCCAGCATTCTAACTGCCAGAATCGTACTCTGTTGTTAAACGGAAGTGTAATCGAAGTGAAATGACTAGAGGAATCGAATGCCGCAAGCAGAATTAAAATCCGAGTATCTCTTCGTCAGAAAATCCCTGTTATACCCAAAAATCTATCCTCCAGTATTCTGACTCCTAGAATCGTAATCTGGAATTAAACACGTGCATTTCCGACGTGAAATGAAGAGAGGAGTCGAATGCCGCAATCAGAATTCAAATCCGAGTGTCCATTCTTTTGGAAATCGCTCCTATATTCCAAACCTGTCTTCCAGTATTCTGACTCCTAGAATCGTAATCTAGAACGGAACACATCCATTTGCGACGTAAAATGACAAGAGGAATCGAATGCCGCAAGCAGCATTCAAATCCGAGTCTCCGTTCGTCTGAAAATCCCTCCTATATCCAAAACCTGTCTTCCAGTGTTCTGGCTTCCAGAATCGTAATCCCGAACGGAACACATGCATTTCCGACGTGAAATGAAGAGAGGAATCGAATGCCGCAAGCAGCATTCAAATCCGAGTCTCCGTTCGTCTGGAAATCACTCCTATATCCAAAACCTGTCTTCCAGTATTCTGATTTCCAGAATCGTAATCTAGAACGGAACACATGAATTTCCGACGTGAAATGACGAGAGGAATCGAATGCCGCAAGCAGAGTTCAAATCCGAGTGTCCGTTCTTCTGGAAATCGCTCCTATATCGAAAATCTATCCTCCAGTATTCTGCCTCCTAGAATCGTAATCTAGAAAGGAACACATCCATTTGCGACGTAAAATGACAAGAGGAATCGAATGTCGCAAGCAGATTTCAAATCCGAGCCTCCGTTCGGCAGGAAATCGCAGTTATAGTGAAAAACCTATCTTCCAGCATTCTAACTGCCAGAATCGTACTCTGTTGTTAAACAGAAGTGTAATCGAAGTGAAATGACTAGAGGAATCGAATGCCGCAAGCAGAATTCAAATCCGAGCCTCCGTTCGGCAGGAAATCGCAGTTATAGCGAAAAACCTATCTTCGAGCATTCTAACTGCCAGAATCGTACTCTGTTGTTAAACAGAAGTGTAATCGAAGTGAAATGACTAGAGGAATCGAATGCCGCAAGCAGAATTCAAATCCGAGCCTCCGTTCGGCAGGAAATCGCAGTTATAGTGAAAAACCTATCTTCCAGCATTCTAACTGCCAGAATCGTACTCTGTTGTTAAACAGAAGTGTAATCGAAGTGAAATGACTAGAGGAATCGAATGCCGCAAGGAGAATTCAAATCCGAGCCTCCGTTCGGCACGAAATCGGAGTTATAGTGAAAAACCTATCTTCCAGCATTCTAACTGCCAGAATCGTACTCTGTTGTTAAACAGAAGTGTAATCGAAGTGAAATGACTAGAGGAATCGAATGCCGCAAGCAGAATTCAAATCCGAGCTTCCGTTCGGCAGGAAATCGCAGTTATAGTGAAAAACCTATCTTCCAGCATTCTAACTGCAAGAATCGTACTCTGTTGTTAAACAAAAGTGTAATCGAAGTGAAATGACTAGAGGAATCGAATGCCGCAAGCAGAATTCAAATCCGAGCCTCTGTTCGGCAGCAAATCGCAGTTATAGTGAAAAACCTATCTTCCAGCATTCTAACTGTCAGAATCGTACTCTGTTGTTAAACAGAAGTGTAATCGAAGTGAAATGACTAGAGGAATCGAATGCCGCAAGCAGATTTCAAATCCGAGCCTCCGTTCGGCAGGAAATGGCAGTTATAGTGAAAAACCTATCTTCCAGCATTCTAACTGCCAGAATCGTACTCTGTTGTTAAACGGAAGTGTAATCGAAGTGAAATGACTAGAGGAATCGAATGCCGCAAGCAGAATTAAAATCCGAGTATCTCTTCGTCAGAAAATCCCTGTTATACCCAAAAATCTATCCTCCAGTATTCTGACTCCTAGAATCGTAATCTGGAATTAAACACGTGCATTTCCGACGTGAAATGAAGAGAGGAGTCGAATGCCGCAATCAGAATTCAAATCCGAGTGTCCATTCTTTTGGAAATCGCTCCTATATTCCAAACCTGTCTTCCAGTATTCTGACTCCTAGAATCGTAATCTAGAACGGAACACATCCATTTGCGACGTAAAATGACAAGAGGAATCGAATGCCGCAAGCAGCATTCAAATCCGAGTCTCCGTTCGTCTGAAAATCCCTCCTATATCCAAAACCTGTCTTCCAGTGTTCTGGCTTCCAGAATCGTAATCGCGAACGGAACACATGCATTTCCGACGTGAAATGAAGAGAGGAATCGAATGCCGCAAGCAGCATTCAAATCCGAGTCTCCGTTCGTCTGGAAATCACTCCTATATCCAAAACCTGTCTTCCAGTATTCTGATTTCCAGAATCGTAATCTAGAACGGAACACATGAATTTCCGACGTGAAATGACGAGAGGAATCGAATGCCGCAAGCAGAGTTCAAATCCGAGTGTCCGTTCTTCTGGAAATCGCTCCTATATCGAAAATCTATCCTCCAGTATTCTGCCTCCTAGAATCGTAATCTAGAAAGGAACACATCCATTTGCGACGTAAAATGACAAGAGGAATCGAATGCCGCAAGCAGAATTAAAATCCAAGTATCTCTTCGTCAGAAAATCCCTGTTATACCCAAAAACCTATCCTCCAGTATTCTGACTCCTAGAATCGTAATCTGGAATTGAACACGTGCATTTTCGACGTGAAATGAAGAGAGGAATCGAATGCCGCAATCAGAATTCAAATCCGAGTGTCCATTCTTTTGGAAATCGCTCCTATATCCAAAATCTATCCTCCAGTATTCTGACTCCTAGAATCGTAATCTAGAACGGAACACATGCATTTGCGACGTAAAATGACGAGAGGAATCGAACGCCGCAAGCAGCATTCAAATCCGAGTCTCCGTTCTTTTGGAAATCGCTCCTATATCCAAAACATGTCTTCCAGTATTCTGGCTTCCAGAATCGTAATTGGGAACGGAACACATGCATTTCCGACGTAAAATGAAGAGAGGAATCAAATGCCGCAAGCAGAATTAAAATCCGAGTGTCCGTTCTTCTAGAAATCGCTCCTATATCCAAAACCTGTCTTCCAGTATTCTGGTTTCCAGAATCGTAACCTGGAATGGAACAAATGCATTTTCGACGTGAAATGACGAGAGGAATCGAATGCCGCAAGCAGAATTGAAATCCGAGTATCCCTTCGTCAGAAAATCCCTGTTATACCCAACAACCTGTCCTCCAGTATTCTGGCTCCCAGAATCGTAATCTGGAACGGAACACATGCATTTCCGTCGTAAAATGACGAGAGGAATCGAACGCCGCAAGCAGCATTCAAATCCGAGTCTCCGTTCTTCTGGAAATCGCTCCTAGATTCCAAACCTGTCTTCCAGAATCGTAATCGGGAGCGGAACATGTGCATTTCTGACGCAAAATGACGAGAGGAATCGAATGCCGCAAGCAGAATCCAAATCCGAGAATCCCTTCGTCAGAAAATCCCTGTTATACCCAAAAACCTATCCTCCAGTATTCTGACTCCTAGAATCGTAATCTAGAACGGAACACATGCATTTGCGACGTAAAATGACGAGAGGAATCGAACGCCGCAAGCAGCATTCAAATCCGAGTCTCCGTTCTTTTGGAAATCGATCCTATATCCAAAACATGTCTTCCAGTATTCTGGCTTCCAGAATCGTAATTGGGAACGGAACACATGCATTTCCGACGTAAAATGAAGAGAGGAATCGAATGCCGCAAGCAGAATTAAAATCCGAGTGTCCGTTCTTCTAGAAATCGCTCCTATATCCAAAACCTGTCTTCCAGTATTCTGGCTCCCAGAATCGTAATCTGGAATGCAACATATGCGTTTCTGACGTAAAATGACGAGAGGGATCCAATGCCACAAGCAGAATTGAAATCCGAGTATCCCTTCGTCAGAAAATCCCTGTTATACCCAACAACCTGTCCTTCAGTATTCAGGCTCCCAGAATCGTAATAGGGAACGGAACACTTGCATTTCCGACGTAAAATGACGAGAGGAATCGAACGCCGCAAGCAGCATTCAAATCCGAGTCTCCGTTCTTTTGGAAATCGATCCTATATCCAAAACATGTCTTCCAGTATTCTGGCTCCCAGAATCGTAATATGGAACGGAACATATGCGTTTCTGACGTAAAATGACGACAGGAATCGAATGCCGCAAGCAGAATTCAAATCCGAGTATCCCTCCGTCAGAAAATCCCTGTTATACCCAACAACCTGTCCTCCAGTATTCTGACTCCTAGAATCGTAATCTAGAACGGAACACATGCATTTGCGACGTAAAATGACGAGAGGAATCGAACGCCGCAAGCAGCATTCAAATCCGAGTCTCCGTTCTTCTGGAAATCGCTCCTATATTCCAAACCTGTCTTCCAGTATTCTGACTCCTAGAATCGTAATCTAGAACGGAACACATCCATTTGCGACGTAAAATGACAAGAGGAATCGAATGCCGCAAGCAGCATTCAAATCCGAGTCTCCGTTCGTCTGAAAATCCCTCCTATATCCAAAACCTGTCTTCCAGTGTTCTGGCTTCCAGAATCGTAATCGCGAACGGAACACATGCATTTCCGACGTGAAATGAAGAGAGGAATCGAATGCCGCAAGCAGCATTCAAATCCGAGTCTCCGTTCGTCTGGAAATCACTCCTATATCCAAAACCTGTCTTCCAGTATTCTGATTTCCAGAATCGTAATCTAGAACGGAACATATGCATTTCCGACGTGAAATGACGAGAGGAATCGAATGCCGCAAGCAGAGTTCAAATCCGAGTGTCCGTTCTTCTGGAAATCGCTCCTATATCGAAAATCTATCCTCCAGTATTCTGACTCCTAGAATCGTAATCTAGAAAGGAACACATCCATTTGCGACGTAAAATGACAAGAGGAATCGAATGCTGCAAGCAGAATTCAAATCCGAGTGTCCATTCTTTTGGAAATCGCTCCTATATCCAAAATCTATCCTCCAGTATTCTGACTCCTAGAATCGTAATCTAGAACGGAACACATGCATTTGCGACGTAAAATGACGAGAGGAATCGAACGCCGCAAGCAGCATTCAAATCCGAGTCTCCGTTCTTTTGGAAATCGCTCCTATATCCAAAACATGTCTTCCAGTATTCTGGCTTCCAGAATCGTAATTGGGAACGGAACACATGCATTTCCGACGTAAAATGAAGAGAGGAATCGAATGCCGCAAGCAGAATTAAAATCCGAGTGTCCGTTCTTCTAGAAATCGCTCCTATATCCAAAACCTGTCTTCCAGTATTCTGGTTTCCAGAATCGTAACCTGGAATGGAACACATGCATTTCCGACGTGAAATGACGAGAGGAATCGAATGCCGCAAGCAGAATTCAAATCCGAGTATCCCTTCGTCAGAAAATCCCTGTTATACCCAAAAACCTATCCTCCAGTATTCTGACTCCTAGAATCGTAATCTGGAACGTAACACATGCATTTCCGACGTAAAATGACGAGAGGAATCGAACGCCGCAAGCAGCATTCAAATCCGAGTCTCCGTTCTTCTGGAAATCCCTCCTATATCCAAAACCTGTCTTCCAGTGTTCTGGCTTCCAGAATCGTAATCGCGAACGGAACACATGCATTTCCGACGTGAAATGAAGAGAGGAATCGAATGCCGCAAGCAGCATTCAAATCCGAGTCTCCGTTCGTCTGGAAATCACTCCTATATCCAAAACCTGTCTTCCAGTATTCTGGTTTCCAGAATCGTAATCTAGAACGGAACACATGCATTTCCGACGTGAAATGACGAGAGGAATCGAACGCCGCAAGCAGCATTCAAATCCGAGTCTCCGTTTGCCAGAAAATCCCTCTTATATCCAAACCTATCTTCCTATATTGTAATCCCTCTTATATCCAAACCTATCTTCCTATATTATGACTCCTAGAATCGTAATCTACAACGGAACACATGCATTCCCGACGTAAAAAGACAAGAGGAATCGAATGCCGCAAGCAGAATTAAAATCCGAGTATCTCTTCGTCAGAAAATCCCTGTTATACCCAAAAACCTATCCTCCAGTATTCTGACTCCTAGAATCGTAATCTGGAATTGAACACGTGCATTTCCGACGTGAAATGAAGAGAGGAATCGAATGCCGCAATCAGAATTCAAATCCGAGTGTCCATTCTTTTGGAAATCGCTCCTATATCCAAAATCTATCCTCCAGTATTCTGACTCCTAGAATCGTAATCTAGAACGGAACACATGCATTTGCGACGTAAAATGACGAGAGGAATCGAAATGCCGCAAGCAGCATTCAAATCCGAGTCTTCGTTCTTCTGGAAATCGCTCCTATATCCAAAATCTATCCTCCAGTATTCTGACTCCTAGAATCGTAATCTAGAACGGAACACATGCATTTGCGACGTAAAATGACGAGAGGAATCGAATGCCGCAAGCAGAATTCAAATCCGAGTCTCCGTTCTTCTGGAAATCGCTCCTATATTCCAAACCTGTCTTCCAGTATTCTGACTCCTAGAATCGTAATCTAGAACGGAACACATGCATTTGCGACGTAAAATGACGAGAGGAATCGAACGCCGCAAGCAGCATTCAAATCCGAGTCTTCGTTCTTCTGGAAATCGCTCCTATATCCAAAATCTATCCTCCAGTATTCTGACTCCTAGAATCGTAATCTAGAACGGAACACATGCATTTGCGACGTAAAATGACGAGAGGAATCGAACGCCGCAAGCAGCATTCAAATCCGAGTCTTCGTTCTTCTGGAAATCGCTCCTATATCCAAAATCTATCCTCCAGTATTCTGACTCCTAGAATCGTAATCTAGAACGGAACATATGCATTTGCGACGTAAAATGACGAGAGGAATCGAATGCCGCAAGCAGAATTCAAATCCGAGTCTCCGTTCTTCTGGAAATCGCTCCTATATTCCAAACCTGTCTTCCAGTATTCTGACTCCTAGAATCGTAATCTAGAACGGAACACATGCATTTGCGACGTAAAATGACGAGAGGAATCGAACGCCGCAAGCAGCATTCAAATCCGAGTCTCCGTTCTTCTGGAAATCGCTCCTATATCCAAAACATGTCTTCCAGTATTCTGGCTTCCAGAATCGTAATTGGGAACGGAACACATGCATTTCCGACGTAAAATGAAGAGAGGAATCGAATGCCGCAAGCAGAATTAAAATCCGAGTGTCCGTTCTTCTAGAAATCGCTCCTATATCCAAAACCTGTCTTCCAGTATTCTGGCTCCCAGAATCGTAATCTGGAATGGAACATATGCGTTTCTGACGTAAAATGACGAGAGGGATCCAATGCCGCAAGCAGAATTGAAATCCGAGTATCCCTTCGTCAGAAAATCCCTGTTATACCCAACAACCTGTCCTCCAGTATTCAGGCTCCCAGAATCGTAATAGGGAACGGAACACTTGCATTTCCGACGTAAAATGACGAGAGGAATCGAACGCCGCAAGCAGCATTCAAATCCGAGTCTCCGTTCTTCTGGAAATCGCTCCTAGATTCCAAACCTGTCTTCCAGTATTGTGGCTTGCAGAATCGTAATCGGGAGCGGAACATGTGCATTTCTGACGCAAAATGACGAGAGGAATCGAATGCCGCAAGCAGAATCCAAATCCGAGTATCCCTTCGTCAGAAAATCCCTGTTATACCCAACAACCTATCCTCCAGTATTCTGGCTCCCAGAATCGTAATCTGGAACGTAACACATGCATTTCCGACGTAAAATGACGAGAGGAATCGAACGCCGCAAGCAGCATTCAAATCCGAGTCTCCGTTCGTCTGAAAATCCCTCCTATATCCAAAACCTGTCTTCCAGTGTTCTGGCTTCCAGAATCGTAATCGCGAACGGAACACATGCATTTCCGACGTGAAATGAAGAGAGGAATCGAATGCCGCAAGCAGCATTCAAATCCGAGTCTCCGTTCGTCTGGAAATCACTCCTATATCCAAAACCCGTCTTCCAGTATTCTGATTTCCAGAATCGTAATCTAGAACGGAACACATGCATTTCCGACGTGAAATGACGAGAGGAATCGAATGCCGCAAGCAGAGTTCAAATCCGAGTGTCCGTTCTTCTGGAAATCGCTCCTATATCGAAAATCTATCCTCCAGTATTCTGACTCCTAGAATCGTAATCTAGAAAGGAACACATCCATTTGCGACGTAAAATGACAAGAGGAATCGAATGCCGCAAGCAGAATTAAAATCCGAGTATCTCTTCGTCAGAAAATCCCTGTTATACCCAAAAACCTATCCTCCAGTATTCTGACTCCTAGAATCGTAATCTGGAATTGAACACGTGCATTTTCGACGTGAAATGAAGAGAGGAATCGAATGCCGCAATCAGAATTCAAATCCGAGTGTCCATTCGTTTGGAAATCGCTCCTATATCCAAAATCTATCCTCCAGTATTCTGACTCCTAGAATCGTAATCCAGAACGGAACACATGCATTTGCGACGTAAAATGACGAGAGGAATCGAACGCCGCAAGCAGCATTCAAATCCGAGTCTCCGTTCTTTTGGAAATCGCTCCTATATCCAAAACATGTCTTCCAGTATTCTGGCTTCCAGAATCGTAATTGGGAACGGAACACATGCATTTCCGACGTAAAATGAAGAGAGGAATCAAATGCCGCAAGCAGAATTAAAATCCGAGTGTCCGTTCTTCTAGAAATCGCTCCTATATCCAAAACCTGTCTTCCAGTATTCTGGTTTCCAGAATCGTAACCTGGAATGGAACACATGCATTTCTGACGTAAAATGACGAGAGGAATCGAATGCCGCAAGCAGAATTCAAATCCGAGTATCCCTTCGTCAGAAAATCCCTGTTATACCCAAAAACCTATCCTCCAGTATTCTGACTCCTAGAATCGTAATCTGGGACGTAACACATGCATTTCCGACGTGAAATGACGAGAGGAATCGAACGCCGCAAGCAGCATTCAAATCCGAGTCTCCGTTTGCCAGAAAATCCCTCTTATATCCAAACCTATCTTCCTATATTGTAATCCCTCTTATATCCAAACCTATCTTCCTATATTATGACTCCTAGAATCGTAATCTACAACGGAACACATGCATTCCCGACGTAAAAAGACAAGAGGAATCGAATGCCGCAAGCAGAATTAAAATCCGAGTATCTCTTCGTCAGAAAATCCCTGTTATACCCAAAAACCTATCCTCCAGTATTCTGACTCCTAGAATCGTAATCTGGAATTGAACACGTGCATTTCCGACGTGAAATGAAGAGAGGAATCGAATGCCGCAATCAGAATTCAAATCCGAGTGTCCATTCTTTTGGAAATCGCTCCTATATCCAAAATCTATCCTCCAGTATTCTGACTCCTAGAATCGTAATCTAGAACGGAACACATGCATTTGCGACGTAAAATGACGAGAGGAATCGAAATGCCGCAAGCAGCATTCAAATCCGAGTCTTCGTTCTTCTGGAAATCGCTCCTATATCCAAAATCTATCCTCCAGTATTCTGACTCCTAGAATCGTAATCTAGAACGGAACACATGCATTTGCGACGTAAAATGACGAGAGGAATCGAATGCCGCAAGCAGAATTCAAATCCGAGTCTCCGTTCTTCTGGAAATCGCTCCTATATTCCAAACCTGTCTTCCAGTATTCTGACTCCTAGAATCGTAATCTAGAACGGAACACATGCATTTGCGACGTAAAATGACGAGAGGAATCGAACGCCGCAAGCAGCATTCAAATCCGAGTCTTCGTTCTTCTGGAAATCGCTCCTATATCCAAAATCTATCCTCCAGTATTCTGACTCCTAGAATCGTAATCTAGAACGGAACACATGCATTTGCGACGTAAAATGACGAGAGGAATCGAACGCCGCAAGCAGCATTCAAATCCGAGTCTCCGTTCTTCTGGAAATCGCTCCTATATCCAAAATCTATCCTCCAGTATTCTGACTCCTAGAATCGTAATCTAGAACGGAACATATGCATTTGCGACGTAAAATGACGAGAGGAATCGAATGCCGCAAGCAGAATTCAAATCCGAGTCTCCGTTCTTCTGGAAATCGCTCCTATATTCCAAACCTGTCTTCCAGTATTCTGACTCCTAGAATCGTAATCTAGAACGGAACACATGCATTTGCGACGTAAAATGACGAGAGGAATCGAACGCCGCAAGCAGCATTCAAATCCGAGTCTCCGTTCTTTTGGAAATCGCTCCTATATCCAAAACATGTCTTCCAGTATTCTGGCTTCCAGAATCGTAATTGGGAACGGAACACATGCATTTCCGACGTAAAATGAAGAGAGGAATCGAATGCCGCAAGCAGAATTAAAATCCGAGTGTCCGTTCTTCTAGAAATCGCTCCTATATCCAAAACCTATCCTCCAGTATTCTGGCTCCCAGAATCGTAATCTGGAATGCAACATATGCGTTTCTGACGTAAAATGACGAGAGGGATCCAATGCCGCAAGCAGAATTGAAATCCGAGTATCCCTTCGTCAGAAAATCCCTGTTATACCCAACAACCTGTCGTTCAGTATTCAGGCTCCCAGAATCGTAATATGGAACGGAACACATGCATTTCCGACGTAAAATGACGAGAGGAATCGAACGCCGCAAGCAGCATTCAAATCCGAGTCTCCGTTCTTCTGGAAATCGCTCCTAGATTCCAAACCTGTCTTCCAGTATTGTGGCTTGCAGAATCGTAATCGGGAGCGGAACATGTGCATTTCTGACGCAAAATGACGAGAGGAATCGAATGCCGCAAGCAGAATCCAAATCCGAGTATCCCTTCGTCAGAAAATCCCTGTTATACCCAAAAACCTATCCTCCAGTATTCTGACTCCTAGAATCGTAATCTGGAACGTAACACATGCATTTCCGACGTAAAATGACGAGAGGAATCGAACGCCGCAAGCAGCATTCAAATCCGAGTCTCCGTTCGTCTGAAAATCCCTCCTATATCCAAAACCTGTCTTCCAGTGTTCTGGCTTCCAGAATCGTAATCGCGAACGGAACACATGCATTTCCGACGTGAAATGAAGAGAGGAATCGAATGCCGCAAGCAGCATTCAAATCCGAGTCTCCGTTCGTCTGGAAATCACTCCTATATCCAAAACCCGTCTTCCAGTATTCTGATTTCCAGAATCGTAATCTAGAACGGAACACATGCATTTCCGACGTGAAATGACGAGAGGAATCGAATGCCGCAAGCAGAGTTCAAATCCGAGTGTCCGTTCTTCTGGAAATCGCTCCTATATCGAAAATCTATCCTCCAGTATTCTGACTCCTAGAATCGTAATCTAGAAAGGAACACATCCATTTGCGACGTAAAATGACAAGAGGAATCGAATGCCGCAAGCAGAATTAAAATCCGAGTATCTCTTCGTCAGAAAATCCCTGTTATACCCAAAAACCTATCCTCCAGTATTCTGACTCCTAGAATCGTAATCTGGAATTGAACACGTGCATTTTCGACGTGAAATGAAGAGAGGAATCGAATGCCGCAATCAGAATTCAAATCCGAGTGTCCATTCGTTTGGAAATCGCTCCTATATCCAAAATCTATCCTCCAGTATTCTGACTCCTAGAATCGTAATCCAGAACGGAACACATGCATTTGCGACGTAAAATGACGAGAGGAATCGAACGCCGCAAGCAGCATTCAAATCCGAGTCTCCGTTCTTTTGGAAATCGCTCCTATATCCAAAACATGTCTTCCAGTATTCTGGCTTCCAGAATCGTAATTGGGAACGGAACACATGCATTTCCGACGTAAAATGAAGAGAGGAATCAAATGCCGCAAGCAGAATTAAAATCCGAGTGTCCGTTCTTCTAGAAATCGCTCCTATATCCAAAACCTGTCTTCCAGTATTCTGGTTTCCAGAATCGTAACCTGGAATGGAACACATGCATTTCCGACGTAAAATGACGAGAGGAATCGAATGCCGCAAGCAGAATTCAAATCCGAGTATCCCTTCGTCAGAAAATCCCTGTTATACCCAAAAACCTATCCTCCAGTATTCTGACTCCTAGAATCGTAATCTGGGACGTAACACATGCATTTCCGACGTAAAATGACAAGAGGAATCGAACGCCGCAAGCAGCATTCAAATCCGAGTCTCCGTTCTTCTGGAAATCGCTCCTAGATTCCAAACCTGTCTTCCAGTATTGTGGCTTCCAGAATCGTAATCGGGAGCGGAACATGTGCATTTCTGACGCAAAATGACGAGAGGAATCGAAAGCCGCAAGCAGAATCCAAATCCGAGAATCCCTTCGTCAGAAAATCCCTGTTATACCCAAAAACCTATCCTCCAGTATTCTGACTCCTAGAATCGTAATCTGGAACGTAACACATGCATTTCCGACGTAAAATGACGAGAGGAATCGAACGCCGCAAGCAGCATTCAAATCCGAGTCTCCGTTCTTCTGGAAATCGCTCCTAGATTCCAAACCTGTCTTCCAGTATTGTGGCTTCCAGAATCGTAATCGGGAGCGGAACATGTGCATTTCTGACGCAAAATGACGAGAGGAATCGAATGCCGCAAGCAGAATCCAAATCCGAGTATCCCTTCGTCAGAAAATTCCTGTTATACCCAAAAACCTATCCTCCAGTATTCTGACTCCTAGAATCGTAATCTAGAACGGAACACATGCATTTGCGACGTAAAATGACGAGAGGAATCGAACGCCGCAAGCAGCATTCAAATCCGAGTCTCCGTTCGTCTGAAAATCCCTCCTATATCCAAAACCTGTCTTCCAGTGTTCTGGCTTCCAGAATCGTAATCGCGAACGGAACACATGCATTTCCGACGTGAAATGAAGAGAGGAATCGAATGCCGCAAGCAGCATTCAAATCCGAGTCTCCGTTCGTCTGGAAATCACTCCTATATCCAAAACCTGTCTTCCAGTATTCTGATTTCCAGAATCGTAATCTAGAACGGAACACATGCATTTCCGACGTGAAATGACGAGAGGAATCGAATGCCGCAAGCAGAGTTCAAATCCGAGTGTCCGTTCTTCTGGAAATCGCTCCTATATCGAAAATCTATCCTCCAGTATTCTGACTCCTAGAATCGTAATCTAGAAAGGAACACATCCATTTGCGACGTAAAATGACAAGAGGAATCGAATGCCGCAAGCAGAATTAAAATCCGAGTATCTCTTCGTCAGAAAATCCCTGTTATACCCAAAAACCTATCCTCCAGTATTCTGACTCCTAGAATCGTAATCTGGAATTGAACACGTGCATTTTCGACGTGAAATGAAGAGAGGAATCGAATGCCGCAATCAGAATTCAAATCCGAGTGTCCATTCTTTTGGAAATCGCTCCTATATCCAAAATCTATCCTCCAGTATTCTGACTCCTAGAATCGTAATCTAGAACGGAACACATGCATTTGCGACGTAAAATGACGAGAGGAATCGAACGCCGCAAGCAGCATTCAAATCCGAGTCTCCGTTCTTTTGGAAATCGCTCCTATATCCAAAACATGTCTTCCAGTATTCTGGCTTCCAGAATCGTAATTGGGAACGGAACACATGCATTTCCGACGTAAAATGAAGAGAGGAATCAAATGCCGCAAGCAGAATTAAAATCCGAGTGTCCGTTCTTCTAGAAATCGCTCCTATAACCAAAACCTGTCTTCCAGTATTCTGGTTTCCAGAATCGTAACCTGGAATGGAACACATGCATTTCCGACGTGAAATGACGAGAGGAATCGAATGCCGCAAGCAGAATTCAAATCCGAGTCTCCGTTCTTCTGGAAATCGCTCCTATATCCAAAACATGTCTTCCAGTATTCTGGCTTCCAGAATAGTAATTGGGAACGGAACACATGCATTTCCGACGTAAAATGTAGAGAGGAATCGAATGCCGCAATCAGAATTCAAATCCGAGTGTCCATTCTTTTGGAAATCGATCCTATATCCAAAATCTATCCTCCAGTATTCTGACTCCTAGAATCGTAATCTAGAACGGAACACATGCATTTGCGACGTAAAATGACGAGAGGAATCGAACGCCGCAAGCAGCATTCAAATCCGAGTCTTCGTTCTTCTGGAAATCGCTCCTATATCCAAAATCTATCCTCCAGTATTCTGACTCCTAGAATCGTAATCTAGAACGGAACACATGCATTTGCGACGTAAAATGACGAGAGGAATCGAATGCCGCAAGCAGAATTCAAATCCGAGTCTCCGTTCGTCTGAAAATCCCTCCTATATCCAAAACCTGTCTTCCAGTGTTCTGGCTTCCAGAATCGTAATCGCGAACGGAACACATGCATTTCCGACGTGAAATGAAGAGAGGAATCGAATGCCGCAAGCAGCATTCAAATCCGAGTCTCCGTTCGTCTGGAAATCACTCCTATATCCAAAACCTGTCTTCCAGTATTCTGATTTCCAGAATCGTAATCTAGAACGGAACACATGCATTTCCGACGTGAAATGACGAGAGGAATCGAATGCCGCAAGCAGAGTTCAAATCCGAGTGTCCGTTCTTCTGGAAATCGCTCCTATATCCAAAATCTATCCTCCAGTATTCTGACTGCTAGAATCGTAATCTAGAACGGAACACATGCATTTGCGACGTAAAATGACGAGAGGAATCGAACGCCGCAAGCAGCATTCAAATCCGAGTCTTCGTTCTTCTGGAAATCGCTCCTATATCCAAAATCTATCCTCCAGTATTCTGACTCCTAGAATCGTAATCTAGAACGGAACACATGCATTTGCGACGTAAAATGACGAGAGGAATCGAATGCCGCAAGCAGAATTCAAATCCGAGTCTCCGTTCTTCTGGAAATCGCTCCTATATTCCAAACCTGTCTTCCAGTATTCTGACTCCTAGAATCGTAATCTAGAACGGAACACATGCATTTGCGACGTAAAATGACGAGAGGAATCGAACGCCGCAAGCAGCATTCAAATCCGAGTCTCCGTTCTTCTGGAAATCGCTCCTAGATTCCAAACCTGTCTTCCAGTATTGTGGCTTCCAGAATCGTAATCGGGAGCGGAACATGTGCATTTCTGACGCAAAATGACGAGAGGAATCGAATGCCGCAAGCAGAATTGAAATCCGAGTATCCCTTCGTCAGAAAATCCCTGTTATACCCAAAAACCTATCCTCCAGTATTCTGACTCCTAGAATCGTAATCTAGAACGGAACACATGCATTTGCGACGTAAAATGACGAGAGGAATCGAACGCCGCAAGCAGCATTGAAATCCGAGTCTCCGTTCGTCTGAAAATCCCTCCTATATCCAAAACCTGTCTTCCAGTGTTCTGGCTTCCAGAATCGTAATCGCGAACGGAACACATGCATTTCCGACGTGAAATGAAGAGAGGAATCGAATGCCGCAAGCAGCATTCAAATCCGAGTCTCTGTTCGTCTGGAAATCACTCCTATATCCAAAACCTGTCTTCCAGTATTCTGACTCCTAGAATCGTAATCTAGAAAGGAACACATCCATTTGCGACGTAAAATGACAAGAGGAATCGAATGCCGCAAGCAGAATTAAAATCCGAGTATCTCTTCGTCAGAAAATCCCTGTTATACCCAAAAACCTATCCTCCAGTATTCTGACTCCTAGAATCGTAATCTGGAATTGAACACGTGCATTTCCGACGTGAAATGAAGAGAGGAATCGAATGCCGCAATCAGAATTCAAATCCGAGTGTCCATTCGTTTGGAAATCGCTCCTATATCCAAAATCTATCCTCCAGTATTCTGACTCCTAGAATCGTAATCCAGAACGGAACACATGCATTTGCGACGTAAAATGACGAGAGGAATCGAACGCCGCAAGCAGCATTCAAATCCGAGTCTCCGTTCTTTTGGAAATCGCTCCTATATCCAAAACATGTCTTCCAGTATTCTGGCTTCCAGAATCGTAATTGGGAACGGAACACATGCATTTCCGACGTAAAATGAAGAGAGGAATCAAATGCCGCAAGCAGAATTAAAATCCGAGTGTCCGTTCTTCTAGAAATCGCTCCTATATCCAAAACCTGTCTTCCAGTATTCTGGTTTCCAGAATCGTAACCTGGAATGGAACACATGCATTTCCGACGTGAAATGACGAGAGGAATCGAATGCCGCAAGCAGAATTCAAATCCGAGTATCCCTTCGTCAGAAAATCCCTGTTATACCCAAAAACCTATCCTCCAGTATTCTGACTCCTAGAATCGTAATCTGGGACGTAACACATGCATTTCCGACGTGAAATGACGAGAGGAATCGAACGCCGCAAGCAGCATTCAAATCCGAGTCTCCGTTTGCCAGAAAATCCCTCTTATATCCAAACCTATCTTCCTATATTGTAATCCCTCTTATATCCAAACCTATCTTCCTATATTATGACTCCTAGAATCGTAATCTACAACGGAACACATGCATTCCCGACGTAAAAAGACAAGAGGAATCGAATGCCGCAAGCAGAATTAAAATCCGAGTATCTCTTCGTCAGAAAATCCCTGTTATACCCAAAAACCTATCCTCCAGTATTCTGACTCCTAGAATCGTAATCTGGAATTGAACACGTGCATTTCCGACGTGAAATGAAGAGAGGAATCGAATGCCGCAATCAGAATTCAAATCCGAGTGTCCATTCTTTTGGAAATCGCTCCTATATCCAAAATCTATCCTCCAGTATTCTGACTCCTAGAATCGTAATCTAGAACGGAACACATGCATTTGCGACGTAAAATGACGAGAGGAATCGAAATGCCGCAAGCAGCATTCAAATCCGAGTCTTCGTTCTTCTGGAAATCGCTCCTATATCCAAAATCTATCCTCCAGTATTCTGACTCCTAGAATCGTAATCTAGAACGGAACACATGCATTTGCGACGTAAAATGACGAGAGGAATCGAATGCCGCAAGCAGAATTCAAATCCGAGTCTCCGTTCTTCTGGAAATCGCTCCTATATTCCAAACCTGTCTTCCAGTATTCTGACTCCTAGAATCGTAATCTAGAACGGAACACATGCATTTGCGACGTAAAATGACGAGAGGAATCGAACGCCGCAAGCAGCATTCAAATCCGAGTCTTCGTTCTTCTGGAAATCGCTCCTATATCCAAAATCTATCCTCCAGTATTCTGACTCCTAGAATCGTAATCTAGAACGGAACACATGCATTTGCGACGTAAAATGACGAGAGGAATCGAACGCCGCAAGCAGCATTCAAATCCGAGTCTCCGTTCTTCTGGAAATCGCTCCTATATCCAAAATCTATCCTCCAGTATTCTGACTCCTAGAATCGTAATCTAGAACGGAACATATGCATTTGCGACGTAAAATGACGAGAGGAATCGAATGCCGCAAGCAGAATTCAAATCCGAGTCTCCGTTCTTCTGGAAATCGCTCCTATATTCCAAACCTGTCTTCCAGTATTCTGACTCCTAGAATCGTAATCTAGAACGGAACACATGCATTTGCGACGTAAAATGACGAGAGGAATCGAACGCCGCAAGCAGCATTCAAATCCGAGTCTCCGTTCTTTTGGAAATCGCTCCTATATCCAAAACATGTCTTCCAGTATTCTGGCTTCCAGAATCGTAATTGGGAACGGAACACATGCATTTGCGACGTAAAATGAAGAGAGGAATCGAATGCCGCAAGCAGAATTAAAATCCGAGTGTCCGTTCTTCTAGAAATCGCTCCTATATCCAAAACCTGTCTTCCAGTATTCTGGCTCCCAGAATCGTAACCTGGAATGCAACATATGCGTTTCCGACGTAAAATGACGAGAGGGATCCAATGCCACAAGCAGAATTGAAATCCGAGTATCCCTTCGTCAGAAAATCCCTGTTATACCCAACAACCTGTCCTCCAGTATTCAGGCTCCCAGAATCGTAATAGGGAACGGAACACTTGCATTTCCGACGTAAAATGACGAGAGGAATCGAACGCCGCAAGCAGCATTCAAATCCGAGTCTCCGTTCTTCTGGAAATCGCTCCTAGATTCCAAACCTGTCTTCCAGTATTGTGGCTTGCAGAATCGTAATCGGGAGCGGAACATGTGCATTTCTGACGCAAAATGACGAGAGGAATCGAATGCCGCAAGCAGAATTCAAATCCGAGTATCCCTTCGTCAGAAAATCCCTGTTATACCCAACAACCTGTCCTCCAGTATTCTGGCTCCCAGAATCGTAATCTGGAACGTAACACATGCATTTCCGACGTAAAATGACGAGAGGAATCGAACGCCGCAAGCAGCATTCAAATCCGAGTCTCCGTTCGTCTGAAAATCCCTCCTATATCCAAAACCTGTCTTCCAGTGTTCTGGCTTCCAGAATCGTAATCGCGAACGGAACACATGCATTTCCGACGTGAAATGAAGAGAGGAATCGAATGCCGCAAGCAGCATTCAAATCCGAGTCTCCGTTCGTCTGGAAATCACTCCTATATCCAAAACCCGTCTTCCAGTATTCTGATTTCCAGAATCGTAATCTAGAACGGAACACATGCATTTCCGACGTGAAATGACGAGAGGAATCGAATGCCGCAAGCAGAGTTCAAATCCGAGTGTCCGTTCTTCTGGAAATCGCTCCTATATCGAAAATCTATCCTCCAGTATTCTGACTCCTAGAATCGTAATCTAGAAAGGAACACATCCATTTGCGACGTAAAATGACAAGAGGAATCGAATGCCGCAAGCAGAATTAAAATCCGAGTATCTCTTCGTCAGAAAATCCCTGTTATACCCAAAAACCTATCCTCCAGTATTCTGACTCCTAGAATCGTAATCTGGAATTGAACACGTGCATTTTCGACGTGAAATGAAGAGAGGAATCGAATGCCGCAATCAGAATTCAAATCCGAGTGTCCATTCGTTTGGAAATCGCTCCTATATCCAAAATCTATCCTCCAGTATTCTGACTCCTAGAATCGTAATCCAGAACGGAACACATGCATTTGCGACGTAAAATGACGAGAGGAATCGAACGCCGCAAGCAGCATTCAAATCCGAGTCTCCGTTCTTTTGGAAATCGCTCCTATATCCAAAACATGTCTTCCAGTATTCTGGCTTCCAGAATCGTAATTGGGAACGGAACACATGCATTTCCGACGTAAAATGAAGAGAGGAATCAAATGCCGCAAGCAGAATTAAAATCCGAGTGTCCGTTCTTCTAGAAATCGCTCCTATATCCAAAACCTGTCTTCCAGTATTCTGGTTTCCAGAATCGTAACCTGGAATGGAACACATGCATTTCCGACGTGAAATGACGAGAGGAATCGAATGCCGCAAGCAGAATTCAAATCCGAGTATCCCTTCGTCAGAAAATCCCTGTTATACCCAAAAACCTATCCTCCAGTATTCTGACTCCTAGAATCGTAATCTGGGACGTAACACATGCATTTCCGACGTAAAATGACAAGAGGAATCGAACGCCGCAAGCAGCATTCAAATCCGAGTCTCCGTTCTTCTGGAAATCGCTCCTAGATTCCAAACCTGTCTTCCAGTATTGTGGCTTCCAGAATCGTAATCGGGAGCGGAACATGTGCATTTCTGACGCAAAATGACGAGAGGAATCGAAAGCCGCAAGCAGAATCCAAATCCGAGAATCCCTTCGTCAGAAAATCCCTGTTATACCCAAAAACCTATCCTCCAGTATTCTGACTCCTAGAATCGTAATCTGGAACGTAACACATGCATTTCCGACGTAAAATGACGAGAGGAATCGAACGCCGCAAGCAGCATTCAAATCCGAGTCTCCGTTCTTCTGGAAATCGCTCCTAGATTCCAAACCTGTCTTCCAGTATTGTGGCTTCCAGAATCGTAATCGGGAGCGGAACATGTGCATTTCTGACGCAAAATGACGAGAGGAATCGAATGCCGCAAGCAGAATCCAAATCCGAGTATCCCTTCGTCAGAAAATTCCTGTTATACCCAAAAACCTATCCTCCAGTATTCTGACTCCTAGAATCGTAATCTAGAACGGAACACATGCATTTGCGACGTAAAATGACGAGAGGAATCGAACGCCGCAAGCAGCATTCAAATCCGAGTCTCCGTTCGTCTGAAAATCCCTCCTATATCCAAAACCTGTCTTCCAGTGTTCTGGCTTCCAGAATCGTAATCGCGAACGGAACACATGCATTTCCGACGTGAAATGAAGAGAGGAATCGAATGCCGCAAGCAGCATTCAAATCCGAGTCTCCGTTCGTCTGGAAATCACTCCTATATCCAAAACCTGTCTTCCAGTATTCTGATTTCCAGAATCGTAATCTAGAACGGAACACATGCATTTCCGACGTGAAATGACGAGAGGAATCGAATGCCGCAAGCAGAGTTCAAATCCGAGTGTCCGTTCTTCTGGAAATCGCTCCTATATCGAAAATCTATCCTCCAGTATTCTGACTCCTAGAATCGTAATCTAGAAAGGAACACATCCATTTGCGACGTAAAATGACAAGAGGAATCGAATGCCGCAAGCAGAATTAAAATCCGAGTATCTCTTCGTCAGAAAATCCCTGTTATACCCAAAAACCTATCCTCCAGTATTCTGACTCCTAGAATCGTAATCTGGAATTGAACACGTGCATTTTCGACGTGAAATGAAGAGAGGAATCGAATGCCGCAATCAGAATTCAAATCCGAGTGTCCATTCTTTTGGAAATCGCTCCTATATCCAAAATCTATCCTCCAGTATTCTGACTCCTAGAATCGTAATCTAGAACGGAACACATGCATTTGCGACGTAAAATGACGAGAGGAATCGAACGCCGCAAGCAGCATTCAAATCCGAGTCTCCGTTCTTTTGGAAATCGCTCCTATATCCAAAACATGTCTTCCAGTATTCTGGCTTCCAGAATCGTAATTGGGAACGGAACACATGCATTTCCGACGTAAAATGAAGAGAGGAATCAAATGCCGCAAGCAGAATTAAAATCCGAGTGTCCGTTCTTCTAGAAATCGCTCCTATAACCAAAACCTGTCTTCCAGTATTCTGGTTTCCAGAATCGTAACCTGGAATGGAACACATGCATTTCCGACGTGAAATGACGAGAGGAATCGAATGCCGCAAGCAGAATTCAAATCCGAGTCTCCGTTCTTCTGGAAATCGCTCCTATATCCAAAACATGTCTTCCAGTATTCTGGCTTCCAGAATAGTAATTGGGAACGGAACACATGCATTTCCGACGTAAAATGTAGAGAGGAATCGAATGCCGCAATCAGAATTCAAATCCGAGTGTCCATTCTTTTGGAAATCGATCCTATATCCAAAATCTATCCTCCAGTATTCTGACTCCTAGAATCGTAATCTAGAACGGAACACATGCATTTGCGACGTAAAATGACGAGAGGAATCGAACGCCGCAAGCAGCATTCAAATCCGAGTCTTCGTTCTTCTGGAAATCGCTCCTATATCCAAAATCTATCCTCCAGTATTCTGACTCCTAGAATCGTAATCTAGAACGGAACACATGCATTTGCGACGTAAAATGACGAGAGGAATCGAATGCCGCAAGCAGAATTCAAATCCGAGTCTCCGTTCGTCTGAAAATCCCTCCTATATCCAAAACCTGTCTTCCAGTGTTCTGGCTTCCAGAATCGTAATCGCGAACGGAACACATGCATTTCCGACGTGAAATGAAGAGAGGAATCGAATGCCGCAAGCAGCATTCAAATCCGAGTCTCCGTTCGTCTGGAAATCACTCCTATATCCAAAACCTGTCTTCCAGTATTCTGATTTCCAGAATCGTAATCTAGAACGGAACACATGCATTTCCGACGTGAAATGACGAGAGGAATCGAATGCCGCAAGCAGAGTTCAAATCCGAGTGTCCGTTCTTCTGGAAATCGCTCCTATATCCAAAATCTATCCTCCAGTATTCTGACTGCTAGAATCGTAATCTAGAACGGAACACATGCATTTGCGACGTAAAATGACGAGAGGAATCGAACGCCGCAAGCAGCATTCAAATCCGAGTCTTCGTTCTTCTGGAAATCGCTCCTATATCCAAAATCTATCCTCCAGTATTCTGACTCCTAGAATCGTAATCTAGAACGGAACACATGCATTTGCGACGTAAAATGACGAGAGGAATCGAATGCCGCAAGCAGAATTCAAATCCGAGTCTCCGTTCTTCTGGAAATCGCTCCTATATTCCAAACCTGTCTTCCAGTATTCTGACTCCTAGAATCGTAATCTAGAACGGAACACATGCATTTGCGACGTAAAATGACGAGAGGAATCGAACGCCGCAAGCAGCATTCAAATCCGAGTCTCCGTTCTTCTGGAAATCGCTCCTAGATTCCAAACCTGTCTTCCAGTATTGTGGCTTCCAGAATCGTAATCGGGAGCGGAACATGTGCATTTCTGACGCAAAATGACGAGAGGAATCGAATGCCGCAAGCAGAATCCAAATCCGAGTATCCCTTCGTCAGAAAATCCCTGTTATACCCAAAAACCTATCCTCCAGTATTCTGACTCCTAGAATCGTAATCTAGAACGGAACACATGCATTTGCGACGTAAAATGACGAGAGGAATCGAACGCCGCAAGCAGCATTGAAATCCGAGTCTCCGTTCGTCTGAAAATCCCTCCTATATCCAAAACCTGTCTTCCAGTGTTCTGGCTTCCAGAATCGTAATCGCGAACGGAACACATGCATTTCCGACGTGAAATGAAGAGAGGAATCGAATGCCGCAAGCAGCATTCAAATCCGAGTCTCTGTTCGTCTGGAAATCACTCCTATATCCAAAACCTGTCTTCCAGTATTCTGACTCCTAGAATCGTAATCTAGAAAGGAACACATCCATTTGCGACGTAAAATGACAAGAGGAATCGAATGCCGCAAGCAGAATTAAAATCCGAGTATCTCTTCGTCAGAAAATCCCTGTTATACCCAAAAACCTATCCTCCAGTATTCTGACTCCTAGAATCGTAATCTGGAATTGAACACGTGCATTTCCGACGTGAAATGAAGAGAGGAATCGAATGCCGCAATCAGAATTCAAATCCGAGTGTCCATTCTTTTGGAAATCGCTCCTATATCCAAAATCTATCCTCCAGTATTCTGACTCCTAGAATCGTAATCTAGAACGGAACACATGCATTTGCGACGTAAAATGACGAGAGGAATCGAACGCCGCAAGCAGCATTCAAATCCGAGTCTCCGTTCTTCTGGAAATCGCTCCTATATCCAAAACATGTCTTCCAGTATTCTGGCTTCCAGAATCGTAATTGGGAACGGAACACATGCATTTCCGACGTAAAATGTAGAGAGGAATCGAATGCCGCAATCAGAATTCAAATCCGAGTGTCCATTCTTTTGGAAATCGATCCTATATCCAAAATCTATCCTCCAGTATTCTGACTCCTAGAATCGTAATCTAGAACGGAACACATGCATTTGCGACGTAAAATGACGAGAGGAATCGAACGCCGCAAGCAGCATTCAAATCCGAGTCTTCGTTCTTCTGGAAATCGCTCCTATATCCAAAATCTATCCTCCAGTATTCTGACTCCTAGAATCGTAATCTAGAACGGAACACATGCATTTGCGACGTAAAATGACGAGAGGAATCGAATGCCGCAAGCAGAATTCAAATCCGAGTCTCCGTTCTTCTGGAAATCGCTCCTATATTCCAAACCTGTCTTCCAGTATTCTGACTCCTAGAATCGTAATCTAGAACGGAACACATGCATTTGCGACGTAAAATGACGAGAGGAATCGAACGCCGCAAGCAGCATTCAAATCCGAGTCTCCGTTCTTCTGGAAATCGCTCCTAGATTCCAAACCTGTCTTCCAGTATTGTGGCTTCCAGAATCGTAATCGGGAGCGGAACATGTGCATTTCTGACGCAAAATGACGAGAGGAATCGAATGCCGCAAGCAGAATTCAAATCCGAGTATCCCTTCGTCAGAAAATCCCTGTTATACCCAAAAACCTATCCTCCAGTATTCTGACTCCTAGAATCGTAATCTAGAACGGAACACATGCATTTGCGACGTAAAATGACGAGAGGAATCGAACGCCGCAAGCAGCATTGAAATCCGAGTCTCCGTTCGTCTGAAAATCCCTCCTATATCCAAAACCTGTCTTCCAGTGTTCTGGCTTCCAGAATCGTAATCGCGAACGGAACACATGCATTTCCGACGTGAAATGAAGAGAGGAATCGAATGCCGCAAGCAGCATTCAAATCCGAGTCTCTGTTCGTCTGGAAATCACTCCTATATCCAAAACCTGTCTTCCAGTATTCTGACTCCTAGAATCGTAATCTAGAAAGGAACACATCCATTTGCGACGTAAAATGACAAGAGGAATCGAATGCCGCAAGCAGAATTAAAATCCGAGTATCTCTTCGTCAGAAAATCCCTGTTATACCCAAAAACCTATCCTCCAGTATTCTGACTCCTAGAATCGTAATCTGGAATTGAACACGTGCATTTCCGACGTGAAATGAAGAGAGGAATCGAATGCCGCAATCAGAATTCAAATCCGAGTGTCCATTCTTTTGGAAATCGCTCCTATATCCAAAATCTATCCTCCAGTATTCTGACTCCTAGAATCGTAATCTAGAACGGAACACATGCATTTGCGACGTAAAATGACGAGAGGAATCGAACGCCGCAAGCAGCATTCAAATCCGAGTCTCCGTTCTTCTGGAAATCGCTCCTATATCCAAAACATGTCTTCCAGTATTCTGGCTTCCAGAATCGTAATTGGGAACGGAACACATGCATTTCCGACGTAAAATGTAGAGAGGAATCGAATGCCGCAATCAGAATTCAAATCCGAGTGTCCATTCTTTTGGAAATCGATCCTATATCCAAAATCTATCCTCCAGTATTCTGACTCCTAGAATCGTAATCTAGAACGGAACACATGCATTTGCGACGTAAAATGACGAGAGGAATCGAACGCCGCAAGCAGCATTCAAATCCGAGTCTTCGTTCTTCTGGAAATCGCTCCTATATCCAAAATCTATCCTCCAGTATTCTGACTCCTAGAATCGTAATCTAGAACGGAACACATGCATTTGCGACGTAAAATGACGAGAGGAATCGAATGCCGCAAGCAGAATTCAAATCCGAGTCTCCGTTCTTCTGGAAATCGCTCCTATATCCCAAACCTGTCTTCCAGTATTCTGACTCCTAGAATCGTAATCTAGAACGGAACACATGCATTTGCGACGTAAAATGACGAGAGGAATCGAACGCCGCAAGCAGCATTCAAATCCGAGTCTCCGTTCTTCTGGAAATCGCTCCTAGATTCCAAACCTGTCTTCCAGTATTGTGGCTTCCAGAATCGTAATCGGGAGCGGAACATGTGCATTTCTGACGCAAAATGACGAGAGGAATCGAATGCCGCAAGCAGAATCCAAGTCCGAGTATCCCTTCGTCAGAAAATCCCTGTTATACCCAAAAACCTATCCTCCAGTATTCTGACTCCTAGAATCGTAATCTAGAACGGAACACATGCATTTGCGACGTAAAATGACGAGAGGAATCGAACGCCGCAAGCAGCATTCAAATCCGAGTCTCCGTTCGTCTGAAAATCCCTCCTATATCCAAAACCTGTCTTCCAGTGTTCTGGCTTCCAGAATCGTAATCGCGAACGGAACACACGCATTTCCGACGTGAAATGAAGAGAGGAATCGAATGCCGCAAGCAGCATTCAAATCCGAGTCTCCGTTCGTCTGGAAATCACTCCTATATCCAAAACCTGTCTTCCAGTATTCTGATTTCCAGAATCGTAATCTAGAACGGAACACATGCATTTCCGACGTGAAATGACGAGAGGAATCGAATGCCGCAAGCAGAGTTCAAATCCGAGTGTCCGTTCTTCTGGAAATCGCTCCTATATCCAAAATCTATCCTCCAGTATTCTGACTCCTAGAATCGTAATCTAGAACGGAACACATGCATTTGCGACGTAAAATGACGAGAGGAATCGAACGCCGCAAGCAGCATTCAAATCCGAGTCTTCGTTCTTCTGGAAATCGCTCCTATATCCAAAATCTATCCTCCAGTATTCTGACTCCTAGAATCGTAATCTGGAATTGAACACGTGCATTTCCGACGTGAAATGAAGAGAGGAATCGAATGCCGCAATCAGAATTCAAATCCGAGTGTCCATTCTTTTGGAAATCGCTCCTATATCCAAAATCTATCCTCCAGTATTCTGACTCCTAGAATCGTAATCTAGAACGGAACACATGCATTTGCGACGTAAAATGACGAGAGGAATCGAACGCCGCAAGCAGCATTCAAATCCGAGTCTCCGTTCTTCTGGAAATCGCTCCTATATCCAAAACATGTCTTCCAGTATTCTGGCTTCCAGAATCGTAATTGGGAACGGAACACATGCATTTCCGACGTAAAATGTAGAGAGGAATCGAATGCCGCAATCAGAATTCAAATCCGAGTGTCCATTCTTTTGGAAATCGATCCTATATCCAAAATCTATCCTCCAGTATTCTGACTCCTAGAATCGTAATCTAGAACGGAACACATGCATTTGCGACGTAAAATGACGAGAGGAATCGAACGCCGCAAGCAGCATTCAAATCCGAGTCTTCGTTCTTCTGGAAATCGCTCCTATATCCAAAATCTATCCTCCAGTATTCTGACTCCTAGAATCGTAATCTAGAACGGAACACATGCATTTGCGACGTAAAATGACGAGAGGAATCGAATGCCGCAAGCAGAATTCAAATCCGAGTCTCCGTTCTTCTGGAAATCGCTCCTATATCCCAAACCTGTCTTCCAGTATTCTGACTCCTAGAATCGTAATCTAGAACGGAACACATGCATTTGCGACGTAAAATGACGAGAGGAATCGAACGCCGCAAGCAGCATTCAAATCCGAGTCTCCGTTCTTCTGGAAATCGCTCCTAGATTCCAAACCTGTCTTCCAGTATTGTGGCTTCCAGAATCGTAATCGGGAGCGGAACATGTGCATTTCTGACGCAAAATGACGAGAGGAATCGAATGCCGCAAGCAGAATCCAAATCCGAGTATCCCTTCGTCAGAAAATCCCTGTTATACCCAAAAACCTATCCTCCAGTATTCTGACTCCTAGAATCGTAATCTAGAACGGAACACATGCATTTGCGACGTAAAATGACGAGAGGAATCGAACGCCGCAAGCAGCATTCAAATCCGAGTCTCCGTTCGTCTGAAAATCCCTCCTATATCCAAAACCTGTCTTCCAGTGTTCTGGCTTCCAGAATCGTAATCGCGAACGGAACACACGCATTTCCGACGTGAAATGAAGAGAGGAATCGAATGCCGCAAGCAGCATTCAAATCCGAGTCTCCGTTCGTCTGGAAATCACTCCTATATCCAAAACCTGTCTTCCAGTATTCTGATTTCCAGAATCGTAATCTAGAACGGAACACATGCATTTCCGACGTGAAATGACGAGAGGAATCGAATGCCGCAAGCAGAGTTCAAATCCGAGTGTCCGTTCTTCTGGAAATCGCTCCTATATCCAAAATCTATCCTCCAGTATTCTGACTCATAGAATCGTAATCTAGAACGGAACACATGCATTTGCGACGTAAAATGACGAGAGGAATCGAACGCCGCAAGCAGCATTCAAATCCGAGTCTTCGTTCTTCTGGAAATCGCTCCTATATCCAAAATCTATCCTCCAGTATTCTGACTCCTAGAATCGTAATCTAGAACGGAACACACGCATTTCCGACGTGAAATGAAGAGAGGAATCGAATGCCGCAAGCAGCATTCAAATCCGAGTCTCCGTTCGTCTGGAAATCACTCCTATATCCAAAACCTGTCTTCCAGTATTCTGATTTCCAGAATCGTAATCTAGAACGGAACACATGCATTTCCGACGTGAAATGACGAGAGGAATCGAATGCCGCAAGCAGAGTTCAAATCCGAGTGTCCGTTCTTCTGGAAATCGCTCCTATATCCAAAATCTATCCTCCAGTATTCTGACTCCTAGAATCGTAATCTAGAACGGAACACATGCATTTGCGACGTAAAATGACGAGAGGAATCGAACGCCGCAAGCAGCATTCAAATCCGAGTCTTCGTTCTTCTGGAAATCGCTCCTATATCCAAAATCTATCCTCCAGTATTCTGACTCCTAGAATCGTAATCTAGAACGGAACACATGCATTTGCGACGTAAAATGACGAGAGGAATCGAATGCCGCAAGCAGAATTCAAATCCGAGTCTCCGTTCTTCTGGAAATCGCTCCTATATTCCAAACCTGTCTTCCAGTATTCTGACTCCTAGAATCGTAATCTAGAACGGAACACATGCATTTGCGACGTAAAATGACGAGAGGAATCGAACGCCGCAAGCAGCATTCAAATCCGAGTCTCCGTTCTTCTGGAAATCGCTCCTAGATTCCAAACCTGTCTTCCAGTATTGTGGCTTCCAGAATCGTAATCGGGAGCGGAACATGTGCATTTCTGACGCAAAATGACGAGAGGAATCGAATGCCGCAAGCAGAATCCAAATCCGAGTATCCCTTCGTCAGAAAATCCCTGTTATACCCAAAAACCTATCCTCCAGTATTCTGACTCCTAGAATCGTAATCTAGAACGGAACACATGCATTTGCGACGTAAAATGACGAGAGGAATCGAACGCCGCAAGCAGCATTGAAATCCGAGTCTCCGTTCGTCTGAAAATCCCTCCTATATCCAAAACCTGTCTTCCAGTGTTCTGGCTTCCAGAATCGTAATCGCGAACGGAACACATGCATTTCCGACGTGAAATGAAGAGAGGAATCGAATGCCGCAAGCAGCATTCAAATCCGAGTCTCCGTTCGTCTGGAAATCACTCCTATATCCAAAACCTGTCTTCCAGTATTCTTACTCCTAGAATCGTAATCTAGAAAGGAACACATCCATTTGCGACGTAAAATGACAAGAGGAATCGAATGCCGCAAGCAGAATTAAAATCCGAGTATCTCTTCGTCAGAAAATCCCTGTTATACCCAAAAACCTATCCTCCAGTATTCTGACTCCTAGAATCGTAATCTGGAATTGAACACGTGCATTTCCGACGTGAAATGAAGAGAGGAATCGAATGCCGCAATCAGAATTCAAATCCGAGTGTCCATTCTTTTGGAAATCGCTCCTATATCCAAAATCTATCCTCCAGTATTCTGACTCCTAGAATCGTAATCTAGAACGGAACACATGCATTTGCGACGTAAAATGACGAGAGGAATCGAACGCCGCAAGCAGCATTCAAATCCGAGTCTCCGTTCTTCTGGAAATCGCTCCTATATCCAAAACATGTCTTCCAGTATTCTGGCTTCCAGAATCGTAATTGGGAACGGAACACATGCATTTCCGACGTAAAATGTAGAGAGGAATCGAATGCCGCAATCAGAATTCAAATCCGAGTGTCCATTCTTTTGGAAATCGATCCTATATCCAAAATCTATCCTCCAGTATTCTGACTCCTAGAATCGTAATCTAGAACGGAACACATGCATTTGCGACGTAAAATGACGAGAGGAATCGAACGCCGCAAGCAGCATTCAAATCCGAGTCTTCGTTCTTCTGGAAATCGCTCCTATATCCAAAATCTATCCTCCAGTATTCTGACTCCTAGAATCGTAATCTAGAACGGAACACATGCATTTGCGACGTAAAATGACGAGAGGAATCGAATGCCGCAAGCAGAATTCAAATCCGAGTCTCCGTTCTTCTGGAAATCGCTCCTATATTCCAAACCTGTCTTCCAGTATTCTGACTCCTAGAATCGTAATCTAGAACGGAACACATGCATTTGCGACGTAAAATGACGAGAGGAATCGAACGCCGCAAGCAGCATTCAAATCCGAGTCTCCGTTCTTCTGGAAATCGCTCCTAGATTCCAAACCTGTCTTCCAGTATTGTGGCTTCCAGAATCGTAATCGGGAGCGGAACATGTGCATTTCTGACGCAAAATGACGAGAGGAATCGAATGCCGCAAGCAGAATCCAAATCCGAGTATCCCTTCGTCAGAAAATCCCTGTTATACCCAAAAACCTATCCTCCAGTATTCTGACTCCTAGAATCGTAATCTAGAACGGAACACATGCATTTGCGACGTAAAATGACGAGAGGAATCGAACGCCGCAAGCAGCATTCAAATCCGAGTCTCCGTTCGTCTGAAAATCCCTCCTATATCCAAAACCTGTCTTCCAGTGTTCTGGCTTCCAGAATCGTAATCGCGAACGGAACACATGCATTTCCGACGTGAAATGAAGAGAGGAATCGAATGCCGCAAGCAGCATTCAAATCCGAGTCTCCGTTCGTCTGGAAATCACTCCTATATCCAAAACCTGTCTTCCAGTATTCTGATTTCCAGAATCGTAATCTAGAACGGAACACATGCATTTCCGACGTGAAATGACGAGAGGAATCGAATGCCGCAAGCAGAGTGCAAATCCGAGTGTCCGTTCTTCTGGAAATCGCTCCTATATCGAAAATCTATCCTCCAGTATTCTGACTCCTAGAATCGTAATGTAGAAAGGAACACATCCATTTGCGACGTAAAATGACAAGAGGAATCGAATGCCGCAAGCAGAATTAAAATCCGAGTATCTCTTCGTCAGAAAATCCCTGTTATACCCAAAAACCTATCCTCCAGTATTCTGACTCCTAGAATCGTAATCTGGAATTGAACACGTGCATTTTCGACGTGAAATGAAGAGAGGAATCGAATGCCGCAATCAGAATTCAAATCCGAGTGTCCATTCTTTTGGAAATCGCTCCTATATCCAAAATCTATCCTCCAGTATTCTGACTCCTAGAATCGTAATCTAGAACGGAACACATGCATTTGCGACGTAAAATGACGAGAGGAATCGAACGCCGCAAGCAGCATTCAAATCCGAGTCTCCGTTCTTTTGGAAATCGCTCCTATATCCAAAACATGTCTTCCAGTATTCTGGCTTCCAGAATCGTAATTGGGAACGGAACACATGCATTTCCGACGTAAAATGAAGAGAGGAATCAAATGCCGCAAGCAGAATTAAAATCCGAGTGTCCGTTCTTCTAGAAATCGCTCCTATATCCAAAACCTGTCTTCCAGTATTCTGGTTTCCAGAATCGTAACCTGGAATGGAACACATGCATTTCCGACGTGAAATGACGAGAGGAATCGAATGCCGCAAGCAGAATTCAAATCCGAGTATCCCTTCGTCAGAAAATCCCTGTTATACCCAAAAACCTATCCTCCAGTATTCTGACTCCTAGAATCGTAATCTGGAACGTAACACATGCATTTCCGACGTAAAATGACAAGAGGAATCGAACGCCGCAAGCAGCATTCAAATCCGAGTCTCCGTTCTTCTGGAAATCGCTCCTAGATTCCAAACCTGTCTTCCAGTATTGTGGCTTCCAGAATCGTAATCGGGAGCGGAACATGTGCATTTCTGACGCAAAATGACGAGAGGAATCGAATGCCGCAAGCAGAATCCAAATCCGAGAATCCCTTCGTCAGAAAATCCCTGTTATACCCAAAAACCTATCCTCCAGTATTCTGACTCCTAGAATCGTAATCTAGAACGGAACACATGCATTTGCGACGTAAAATGACGAGAGGAATCGAACGCCGCAAGCAGCATTCAAATCCGAGTCTTCGTTCTTCTGGAAATCGCTCCTATATCCAAAATCTATCCTCCAGTAGTCTGACTCCTAGAATCGTAATCTAGAACGGAACACATGCATTTGCGACGTAAAATGACGAGAGGAATCGAATGCCGCAAGCAGAATTCAAATCCGAGTCTCCGTTCTTCTGGAAATCGCTCCTATATTCCAAACCTGTCTTCCAGTATTCTGACTCCTAGAATCGTAATCTAGAACGGAACACATGCATTTGCGACGTAAAATGACGAGAGGAATCGAACGCCGCAAGCAGCATTCAAATCCGAGTCTCCGTTCTTCTGGAAATCGCTCCTAGATTCCAAACCTGTCTTCCAGTATTGTGGCTTCCAGAATCGTAATCGGGAGCGGAACATGTGCATTTCTGACGCAAAATGACGAGAGGAATCGAATGCCGCAAGCAGAATCCAAATCCGAGTATCCCTTCGTCAGAAAATCCCTGTTATACCCAAAAACCTATCCTCCAGTATTCTGACTCCTAGAATCGTAATCTAGAACGGAACACATGCATTTGCGACGTAAAATGACGAGAGGAATCGAACGCCGCAAGCAGCATTCAAATCCGAGTCTCCGTTCGTCTGAAAATCCCTCCTATATCCAAAACCTGTCTTCCAGTGTTCTGGCTTCCAGAATCGTAATCGCGAACGGAACACATGCATTTCCGACGTGAAATGAAGAGAGGAATCGAATGCCGCAAGCAGCATTCAAATCCGAGTCTCCGTTCGTCTGGAAATCACTCCTATATCCAAAACCTGTCTTCCAGTATTCTGATTTCCAGAATCGTAATCTAGAACGGAACACATGCATTTCCGACGTGAAATGACGAGAGGAATCGAATGCCGCAAGCAGAGTGCAAATCCGAGTGTCCGTTCTTCTGGAAATCGCTCCTATATCGAAAATCTATCCTCCAGTATTCTGACTCCTAGAATCGTAATGTAGAAAGGAACACATCCATTTGCGACGTAAAATGACAAGAGGAATCGAATGCCGCAAGCAGAATTAAAATCCGAGTATCTCTTCGTCAGAAAATCCCTGTTATACCCAAAAACCTATCCTCCAGTATTCTGACTCCTAGAATCGTAATCTGGAATTGAACACGTGCATTTTCGACGTGAAATGAAGAGAGGAATCGAATGCCGCAATCAGAATTCAAATCCGAGTGTCCATTCTTTTGGAAATCGCTCCTATATCCAAAATCTATCCTCCAGTATTCTGACTCCTAGAATCGTAATCTAGAACGGAACACATGCATTTGCGACGTAAAATGACGAGAGGAATCGAACGCCGCAAGCAGCATTCAAATCCGAGTCTCCGTTCTTTTGGAAATCGCTCCTATATCCAAAACATGTCTTCCAGTATTCTGGCTTCCAGAATCGTAATTGGGAACGGAACACATGCATTTCCGACGTAAAATGAAGAGAGGAATCAAATGCCGCAAGCAGAATTAAAATCCGAGTGTCCGTTCTTCTAGAAATCGCTCCTATATCCAAAACCTGTCTTCCAGTATTCTGGTTTCCAGAATCGTAACCTGGAATGGAACATATGCGTTTCTGACGTAAAATGACGAGAGGGATCCAATGCCACAAGCAGAATTGAAATCCGAGTATCCCTTCGTCAGAAAATCCCTGTTATACCCAACAACCTATCCTCCAGTATTCTGACTCCTAGAATCGTAATCTGGAACGTAACACATGCATTTCCGACGTAAAATGACAAGAGGAATCGAACGCCGCAAGCAGCATTCAAATCCGAGTCTCCGTTCTTCTGGAAATCGCTCCTAGATTCCAAACCTGTCTTCCAGTATTGTGGCTTCCAGAATCGTAATCGGGAGCGGAACATGTGCATTTCTGACGCAAAATGACGAGAGGAATCGAATGCCGCAAGCAGAATCCAAATCCGAGAATCCCTTCGTCAGAAAATCCCTGTTATACCCAAAAACCTATCCTCCAGTATTCTGACTCCTAGAATCGTAATCTAGAACGGAACACATGCATTTGCGACGTAAAATGACGAGAGGAATCGAACGCCGCAAGCAGCATTCAAATCCGAGTCTCCGTTCTTTTGGAAATCGCTCCTATATCCAAAACATGTCTTCCAGTATTCTGGCTTCCAGAATCGTAATTGGGAACGGAACACATGCATTTCCGACGTAAAATGAAGAGAGGAATCGAATGCCGCAAGCAGAATTAAAATCCGAGTGTCCGTTCTTCTAGAAATCGCTCCTATATCCAAAACCTGTCTTCCAGTATTCTGGTTTCCAGAATCGTAACCTGGAATGGAACACATGCATTTCCGACGTGAAATGACGAGAGGAATCGAATGCCGCAAGCAGAATTCAAATCCGAGTATCCCTTCGTCAGAAAATCCCTGTTATACCCAAAAACCTGTCCTTCAGTATTCAGGCTCCCAGAATCGTAATAGGGAACGTAACACATGCATTTCCGACGTAAAATGACGAGAGGAATCGAACGCCGCAAGCAGCATTCAAATCCGAGTCTCCGTTCTTCTGGAAATCGCTCCTAGATTCCAAACCTGTCTTCCAGTATTGTGGCTTCCAGAATCGTAATCGGGAGCGGAACATGTGCATTTCTGACGCAAAATGACGAGAGGAATCGAATGCCGCAAGCAGAATCCAAATCCGAGTATCCCTTCGTCAGAAAATCCCTGTTATACCCAAAAACCTATCCTCCAGTATTCTGACTCCTAGAATCGTAATCTAGAACGGAACACATGCATTTGCGACGTAAAATGACGAGAGGAATCGAACGCCGCAAGCAGCATTCAAATCCGAGTCTCCGTTCGTCTGAAAATCCCTCCTATATCCAAAACCTGTCTTCCAGTGTTCTGGCTTCCAGAATCGTAATCGCGAACGGAACACATGCATTTCCGACGTGAAATGAAGAGAGGAATCGAATGCCGCAAGCAGCATTCAAATCCGAGTCTCCGTTCGTCTGGAAATCACTCCTATATCGAAAATCTATCCTCCAGTATTCTGACTCCTAGAATCGTAATCTAGAAAGGAACACATCCATTTGCGACGTAAAATGACAAGAGGAATCGAATGCCGCAAGCAGAATTAAAATCCGAGTATCTCTTCGTCAGAAAATCCCTGTTATACCCAAAAACCTATCCTCCAGTATTCTGACTCCTAGAATCGTAATCTGGAATTGAACACGTGCATTTTCGACGTGAAATGAAGAGAGGAATCGAATGCCGCAATCAGAATTCAAATCCGAGTGTCCATTCTTTTGGAAATCGCTCCTATATCCAAAATCTATCCTCCAGTATTCTGACTCCTAGAATCGTAATCTAGAACGGAACACATGCATTTGCGACGTAAAATGACGAGAGGAATCGAACGCCGCAAGCAGCATTGAAATCCGAGCCTCCGTTGTTCTGGAAATCGCTTCTATATCCATAAGCTATCTTCCTGTATTCTGACTCCTAGAATCGTAATCTGGAACGTAACACATGCATTTGCGACGTAAAATGACGACAGGAATCGAACGCCGCAATCAGAATTGAAATCCGAGTCTCCGTTCTTCTGGAAATCGCTCCTATATCCAAAACCTGTCTTCCAGTATTCTGGCTTCCAGAATCGTAATCGGGAACGGAACATGTGCATTTCCGACGCAAAATGTCGAGACTAATCGAACGTCGCAAGCAGAATTCAAATCCGAGTCTCCGTTCTTCTGGAAATCGCTCCTATAACCAAAACCTTTTTTTTTTATTATTCCCACTTTCCCCCCTCAACCAGTCCACTGGTACCGCCCTCTTGGGCATATCATCAGTGCAGCTGGCCGGGCTCTGGTCCGCGCCTGTAGTTTACCCTACTCCACCCGGGATGACTTCCAGTCTTAGAATGACTGAGCCTAAAGTCCCGGTCCTGGTTCGGGTGCCCTTGAGTCCCGCGTTACCCCCCACTTGCAAGGGGGAGACAGTAAATGAGAAGGAAAGTTCATTATTGATCTCATTATCGTACAAGATTAAGTATTTATAAACCTTCGCTACATACGTATCAGGCAATTCACATGTACCTAGTAGAAGCTACCATCCGACTGTAACATTACCGTTCGGAAGCCTTACCGACTATCGGGTGGTCATCGGTAACTATACCGACCGTTTGACCTTATTGACGGTCAACGTGGCGCGCTCCACCGTCGGTACTGTTGCTAAGACAGGAAGACTTAAGCACTAGTGGTTTGTGGTCGATCTAGAATCTTTCTCCGCTATTCACGGTTCAAGATGAGCGCTATTGACTATTATTTACAATATGGCGTCTCGTGCTGATGTTGACATGCCTGATCATATGAGTTTTATCACCAACAGAAGTCTTATATCTTGTGTGACTATTTAGGAGTGTAATTAGTAGGGAGATTTAGTCCCTGTGAAAATCATTACCACTCTGGGTAACTCTACTTCTGCCTCCTTCTTCGCGCTTTCTCTCCTCGGTTTGTTTGCTCTTTAGGATATCTTGTGCAAAAACCAACAGTGTTCTCCAGTTATTTACGGATTTGGTGGCCCATGGGATAATGGTAGCGGGTGTTAGTACGCGTTCTGCCTCTTTGAAAAGAGCAGTTCGTTGCGTCTCCCATCTCGGGCACACGAAAAACGTGTGTTCTGGCGTGTCAATATCAGCCGGACAGAACCAGCAATTGGGCGACAATTCCTTCTTCAGCCTATGCAGGAATTCTGCGAAACGCCCGTGGCCCGTAAGCAGTTGAGTGATGTAAAACGACAACACTTTGTTCTTTCTCTCCTTCCAGCTTCGAATGCAAGGAATTAGTGTGTACGTCCATCTTCCTTTGGATGAAGCGTCCCACGGCTGTTGCCATTTGTCCACGAAATTCTCTTCCAAAGTAAGTAGCTCGTCTCTCTGCCTCTTCTTGATCAAACTCCGAGCCACCAGGCTCATATTTTCCCTTGAGAAAATTCTGTCGTCCTCGTTAATCCTGATCAGCTCTAATCTCTTAGATATTTCCAGGTTGAATGGAATATTTCCTATTATGACACATAAAGCATCAGCCGATACCGAGTGGTAAGCCATTGCAACTTTAATGTTTATTACTCTCTGAATGGAAATGACTTCCTTCACTGCCCAGCAGCGTTTGATTGCTGGAGCCCAGACAGGAATACCAAACATTCATACTGATTTGGCAACTGACATTAGCACATGTCTAGATCCCGAAGACGGACCAAAAATGTTTGGCATAAGCCTCGCTAGTGCATTAATTATCCTAAGTACTTTAGCTTTAGTACGTCCTATATGACTATGAATCGAAAGTTTGGTGTCAAGAAAAACTCCCAGATACTTAAATTCCGCAGTGAGTGAAATCATGGCAGAAGGATCTAAATCCAGCGTCGAAATCTTCATCCTCGTATGCCCAGCAAGCTGCATAACTTCAGTCTTATCAAATGCCACTTCGATGCCGTGCTCTGCCATCCATGTAGCTGTCTTTTGATATGCCCTTCTAGCTATATTGCGAAGTGCACCGAAGTGCTTATGTTCACAGAAAATCGCTAGATCATCAGCGTATGCAACGTAAGTTATTTGATCGAATATTGCATATTTCTTCACCAGCTCGTCGTATACAAAATTCCATAGGAATGAGCCGAGGATGGCGCCCTGTGGAACTTCGGCAAAAAATTTAAAATGAGCAATGCCGCTCATAGTGTCTATGGAGATTTTCCTATCGTTGAGGTAACTGCTCATGATAGTGACCAAATAATCCGGGAATTTTAGTTTCCTTAAAGCTGTTATTATGTCTATCCACCGTATGGTGTTGAAAGCATTTTTAACGTCCACCAGAATAATTAGAGCTAGTTTCGCTGCACTGGTAGCGTCCTTGCCACAGCCCATTACTCTACGAATGGCGTCAACTGTCGACTTTCCTTTTCTGAAGCCATATTGGTTGGAAGCCCAGCCACCAATTGTCTCAAGATACATCTGCATCCTTTCTCTCAGTAAATATTCAAAAATCTTTGCCATGTTCGGAATAAGACTGATAGGTCTGTATTTAAGCGGCGCACTCGATGTTGGTTTCTTTTTAGGGATCAGGATCAGTCTCTGAGTTTTCCAAGCCCTCGGAAAAACGCCAGCCTGAAGAAAAGAGTTATAGAGAGCTGTCAGTGAAGAGATATCAGCTTCAGCCCACCTCTTGATGAGGCTCATGGGTACTCCGTCTACACCAGGGGCTTTATTAGGCTTGGCCCTTTTAACCGCCGAATATACCTCGAAAATGGAAAATAATGGACAATTATCTGGACTTTGTACAGTATAACTTGGACTCCGTACTTCGTCCTGAGGTTGCAAAATAAAAAGCTCCTTAATAATCCCAGACGCAGCTTCTAGAGAAAACTCTTGCGCACCAGCTCTCGGCTTGATCTTAGCCATAATTGTCTTGTACGGTTTCCCCCATAAGTCCGAGTCAACCGTGCTCACGAGATTGGTCCAGGCATTCGTTTTCGCAACGGCGCTTTGTTTCCTCAGAGACTTTTTAGCCTTTTTCATCTCGGCTCTATACGCATTCAGAATTGCCAGCGAGAACTGAGCTCTTGTGGCTCTTAGTAGACTTCTTCTTGCTTTAATGCAAGCAGTTCTCGCGCGTGCTACATCGTCATTCCACCAATACGAATTTCTACTCTTGTTCGTCTGTTTGCTGTTCTTTTTCGTCATCAGAGAATCACAAATGGATTGAAGCATTTGCTCTATTATATCCGTATTTGTTTCAGGGTCAAGTTCGGACAAGAAGGGAAGACAGTGCCTCAGCGCCACCTCAATTGCTTCCCGCATTTTAACGTCAGAGCTGTTTCTAACATTCCAACAACGAAACGCGGGTTATTGCTGGATCTGAGCGCGTTTTACTGGATTTGGAACGAAAGAGTGCCAGAGATATTTGTGATCGGAGGCATTATAAATCTCGAGAACTTCGGCCGTTTCAAGAGCGCTGAAGAGGAGACTATCGCAAGCCAGAAAGTCTATAACAGAGGATTTACCGTTTCTCTGAAACGTCGGCTGCCCATCTGTCATTGTAGGGGACAGTTTGGCTGCCATCAGCATCATCTCTATAAGTCTGCCGCTATGATCGCACTTATTAGGTCCCCATAGCTGGGATTTTGCATTAAAATCTCCTGCAAGTATAATACGACCTTGCCTATTGATCAAATGAAAGGCTAACTGTTGCAAGGCAGATTCGAAATCCTCTATCGTCTCATTCGGAGGAAAATAGCAGCCACAGATCAATAACTTTGGGAAGGAGTATGCAGAAAAATGCAGTCCGACTATTGGTTTGGGATTTCCAGCGGATAGATATCCCCTGATCCCAATGGCCGATCTTCCCGCATTATCAGGAAGCCAGCTTTCGTGGATCCTATAGATTTCCGAGAGGATTAATATATCTGGGTTTCGTACAGCTACTTCCTGCCAGAGTAAGTCTTGTGCAGCTCTGGTGCAATTTAGATTTACTTGTAAGACACTTATTCGCTCCATTATTTAATAAGATGCGTCCTCTTTATGTATTCTGGACACGAGATAGACGCCCTTAGATGGGAGAGCGCTTTGCCCGTTTTACCTTTCGCAGCACAAGCTTTACAAGAATATTGGTTAGTGCAGGTATCCATTTCGTGCCCGGATTCTCCGCATTTCCTACAGAGAACTGGTGCATCTCCAGGGATTTGGCATTTGGCAGCTGCATGGCCAAAATCATGGCATCTGAAACATCTTGTAATCAGCGGAAGGCATCTGATTCTACAGGAGACAAATCCCACTGTTATATGCTGCCTATCCTTCAAATTCTTTAGAATTTCTGTTTCTGCTATGCAGACTCCCCTCTTCATATTTTGTGGGCCTCTTTTCAGGGATACTAGTTGAAAATCGTGAGAGCCAAGGGCATTCGGGACTGCTTCTTTCAATTCATCCTCGTCAGTCGTGCAATCAATATCCCTAATTTCCAACATTGCCTTTTTGGTAAGCGGTGTTGTCCTTAATTCATCTTTTAACACTCTGGCTACTTCATCCCTAACTTTATTAACCGCTTCTCCTGAAGTAGAAGCAGGCAGTTCCATTATAATATTGCCATTCCTGGTGGCACGGGCTGCTGTAATGCCCGCATTGGCAATATTCGCCTCCTTCTTAACTTTACGTAAAACTTCAGAAAACGTCGCGCCAGGTTTCAATTCTATTACCACCGCCTTTTTTTGTGCAGTAGTGTCGAAAATAGATTTCGGGGCGTTTAAATCTGGCGCCACTTTCTCAGCAGTCTGAACATGGGCACCCGGCGCTGGCGGCACTCGGCGCCGTTTGCCCGCTTGCTGTCAAGGCTCCTCTCGATTGGTTAGCATCGGGCTGCTCTGTGAAGGTAGCCTCAAGCCAGTTTCCATAGCCTGCTCAGTCGCCGAGCAGTATTTCTTCCTAGCCGTCGTCGGCGGTGATGGAGTGGATTTGACCTTTCTTTTCCCCGCCGTTGGCAATTTTTTCAGGGACGGGAACTCTGATTCATCTATCGTACGCGATTTATTTGTATGAATGTCTCGACCGATGTACGCAGTATCGTGGTTCTCTTTACGCGCAGTGAAACGCTTGATGCACTCCATTGCAGCATTCATTGTGACGAAATCCAGCTTGTCTGGACAGCTATTTATTTTATTAATCTTCTTCTGGATTGAATTAATATGCTCTTTTGCCGGGCGACTGGTATTGTGCTTGCCCAATGCCTCAGCTTTGAGCTGTGCAAAGATATCAGCCACTTCCGACCAACGAGTCATCAAGATTTGCATAGCTGCAATCGAGTTCTCTAATACGGTCACCGCTTCTGACGCAATTAATTGTTTTAGAGGAGTCTCCTCCTCTGTAACTGGATGCTCCTGCTCGTTTACCTGAGTAATATACGTATCAGACTTCGCGATTATCTCTCTGGTTTCCGATACATGACATGTAATCGGTGTTGTCACCGGGGACAAGGTTTCTACCGATGTCAAAGATTTTGGAGGTGTTCTCTGTATGGCCCTTGCAGGAGCGAAAGGTGACGGAGCATTTTCTTTATCGGTGCCGCCAGAATGACTATTTTCAGTGGAGTCTCTATTGTGGATAGCCGGCGTAGAAACGATAGCTTTATTCACGGGCAGCTGGGACGCCATGATCCCATATGAGATCGGCGTCCGCTTGCCACTTTTCCTCGAAAACACTTATACTAGGATGCGTGAAATCGCTTGCTATGTCTATACCAAGCTCGGCAAGCCACGTGATCTCCGAGCGCTTACGGGAATCAACGATGACTACTAAAGCTGACCACGTACTCTCGCTGACCTCGAGTAATGGCCGAAAATTTCAAACTGACTGGCCTTGAGAGTTCCTTTGGCAGTGAATATCTTGAAATCCCCTACCGAGAAAATACTCAGAGGGGATCGAGAATGTTCCTCGTAATCCCAGTGTTCCTATCCACCCATTGAAGTGCCGGATTCTTTAAGTAAGACAGCAGAGAAACGAGATGAAGTAACCGAATAACTCCGCCAGCCGTTGAAATCTGATTTTTGCGAAATAAATCCCACTAGTGCACTTTAAACTGCTAGGAGCAAAGCACAGTCACTAGAGCGAAGCGAGCGTAGCACACAGATACCAAAATTGTAAATTTCAGACACTTTTTGCCACAACTAGACGGATCTTAAACCGGAGCACGTTTTTCACTCCCGATTACGATTCTGGAAGCCAGAATGTCCTATAACCAAAACATATCTTCCAGTATTCTGGCTTCCAGAATCGTAATCTGGAATGGAACACATGCATTTCCGACGAAAATGACGCGAGCAATCGAATGCCGCAAGCAGAATTCAAATCCGAGCCTTCGTTCGTCTGAAAATCCCTCCTATATCCACAACCTATCCTCCAGTATTCTGACTTCTAGATTCGTAATCTGGAATGGAATACATGCATTCCCGACGTAAAATGACGAGAGGAATCGAACGCCGCAAGCAGAATTCAAATCCGAGCCTTCGTTCGTCTGAAAATCCCTGTTATGTCCAAAACCTCTCCTTTTTTTTGGGTAGGAGAGGGGAAATTCACTTTATGCACCGTGGGGAGGGTTTGGTCCTTCCTCGTGTGTCGGGCTCTCCCGGGTCTTAGACAGAAACCCGGGCCTACCTACTAAACCCCCCCCCCCTTGGGCTTCTAGACGCCACCCCGGAACCGCCGATATGGCATTACTTCGGGGTGACGCCGTTAGATGACTAGGGGGCTAAGCCCCCGCCTGCGTCCAAATACGTATTTTACTGAGAAGGACAGACTTGACAAAGGCCGAGACCTTTGTCCAGGCTTCGGGGCTCGTCAGCATAATCCCGACTATGGTGTCGGGAGTTATGTCTCTGAGTCCCTCCGCCAGCCCGTCCTTCTCCGCGCCCCACCTCCAACACTCGAACAGAGTGCGGAGGGCGCTGTCGGATCGGGAGTCGCAGTAGGCACAGCCAGGGTCCGCAACCTTCCCCATCTTGTGGAGATAGGCGCGGAAGTAGCCGTGCCCCGTCAGCATTTGTGTGAGGTAGTAGTCCACCTCACCGTGCTGACGGTTCAGCCAGATGTCCAACCGAGGTATCAGCCTCGCTGTCCATCGGCGACCGCGACTCCCGGTCCCACCGCTCCTGCCACGCTTCAAAAAAGCGGGCCTTCGCCCGCTGCGCAGCGGCTTCCCTCCCCAGAGCAGCTTTGTCCTGGTGGACGGACTTCCGCTCCTGAGCGAGCAAGTCGATGGGTGTGACCCCAGCGACCACCATGGCTGCTGGCTCCGAGATCGTGCAGTACGAGCAGGCGATCCGCAAAGCGCATCTACGCTGGACGGTGGCTATGCGCTTCCGATGCCTCTCGCACCGCAGCGAGTCGGCCCAGACTTCGGCGCCGTAGAGCATTATTGGCTCGGCGGTGTGCAGTAGCAATCGCCTCTTGCAGGGCCTGGGTCCGTCGATGTTAGCCATGACCCTGCTCAGCAACGCGACTACCGATGCCGCCTTGTCTGCTCTCGTGCGGATGTTTTCCCCGAAGGTGAGCCGGCAGTCCAGCATCACCCCCAGGTACTGTTGGGAGCTGGAAAGTTGGCCCCTGAGAGGCAGGCCGTGGTTAGAAAAATAGCCCCTGGCTCTGATTGACGAAAAATTTGACTCCTCCTTGAAGATCTCCTACTTACAAACTTAAACAAAATAAATTATTGTCCGTAATTATCTGCCGGCCTTCGATTGGCTAGCAGGGTGTGGAGCACCACCATCTCATGGGGCTGAGTCCCTTCGGTCTGCTACCTGCCGCTACGAATATGCCAATAAGCAGGTAAACGAGCAGTACGGAGGCAGACTTTCGCAGGTATCGTAGGCGTTGTCGCCAAGCCTCGTTAGCCCAAACTCAACCACGGCCTGCCTCTTAGGGGCCAACTTTCCAGCTTCCAACAGTACTTTACAGCGGCCTTGGTCTGGACCGTCGCCCCTCCCACCTGCATTTCCCGGAACAGGGGAATGCGTTTCTTAGTGAGGAGGACGATCTCGGTCTTTGCCAAAGCCAACTCCAAGCCATGGTCGCTCATCCAGGAGCGGACGCGACGCATCACCTGGTTGAGCCGCATCTGAGCCGCCTCCACATCCCTCGCGGTGATGATGGCGGCGACGTCATCCGCGTACCCAACCAGTGAGCAGCCGTCAGGTATCTCCATACGCAGGATCCCGTCATAGGTGATGTTCCATATGTCGGGTCCCAGTATGGAGCCCTGGGCTGCACCCGAGGTAAGCTCCTTCTGCTTCGGGCCATCGTCGGTGGCGTACACTATGAAGCGTTTGTTGAAATAATCTCCGATGATCCGGAGAAGGTACTCGGGTACCTTGAAGTCCCGCTCCATCGTGTACAGGGCGACAGCCCACCTCGCCGAGTTGAAAGAATTTTTCACATCGAGGGTGACCAGCAGGCACACGGGGCGGCCGAGGTGATATCCCCGCTCCGTGGCCCTGGCAACCTCGACAACCACCTGGATAGCGTGCACAGTAGACCTCTCTTTCCTGAAGCCGTACTGGCTCGGGGAGAGATCTCCAGCGGCTTGGACAGCCGCGTGGAGGCGAGATCGCAGCAGCTTTTCCAGGAGCTTACCGGCAGTGTCCAGCATGCACAGGGGCCTGTACGACGCGGGACTGCCTGCCGGCCGCTTTCCCTTGCCGATGAACACCAGGCGCGCCTTCTTGATGGGAAGGGGAAACACCCCCGCCTTCAGGCACTCGTTGTACACATCGAGCAAGAGCCCTGGATGGCTTTCAGCAGCGGCTTTAAGCACCTCCGCTGGAATTCCGTCCGGTCCCGAAGCTCTCCCACTCTTCGTGGTACGGGCGGCGCTTTGCAGCTCCTCCGGCGTGAAGAGGGGTACCTCCAGTGGTCCGGACGGTGCGGGGGTGATCGGCCTCTTCGGGTGGGTAGGGAAGAGGGCGTTGACAATGCCCTCGATAGTGCCCGCGTCGCTGGGTGCGCTTTGCTTGAAAGCGTCCAACTTCCGGAGCACTACCTTGTACCCGAATCCCCAAGGGTCGTTGTTGAGATCCTCCCCCAGCGACTTCGAACATCGGCGCTTGCTCGCTTCGATGGCCCGACGGAGCACCTTCTTGGCCGCCGTGTGCTCGGCTGCCACTCGGACTGCGTCGTGGTCGCGTTTTCGGGCCCTCAATGAGAGCCGTCTGAGCTTCAGGCATTTACGCCTGAGCTCCGCGATCTCGTTCGTCCACCAGTAGCCAGGACGTCTGACGCATCGGCGCGGCTTCCTGGGCATTGCTTCCTCACAGGCCCGACGGAGGAGGCCCATGAAGGACTCCACCATCGCGTGAGCCTGCTTGGAGGGCGATGCGCTCTCCGAGACGTTCCAGGGTCGCTGGCCGCGTGATAGGGCCAGAGACAACCTGCCGGGGTCGAGCTTTGCGACGTTCCACCTGGAAGGGCCCTCTCGACTGGCGCATCGCGCACGAGAAACGCGATGTACTGGTGGTCGCTGGCCGTATAGCCCTCGAACACCCGCCGGTCCTGCACGCGTGCAGCCAAGCACTCCGTCGCGAGGGAGACGTCGATGATTGCCTCCCTGTTCCCGGTCCTCCGGAAGGTGGACGTGGAGCCGACGTTGAGGACGAGGAGTCCCGTCCCGGCGTCGGTGGTCTTACCTTTGGCCGCTCTCGCGGTTTTCCGGCTGACCACCGTCGCGCACGTCTCTGCGGAGTCGCCCTTCTTCTTCTTTGGGGCGGCCGGCCGTGCCGGGAGAGGCGGGCTCGAGGCGGGCCTCTTCCTCTTCCCGGCATCCGGATCGGGATCCGCAGCTGACGGACACCTGGCCTGCTCTACCGCAGCCAGCTCTTCCAGGCTGGTGCGGATCGACAAGCAGGCCTTGGTGTTTTCCTCGATTTCCTCAAGGAATTGCTCCAGCTGCGGTAGCCCCTTTTTGATTGTGTTGGAGATCTTGGGCTGCCTCCCCAGCGCGCCCAACATCTCCTTAATTAGGCCGCGCATTTCCGCGTGGCTCGATTTCGTCCTCTCCTCGAACTCGGCGAGTCGACGCCGAAGAGAGGAGAGCTCCTCGCCGATGCCAGCGTTTGAGGTGCTGGCATCCACCACCGTCTGCACCTCCCCAGCGGGAAGCACCGACTGCTCCAACCTTACGGTAAAGCCTTCACTTGTGGCACTATATGCTGCGCCGGCCAAGTAGCCAACCGACGCAGCACTGCGGTTGTCGGATGACGACGTCCGAATAGGGCCCGCTTTCTCACCCCCGGACGCCGGCACTAGGGACTCGCACCCCTGCGCCGTAAATTTTCTTTTCTCTATGCCTCCGTCCATATTCGGTTTATTATTCGGGGTTCCTTCCCCTAGTCCTTTTAGTCGACTCTTACGACAGGCAAAACATACCCCGGGGGTATTCTGACCCGCCCCCGGACGCGTGTGCATGGGTGCGTGTGTGTGTGCCCCTCTGCAATGTACTGCTCCGCGAGGCAGGGTACGCAGAGGAGAGTGTAAGTGTGTGTGAGTGTTCGTGTGTATGCTGCATTTGGTCCGCGCCGGCTATTTTATTTCACCGGTACCCGCCAGGCAAGCCTGGTGAGGGCATTCCCCTATCCGGCACCCGGGGACGCGCCGCACAGTGGGCTCAAACGCTGAAAACGCGGACATTGGGATTAAATTGTATTTTATCGTAACAAAAATGTATTTGCCGATGTCCTTTGCGTAATTTATCACATATGTTGTATCATTTTGATGTTGTGCTCTCATTTTGATACTACACTGCTCCACAAAATTAGCGTAGTTCATGTTAAGCAAATGTGCGTCCAGAGTTTATGTTTATTTGGCTGTGTAAAGTATATTTTTAGTGTGTGTTTAGTGTATATATTCACAAAAACAAGTATTTCCACCCCGTTGCCTTATTACAAAGTTCGATGATCGAAAGATGCCAAGAGGTACGAAGGCAGCGGGGTGGAAATACTCGTTTTCGAGATTATACACACTAAAAATACACTATACACAGACAAATAAAGATAAACTCTCGACGCACATTCGCTAAACACATACATACACATCGCACACGAGGCACAAGTCTGACCATGCAACCTCCACGCACTGTACCTTGGGTTACTCTAATGCTGGCAGCACACTTTTGATTCAAGTAGCGACAAAATGATTTAAAAAAATCGAAAATCAACTTTTCATAGCTCTTTGTAAAGAGGAAGCTTCGCTCTAAATGGTCCTGCAAATGGAAATCCGAGAAAAAAATCTAGAAACTCCATAGAGTGTCTTGAAGTTATGAAATTTCGAAGGAGAGACGGGAGCATCAAACTTTTGCGATTATGTAGAAGAAAAATTATTGTTGAAAAAATTAGGATCTGAGATTTTTAAAGTAGAAGCTTGGCGCTTTAAAATGAGCGTATGCACATTATTGTACGATTTTTTTTCACGAAGTTACAGTTGGTCAAACATTGGCAATTTTTGGACGAAATAAAGTGACCCGCTAATTTTGTGGAGTAGTGTATAACGGTAGTCTCTAGCCTATGACCTACCATATAACGGTTGTATTATCTGATGCATAAAATAGACGTTTTTTTCCCTCAAAAACGTCACCAGATGTCACATATCAGACATAGGTCAAAATATTCGTCAAACCTTCTACTTTAACGCCCTGAAACCAGATGGTGCGTTTTCTTGCGATTTTGGAAATGCCAGCACATTTTGTCAACCACTGATCTGGGTTAGGTCTGGGTTAGGTTAGCCCCGGTTCTCCCTCGTGGTGCAACACCTTGTCGCAGTGAGGGAGCTTGCGGTTCCTCTAATGATCAGCGTGGCCATACCGGCGGGGCCTTCGGGCTCTGGCAGGGACTCCCATGCCGGGCGGGCTCGCTGTGAAGAGGAACTCACCAAGATTGCGCCGCACACACACGCACATTCACACACACTTACACTCCCCCCGCGCACCCTACCTCACGGGGTAGTGCGGCGTGGGTGGCACAGGTTCACACACATTTCACACTGACACTCCCCTCTGGGTGTCCTGCCTCGCCGGGCAGTACATCCCAGAAGGGCACACACACGCACGCACACACTGACCGGGGGCGGATACCCCCGGGGATTTCTCCCGCCTTAAGGGGGATAGGGGAAGAAACCCCGATCAGAAATCAAACATGGAGGGAGTCAGTACAAAGAAAACGTTTACTGAACATGGGTGCGATTCCCAAGTTCCGGCGTGTGAGGGTGCGAAAGCGGGCCCGAGCACGTCGTCATCCTGCAACCGCAGCGATGCGCCGGTGGGCACCTTGGCCGGCGTAGCGTCGAATGCTCCAAGCGTGCAAACAAAGGAGGGAGGGAAGATTTACGCTTCCAACCTCGATGACCCGGCTATACACCAAGGACACGAGACGGACAAGGAGAAGAAGGGGAAGTATGAGGACACTGTCTTCACAGTTCCCCAGGGATGCGCGAGTGGTGACGGGACACATGCCTCAAAGGTGACTTTGAGGAAGTGTTCCGTCGTCATTCCAGGATTACCCAAAGCGAGCGGGAGCGGGCGACCTAAGAAGAGGAAGGTGCGATCTCCGTTGTCTAGCGACGAGGAGATGAACACCGACTGCTCGACCACGTCGAGCAGATCGGCTAGTTCCAGCACTAGCAAGGCGGCGTGCCAGCTCACCCAAAATGGAGGGTTCTGCCGCTCCCTCTCCCCCTGTTCCCCTCTCCGCGGAGGCGGAGAGGAGTCGGATCAGGAGGGAGAGGAAGAAGAGCGAGGAGGGGCTAACCTTGGCCCAGAAGCTAAGGCCCCTCAACACGGCCGACGTGGGGGCGCGGCTGTATGAGAGTGCAGCTGCGATTCTCCGTGTAGCGTCTGTTTCGACGGGCCTGAAGGGGACGCTACAAAAGGATTTGACGGATGCTGCCCGCACCGTATCCGTTGCCACCGCCGAACTCTCTATGAGGGCGAGCGCCTCTCGCTCGCCCTCAGAGGGAAACAATGAGATCGCCGCGCTGCACACGCAAGTGGCTGCCCTAACTAGGGAGCTTCAGGAGTCCCGCAAGGAGACTGCGGACCTAAGGGCGCAGGTCCTTATGCTCCTGGAGAGGACCCCAGTTCCACACCCACCCGCTGCGGGGCCCACCTCCTAGGACACACCATCCTTGGAGATTAGGATCCTGCAACAGGTGGGGAATCTTGTGGAGGACCGCCTGGAGGCGTTCCTTCAACGAGCGGGACTTCCTACAGTCTCGTTGACGAGCAGGGCTCTTGCCGCACCGGGACGGTCGGCCCTTCCCCCGCCGGCTGCTGCTGCACCAGCAGCATCCGCGGCCCCTGCTGGGGAGGGGGGCTGGACTGTTGTTGCGCGGACAGGCAAAAAGAAGAAGAGGAAGACGAAATCTTCTCCTTCTTCTTCTAAGACGCCTGCACGGACCCCCGCGGCTCCGCTTCCAAGAGCCAAGGGTGCCCCCGCTGGCCGGGCTACTACGAGCCCTGGGCCCGCCTCCACTGCCGGGAGGAGAACGAAAACCGTCGTGGCTGAGAGGTCGCCTCTGGAGTCGTCCAGGAGGCTCCAGGGAAACGGCGTCAGGCTCCCGCGGGCCAAATCGTCTGCCGCCGTATCCTTGACGATCGACGGCAGCAAAGAGGGGGTGAGCTTTGCGGCGGTGCTACGCAAGGCTCGCGCAGCCATCCCCCTCAATGAGCTGGGGATCAACGAGATCCGCCCCAAGAAGGCGATCACCGGGGCTCTCCTTCTAGAGATCCCGGGCGAGGGAGCCGTGGAGAAGGCGAAAGCTCTCTCCACGCGCTTATCGGAGGTGCTCGTTGGCTCGGGGGTCCGCGTCTCCAGGCCTGTGAGGAGCGCGGAAGTGCGCGTCACGGGTCTGGATGACTCGGTAACCCCCGAGGAGTTTATTGCTGCGGTGGTTCGCACCGGGGAATGCGAGCCAGCTGACATTAAGGTGGGCAAAATATCGCGGCGACCTGCTTCGGGCCTTGGCTCAATTTGGGTCAGGTGCCCGTTGCAAGCCACGAAAAAGCTGGTGGCAGCCTCCAGGATCCTGGTTGGGTGGTCCTCGGTTGGGGTGACAGCCCTGTCGCCTCGAACCCTCCAGTGCTTCCGGTGCTTGAAGAAGGGTCACGTCAGGGCGACGTGCAGGTGTCCCTCCGACCGCTCGGACGCCTGTTTCAGGTGTGGTCAGGAGGGGCACCATGCCAGCGCTTGCCAGACCGCACCCTGTTGCCTTGTATGCAAGGCGCGGGGTGCTAATGCAAACCATCGCCTCGGTGGACCGGCTTGTCGGCCTCCTGCCCGGAAGAAGGGAGGTAGGCCGCCGGGTTTGCCTGGGCAACCTCAAGGCCCTACGCCCACCCCGGCGACTAACGATGAGGCCCGCCTGGAGGAGGCGATGGAGGTCGCCACATAATGGCCACCTTCTCCCTCCTCCAGACCGACGCGTGCCGGTCCTCCGAGAGGGGAGGGCAGGCGCGTAATTGGACGCCTGCACTCCCTTCTCGGATGTGATTTCTTGGACGGCCTTCGGGGGGAGCCACCTCTCCACAAGACACCAACGTCCACGCGGCCGGAGGGGGACTCAGTCTGAGGAGCTGGGTCCTCCTACCGCAACCGGTCGCGGGAAGTGAGTGACGCGTGTGTGGCCCACACGTCACTCAAACTGGTTCCTACACAGGGAGTCAGGTTTTCCCTGCCTCCGCCGGGATAGGGGCACAAATATGTGCTGTGGCGGAGGCAAGATGGCGGCTGAGGTGCGCGGACGCGTTTTTGGCAGCTCCCGGTTCGAAAATCTTTGTGACGGGAAAAACGCGTCTAATCGGAACTCGCGAGTGATTAGTGTTCCCGTGCTAAATTCCTGCGCGACCTAATATATATATTCTATCCGGGAATTCCGAATTAAATGAAATATCATTAAACAAAGGCTGCGGGCGTGCATCCTAACTTATCAAGATGGCGGGCGACAGCCTCGGCACGTGCTCGTATTCCCGTAAACCGTTAAATGAGAATGAAAATGAAAATGAAAACGGAAGTGAAATAAAATGAAATAAAATATTCGCTCACAGGCGGCATCGGCCAAATATGTTCGTTCAGTGGTTCCAATTTAGGAAACGATTAGTAGGCGATAGTGAGACTGGTTCATCACTGAAACTGAGAACTTGTCTCGAAACATGTGTAAAGATGTAGCACTTATCCTGGAACCAAAGCTGGCGCAGGTGGTAGGCTCATGCCGCCGTGGCGAAAGAACACCCACCTTGAATGCCCCAGATACCTACAAGCAGCTCTGACACCTCAGTCTATCCAGTTCTCCAAGTCCTGATGTTGACAGACCTATCAGGACTGTGCCCCTTCTTCAACCTCCTATATCAATTCAGTCTATTTACTCATTCGCTGCTGGCTGCACGCCTGGTTCTGGCTCGGTCAGGCTATCTGAGCTGGATCCGTCTTGCGTCTCTCAGGGTGGGAAGATGGGGTAGCCTTTTAGTGCACCCGATGCAATTCCCTGGAGCTGGTGCTGCGGCGGCTGGGAGTGGCTGGGTTCTTCAGCATGCACGATTTCTCTTGATTTCTCTTGAACTCTTGGTCAACTTCTTTGTCACTCCCTGAAAGTATGTCTCCGTCACACCTGCCATGATCCATTCTCACTCCCACTTAATAATCTAACCACTCTGCCCCTCCTGCAACGAATAACCACATAAATAGGAATATGAATATGAATATGAATATAAAAACAATGAAATAGCTGTCACACGATGATTTAGTAAAATAAATAAATAAATAAACAAGTGAGACGTGAATAGGAAAGGAATAGAGATCACCGATAATCTACCCCACCCTAAACTAGGTACAGCTAACCGCAATTAACAAGGAACATCCAGCTAACAAACAAACAGACAAAAACCTCAGAGAACCAGCATACGACTATGTGGGTGTAAAGGGAAGGATGGAAGGAAAACTCAAGGAAATACACGGACCAATTGCCAATGCAACTCGTGTTAGAAATACAGCATTTAATGATGATCAGCCCTACAACGAAGGCTGAGAAACCACAGGGAAACCAGCATACGACTATATGGGTGTTAAGGGAAGGATGGAAGGGAAGATTATAGGAAATACATAGACCAACAACCAATGCAACTCATGTCGGAAGCACAGCATTTATTGATCAGCTCTACAACGAAGGCTGAGTACTTTCTCAGGAGTATCAATATACATATATATACAACTGCTTAATTGCCTCACTGCTTGATCCCACGCTTATTCTTATACAGCTTTCTAGATCCCTGCTGACCAGGATCACACCTTTCCATGGAGCTATGTTATGGCTGGAATTTGAAGTCCTCTTCAGGGCCTGATGGCTCTGTGGACCGGTGGGATTCCCTGCTTTATTCTTTGCATGATGCGTTGCCTGTCTGTCTGCATATGGCCGATAGTCATGAATCCAGGCAGGCGGTGTTTCCTATCTGGGGATGCTGCTGGAGGCTCTTACAGTCTGCAGTTGGTTGACGTGGTTATCTTTACATATTAACAACATTAACAACGTCAACATTCTTATGACTGCGATTAGTTTGTGCATTTTCATATTAATTTTCCTTATAAACCCTATCACTGTTGGATGGGCAAACACCCACTCTTAACTCTAATTTTAATCTTTTAACCTTATGTAGCTCCCCTTCACTTGGCTTGTTCATATGGTCAGTCATACGTATTGCTTACTTTAACTTTAACTTTGGCTTTAACACTGACTCTATTGACTCTGCTGGTTTCCTCTTTGTCGGTTGGGAGCTGAGGTTCGTTTTCCCATGACATGTGACGTGCGGCGCGGTGAGGCTAGCCGGCGTTTCGGAGCTGTATAGTCAGGCAGGCGCGCGTCTCAGGGATGGGCAATCTCGGGGCCAGCCGGCGTATCACCACTGAGCATGCGCACTCCTTTTACTGTGCAAGCAATCCAATTCCCACTTGTTCTCTCGTCTGCTGTGGTTCTTCTTCCATCATTATAGGATATTTACGCGTCCAATGGAACCGAGAATGGCTCGGCAACCTCAGCAAGGGATACATGGGAGATCGGGGTAGCGGCCACCAGCCCATTCTCCTTATACTGTCCACGGAAGGGACGACAACGATGAAGCAGCAATGGTGCTGACTGCTAGGAAGCAGATGCTGAGACGGGAGACAGATCGCCAGGAGTGGATGCAGTGGGAGAGAAAAGAAGAAAGCACAGGCAACGAGGAGCGAAGAAGGAGGAATCCAGAAACTCCATCACGACAAGTCTAGTGACCGGACCATCAGCGGCGGACAACCGTGGACGATTATAGACAGTAATAGTGTAAATGGGAGGGAGATACGCGGCCCGCTGGGTCTTGGGTACCGACGCGGCCGAGCGGAGGCGCGTGCGGCGTGCGAGCGATTCATACAAACCCACCGATTCGCGAGATGCACACTGACACACATCGAACATACACCCTCGTATACACACACGCGCGCGCGCACACGACTGACCCTGACTGGACCCGGACGCTGCGCGGACTGGACCGAGGTGGAGCTAATGCAGCTTATCAGGCGAACAAGTGGCGGAGCTTCTTTCTTGCGAACCAAATACATGCACACTTTATCAACACCATTGTACCACGGAGCGGAAGCATGCTGGAGTGAGTGAAATAAGAGATACTTGAGCACGCGAGGGACTCCTAGCAAGATGCTATGAGTATGATCCTAGGGTATGAGTATGAATGAATTCCGAATGATTGGGCAAAATAGCAGGAACGAAGCTCGCCATGAATCGCACACGCTCATAGCGATTCCATTACATTAATATTTCTAGCTTCCGTTTAACCCTGGTGCCTGAATCTGGCACCAGTAGAATGACTCCACCGAGGTCAGACGAACGACCAGACAGTACGCCACGGACAGTTCGAGTTTAAGTAGCACGGGCCACACCGGGTGCGAACTTCTCCGCTCTCAAATGACGACCGGGGGTGCCTCGCAGACTGTCTTTTCTTATATTTGGTTTCCACGGACGACTAATAGCTAGAGTAGCGGGCCGCTTCTTGCAAGTGAGGAGACCACCTGGAAAACATCGCGGCGGTTGTTTGCAGCAGGTAGGCCTGTGAGTTACGCGCGCGTAACGACGGAACCTCACACACGAGTCGGTGGTAACGGGGGAGGGAGCTTCGCGGGCGCCTACCCGATGCGAGGTCAATCGGACATCACACCGCAGAAAATGCCTTCCGTGCGCTTCACGGGAGGCAGGTTAAGCGTCAAGGGAACGGGGAGACGCCGACTCGGGAGGGCTTCCGTCGGCTCGCATCGGTTCTCGCTCCGAGTCAGGGAACGGCGGGAACGCGGGGACTCAACTCGTCGACTCTCAACCCCGGAACGATGCAACGATTTCCGGAAAGGGGGGGGGCTGACGCCTTGCGCGTACTTCCTCAACCCTGGAACGATCTCACCTCCGGAAGAGGGGGGGCGTTTTTGACTCGTGGGTACCCTCCTCGGCTCTCTCGCGGTCCGCCCTGCTTGCGAGCCGTCCGCCATCGGGCGGTATAGGGCGAGGGGGGGGGGGACATAAAAACCCTGCAAATCGGGCGTAGAGATTAGGTAATGAGTAGGGTGATTTCGTTTGTCCATCGCGTGGTCGTGCATCAGTCGAGGCAGGGGGACAAATCGCGTGCTCCTCAGACTTGGAGGACTCCCGTGACGCGGGCGCTCTCGAGGTAGGGCCTTCGCGGACGATAGATTCCGGGCGAATCCCAAGCATAACGGCGGACATGGACGTCCTACATAACGGACGGAGAGCGGAGAACTTTGTTCACGAGACGGCTGCACGAATTCGTCTACTGGACGGTGAAATGTTTAGATATCAGCAGACTGCCTCCTCTCCTTCTCCTTCCTTGCGAGCTTAGAACTCTGCAAATCCTGCGGCTCTACGGAGCTGAATGCGCGTGCGAATTAGGCCTCTGCTGAGTGCGTGGGCGTACGAGAGACCAATAGAGGCCAAAAGCTCATGTATAATTGATGTCGGTTATTTCCCCTTGGTCTACGGTCTCTCTCCTCTGTGACCGGTTGTCGGCGTTGGAGGTGTGCCCTCCTCTGATCAGGCCCGGCGTGTTCTAGATGGGACGAAATTAGGAGCGGCAGACGGGCGCAGGCCCGGACCCCGGCGCCCAGACGTGGGCTATGTTCGTGCTTCGGGGACGGCACGGACTAGTCTGGGAGATCGAATGCCGATACTCTGAAAATATCCACTCCGTACGACCTCCGTGCACAGAGGCGCCGTGGCGAGTCAGCATGAGTGCCCCCGCGAGCTGCACTCTCAAGGATTCTTTCTTTTTGTTTTTGTTCTTTTTCTAGACCGTCAATCTGGCTTCCGAAAGCCAGCCGGAGCGCAAATAAGCGAATCTTGTGGAGAAACCTGCGAACTCTCCCGCGGCGAGAGGTCGGGTTGGTCGGCCGGTAGCCGGCTACTGGTATATCAATATACCGAGCGAGCGAGCGTGCGAGCGAGCGGGCGAGGCAACTAGTTTTCCGAGGTATGATAGGCCCGACGGGTTCGACCATTATGGTGCCCGTCCCCTCTTATGGTTTTTTATTAGAGCGGCCGAATTCGGCGCATCGCGGAGGCTCGAGCGGCTCCTGTACTCCCGGTTCTCCTCTTAAGAAACTGGGCAATGATGCCCGCTAGCCAGGCGCCGGGGTATGCAGTTCTTTTCAGAACTAGGGAGTCGTTAGAGTGAAACCCGCGCCGATCGGTTGCGCCAGGCGAAAAATGGACGAAGAGAGTAGAATCACGGGGGTGCCTTTGGAGTAGTGTTCTGGCCGTGCATTCTCCCGACTCCAGCTGCTCTGACCGACCGATGGTGAGGGAGCTGGAGTCCTTCGCGAATCGCCGCGCTTTATTAGTTGTAGCTGGCGGGACGCGTTTGTAGCTGAGCGGCGTGCGAGCGTGCGTGCGAGCGTGCGAACTTTCGTGGGGAAGAAGAAAACGCGATCGCCACGTTCGGTAACCGCGGAATCGAATCGTTGCGCAGGTGTAGGCAGGTCAGTTAGTGTTGCGGGATGCGTTGGGAGGGGCAAGTAGTCGCGAGGGAGAATAGCACCCGATCGGTGACAGCGACGAGAGAAAGGAGTTATTTAGGCGAATCCTCTATTCGCAGCTCCCTCCGTCGGACGTTGAGATAAGATGCAGGCAGGATTAGGGGAATGATTTAGGCAGGCCTTGGGTTCGTGCGCGTATTACGGCCGGTGTTCTGGCACCTGATTGCGAGATCGAGCACGAGGGGGAGGGGAACTAGGAGTTTTGCTTCAACACGATTGACGCTCTGTCGCCCGATACAGTGCTCGCAGAGATGGCATCGTATCGGAGAGAATGGCACTCGCGGTCAAATAGAAATAAAGATCGAGCCACTAGAGAGAAGAAAGAAATCGCGGATTCTCGAGTGCCAGGCGGCAGATCGCGTGGGGTAGGGGAACCAAGCTCGATCCTTGCGAACACCGGTCGGCCCACAGTCAGCTCGGCCCCGAAAAGCCCCTGTGTGCACAGGATGTTGCTGGCAATCGAGCAGTGGAGGTTACTGACACGACCTCTGGGGCAGTATAGAGTACTAGACTCGCAGCGCGGCGCATTTGGAGCTTCGGCAACCTGTGGTGGGCCTATGCGCAGAGGTGCCTCTGATGAGTGCGTGGGCGTGTGAGAGATCGATAGGTAGCCAAGAGACGTTGGGAATAATCGGTTTGGAACCTCCCCTTCTGTCGGCGGTCTCTCCCCTGAATGATTGGTGACGTACGTTGGGGGGGTGACCCCCGCGGGCGGGACTCTCGCGCACAACCCCACGAATCCTTTGAGCCCGGACAGGATCGGTAAAGTACCGGATAGATCCGCTTCGTACGGCTGCCGTCACACAGGCGTCGTGGCACTATATTGCGAGTGCCTCCATGAAATTGCTCCAGTCGTTAAAGTAGCCCCGGTATAGGTGACCAGTATGGTGGCCAGCGCGCGGTGCCGTTGCCTTGCCGAGCGGCTGCACCGCCGCATAGCCATCCGTATCGCCTGGGGCTACCGCACCATCTCCGATGCAGCGGCGAGCGCCGTGGCGGGTATTCCCCCCTGGGTAATGGAGGCTCAGTTCTTGGTCGAGGTGTATCTCGGCCAGGCGGACCTCCGGCGAAGGGGCGAACCCGTCACGGCGGAACACACGGCCCGACAGACTCTGCTGGACAGGTGGAGCACGTGGCTATCCGAGCCGCGCCACACCGCCAGCAGGGCTGTTGGGGCTATCCTCCCCTCCTTGGCTGAGTGGGCGGATAGCGGTAGGAGGTACGACGTCACCTACAGGACGTGCCAGATGCTCACCGGACATGGGTGTTTCGGTGAGTATCTGGCGTGTATAGGCAAGGAGGAGGACACTCGCTGCCATCATTGTGGTGCCGACCGGGACGGCGCTCAGCCCACCCTCGAGGAGTGTTCCTCGTGGGCGGCGGAGCGTGCCGCCCTTGTCGGCCAAATAGGGCCGGATCTCTCGTCGTCGGCCGTCGTCAAAGCGATGGTCGGCGGTGGCCTCCTTCTGCGAGATTGTTCTCTCGCAGAAGGAGGCCGCCGAGCGTGACCGGGACCGTCGTGGCGCTCCCGGTCGACTGCGGAGGGTTAGAGCGAGGGGCGGCCGACTCCGGAGGGGAGCGTACAGGCTCTAGCCGGGGCGACCGTCCCAAGCCCTCGCGGACCCAGGCAAGGTGAGTCCGTTTCTGCCCTTGTGCGCGGCGGGGAGCCATATCCCCGTCGCGCATGCAGATACCACCGGCCCTTGTGGGGTTCCCGTTGAGGAGCGGGGGCCCCTACAAGAAGAAGGGTCAGGTGCGGTGTGACCAGGCGTGTGGCCCGCCTAGTCGCCAAAGTACAAGGTACCGGGGGGCTCAATTCAAGCCCCCCCCCCCCCCCCGGAGGTAGCGCGTTGCGCCGAGGGGCCGAACAGCGCGGGCTCTAGATGTTGTTCGTCCAGAGTTCCCAGAGCCCGCTCTGAATGGCCCCAGAGGCCGGCCACCATGGGGGTTTTAGTCGGTAAGAGTCAGACATATCCCCGCCCCTTCCTCAGGGGGCGGGGAATCCATGAGGATTTCCCCCATGTAAAAAAAAAGGTCTGGGTTAGGTTTTGAGGAAAAAAATCATGTATTTTATGCATGGGATAATATACCGTTATAACATTCCCATATCCATCAACGATTTTCGTAATGTTATCACGACAATTTCCGGATTGGACTTGTGTAGAAATTCTTCTTGGAACTTGTGCTTTGGTACCGTGAAAGCGGAAGTTGCGTTTTAACAGACGTTCATGCTTATTTGCATCAGCGATATTCTATATCGATTGTCCCATTTGTGTAGTGGCGGACAAAATGTGCTGGTATTTCCAAAATCGCAAAAAGACGCACAATCTGGTTTCAGGGCGTTAAAGTAGAAGGTTTGACGAATATTTTGACCTATGTCTGATATGTGACATCTGGTGAAGCTTTTGAGGAAAAAATCATGTATTTTATGCATGGGATAATATACCGTTATAACATTCCCATATTCATCAATGGTTTTGGTAAAGTTATTACGACAATTTCTGGATTCGACTTGTGTAGAAATTCTTCTTGGAACTCGTGCTTTGACACCGTGAAAGCGGAAGTTGCGTTTTGTTGCGTTTTAACAGACCTTCATGCTTATTTGCATCAGCGATATCGTATATGGATTGTTCGATTAGTGTAGTGGTCGACAAAATGTGCTGGTATTTCCAAAATCGCAAAAAAACGCACCATCTGGTTTCAGGGTGTTAAAGTAGAAGGTTTGACGAATATTTTGACCTATGTCTGATATGTGAAATCTGATGATGTTTTTGAGGGAAAAAATCGTCTATTTTATGCATAAGATAATACTACCGTTATATAGTAGGTCTTAGGCTAGAGACTACAGTTGTAGTATCAAAATGAAAGCACAATATCAAAATGATACAACATATGTGATAAATTACGCAAAGAAAATCGACAAATACATTTTTGTTACGATAAAATACAATTTAATCCCAATGTCCCCGTTTTCAGCGTTTGAGCCCACTGTGCGCCGTGTCGGGGTCTAGCAACCCCAACCCCCGAAGGGGCACGGACCAAAACCTCTCTTGAAGTATTCTGACTCCTAGAATCGTAATCTCGAACGGAACACATGCATTTCCGACGTAAAATGACAAGAGGAATCGAATGCCGCAAGCAGAATTCAAATCCGAGCCTCCGTTCGTCTAGAAATCGCTCCTATATCCAAAACCTATCTTCCAGCGTTCTGGCTTCCAGAATCAATAAGATACAACTACCTTAAGCTAATTGTAAGCTGATTCCATATCACACGTCGGCAGTTAGTAGAATTGTATGAAGACGTCGAAATGAAGGCGTCGAAATGACACGGAATTGAAGTGACGACGTCGAAGTGACCTGTACGCCCGTGGCATTCATTGATAGACGCACCATTCACTTGATTTGTCGTCGCTGCAATTTCCGTCGGAAGATTTCTCGAAAACGTACTACTAACGTTCACGTTTTGCACTGCCCGTAGTCGTTCTGTCAAACGTCTGCGTTCCTGCCTCTATTGTTTCATTTCACTCAATGTTTCAGCTGTTAATCTATGCGCAGCAGCACGGTCACTCTCGTGCGTAACATTCATTGTTTCTAACAGTGCTCGTTGCTGCTTGCATGCGCCGGTTCCACTGGCAGCTCTCGCAATTCCAGCTGCTTCGATATCAGTCAGTTCGTCGAACCAATTTCCTTCCCGATCGTTCTCTTGGATTCGAATTACCAGCTCGTTTTTATTTCCGATTACTGACAAGCCCTTTTTTTCCAATAGTTCTTTCAGCGCTGCGACTTTGAATCTGCTGAGATTCAGCATTCTCACTTTCACTTTATAGCACAATAGTCACTAACTAATTCACTAAGGACTTTGATTTCGATCGCGGGTTTTTTCACACCTAGCCTTTTGACTCAATTCCCTTTTTAGCTCGAATCCCGCTTCTGAAATTATTGTAAGCGGGTGATCACGAACCGAAATATGTCACTGCGGTGTCAGAATAATAATTGTTTATTATACACGATATGGGTAGTCAATGTACAGTCTCTTAATAATTCTGGTTCAATAAGGTCCGTACACTTGGCCTGTTCGATCTACACTGTCTGCAATAGCAGTCCGATGGTCCACTCTCATTCGGCGCGTAAAGATAAAAGTGATCAGTAATGCGCGATTGGCTCAGATGGAGGCATGAGGGGTTCGTCGGCTTGCTTCCTCAAAGGAGTCGCAGTCGAGGTAGGCCAGACGGAATTCTCGGTAGGCACAATTGTGCCTTACCGTTTTCCAAGACAATGTTGCCATTCCGTCTTACAGGCTGCGCCGGGAACTCTTGTCAAACACGGCAGGTGCCGCCCTTTCGGGCTCCTCTCGTGGTGGGGGAGAGGGCCATCGCACCTCTCGCTTGCGCGAGAGAGGGAGGCGTCGTGCGGCCACGACACGCCCCGCCCCACCTCGGGGCCGTTTTGTGCGGGCGACAGAGCCACCACTCTGCGGCCTCTCGGCCCCTTGGTGCGTACCCGGCCCGCCAGCAGGTCGAAATCCGCCGGCGTGACTAGGTACTCTCGCTTACTGCGGGGTGGCTGAGTCCCCCGCGAAGGGTGGCAGTGAGAACGGGCCCTCGTCAGACGGAAAGGGTCCACCCTCTCTCGACGCCGGCCGCTCTGCCTCCTTCTTTTGGAGGAGCACTTCCTCGCAATAAACCATGGTATTTTGTTACTTGTGCAATGTATCCCTCTCGGAGATCTGTTTTTTTAACCGGATAGGTATTTGGGTTTCGTCCTGGGTGGCACGTTAAAAGTTTCCAATGTCGCAAACGGGATGTTTCGGTTACAAAGTACTATGCAGTTCTCAGAATATAGTATATCTGCTGACATCTGATTAAAGAAAGCGTCGCCTAGCAGGCCGTCCTGTGGCAAGGGGAATGTGTCAGCGACCACACGAATCTCTACTAGGATGTTTTCGACGGAGATAAGGCACGAACCTATGGTGGATGTTTTACAATTGGTTATTCCTTTGAGTTTATAGATTACACTCGGATTAATATTAACTTAATATTAACGGATTGATTTTTATAAGGTTTACTTGCCCTTCTGTGTCTATGAAAAATTTAGCCTTTTGTTTAATAGTCTCGGGTGTATGGAGTTCTATTGTCAGGGGTTCATGGTGTTCTGTTATTCCACATGAAATTTTTACTTCTATTGTTTTTGGGTTTAGTTCTTTGGGCACTGGGAGGGTCAGTCTCGTGTCGTACCCCTCTACGAGACTTCTTCCGATTTTTTTTAGAAAAGATTCTTTAGCGTTTCCTTGATTTCGCTGGCGTTATTGTTTTCGTGGCTATATTGTCTCCGTGAGTCTCGTTCGTTTGTCGAATTGTCGCGTTGGTTGCGTTTATCGTCCGAGCTATGTGTATCTCTGTATTTGTTCCTAGAATTATTCCTATATTTGTCGCGTGACTGATCTCTATTAATTCCGTATCCGTTTTGTGAGCTGTCGAGGTGCCTGTCGGGTGAGTATCTATCTCGTGATTCGTTTCGATATCTGTTTTGTGAGTTGTCGCGGTATCTATCGCGTGAATACCTATCTCGTGATTCGTCTCGATATATATCTTGTGGGTGGCACCTGTTTCGTGAATTTTTTCGATACCTGTCCTGGAAAATCTGTTTCGGGAGTCGTCTCAATATCTGTTTTGTGAATTCTTGTTTTGAGAATCATCGCTGCGTCTGTCCTATGAATATCCGTTTCGCGAATATGATTACGATTACGATTTAGTCTGGATAATGATTACGATTTAGTCTGGAATCTCTGTGACTATTTTGTGAAGTATCTCCTGTGCTATTATCAGTATATTTCCTGCGGAAAGCTTTATGGCGGCGTAAGGAGCGACAATCCCTTGTATTATGTGTGGATGTGTCGCAGAAATCGCAAAAATTTCTGTCGTATGAGTCGTCCACTTCGGCGAATCTGACGTGTGTGGTGGGTCCCCAATTTTCGTTTGTGTTATGTAACTTTTGTCTTCGTATTAATTCGTTTTCTATTTCTATTGCTTCGTCTATGGTTGCTTGTAACGATGTGTGGTTTCTGATCGTTCGATTGTTTATGATCTCTACCAGGCCTCTAACAAATGTTTTTGTCGCTATGCTCATTACTTCCGCCTTTCTATTGTTTAAATATGTTTTGTTCTCTACTGTTGTGTATACTGTTTCTAGTCTTTCAAGTACTTTGTTCAAGATCTTTCTGACACGGGTGGCGTATTGGAGGACTGGTTCGTTGTAATTTTGAATGATTGTTCGCATTTCGAATTCTAGATCTGAAAGTTCCATAGGTCAACTGAATGCTGTTGTTAGGTCTGTGAAAAGTTCGTCCAATGTCGTGGATGTTTTTGCGTCGGCTATTTATATTGCCATGCCGGTTAATATAGCTGGCATAATTTGCAGGAGTTTTGTTTTATCTGCATCGTTCAGCAGCGGTATGACCGTTTTGCACGTTCAAATGAACTGTTCGACGAGGATGTTAGCGCCATCAATGTTGGGAATTATCGTGTATATGTCACGGAATGTCGAGGTGTGCGTCATTCTTGCTACTGTGGCGTCGGTTCCTGTGTTTGAGGTATTTATTGTCTTATAAATGGGTATACCGCGGTTTTTATGTTGGGGTGGAATTTTGTGGATTATCAGGAGACTCGGTAGAGTCTCGCGCCAAGTAGTAGTATATATAGTATGGCACGCGACTACCGAGTATACTTATCCCGAAGTGTAGCGGTTGTCGTCCGCTATAAAACTTTCACCTCGAATTATGGGAAAGTTACAGCTCCGCGGATTTATTTCTGAATTTTGTATTTTTTCGCGGATTTTTCTGAATCCAATGAGCCAAGAATCAAGCAAATCGGTTCCGTCATTCAGGAGATATGAATTCTCCTGCTTATTTTTACTCGTGGAAAAGGCAAGGCAAATTAAGAGTCATAGGATTCAGTAATTCCTAAAAACGTGACTTTCACTTTTCTCACACCAGTTGGCATCACGCTGAAATGTCGCGTTCACGTTACCGATCTATAATCTGTAATCTGCGTCATACCGACATTGGTTAAGCCGGTCATGCCATGGTTGGTTATGTGCCATAATGGTCATATGACACAGTCCGATTTTATTATTTTATTCCACATTCCATGCTTTATTTAGTTAATAAAAGAGTATACTGTCCTTGCCCCAGTCCCTGTGATCTTGTCATTATTAAGAATTATGAAATGTTAAAAGTGTTAAGTGCGTAACTCAGAAGTCCCTGTTTCGGAAAACGAATACTGATTACCAATAGTTAAAATTGTCAAGTGTGTAGTATATTAATCTTTTAAGCAATATTAGCAATTATTTACAATTTAAAGAAATACTAGCTATTGGTAATCAGTACTTGTTTAGCAAATTTTATTACTTCAGATTCTGCACTCCTTAAACTTTGCATTTGACAGTCAAGATTTAACAAAGTTAAAGTGCGTATGAGGGTATAGCTTATCTAATCTGCAATTTAAATGTATCCTAGCTATTGACGTTGATTGACTTAACGCTTTAGAATTATAATATATAAACCAAGCAAAATCCGCATATGCAGTTTAATTTAGTTGTATCTTGACTGTCAAGTTTGTCGCTCAAGGAATGCTTTAGCTAAAGAACTAAAATAACGTAGGCAAGCAATAATTACCAAGCATATGTCATTTAGCAATATACTAGCTATTGGTAGTCAGTACTTGCTTAGTAAATTTCATTTCTTTAGATTGTGCGCTTCTTGATCTACACATTTGTTAGTCAAGGTATACCAATGTTAGAGTGCGTATGAGGGTATAGCTTGTGTAATCTTTAATTTAAATGCATCCTGGCTACTGGTAATGAGTAAATAGGCACCGATTATTACCAATAGCTATAATGCTCCTAACTTCCAACAGACTACGATAGGAGCCTGTGTCCTATAGACCAGGATAGGACACAGGTATAATATTCCATTCGTTTGCCGTGTGAAAGACTTAAAACTCGATTTGTGAAGAACCGGGCGGGCCAAGTATTACGTTTTCTTTGATAAATTGAACGAACAGAAGAGATATATATTTTAATTCAATTTTCACGACTGTTTAACATATGTTTTGTTTTATATTCCTAACTGAAGGTTTGGTTTTCACATTCAAATCCTGTTCCTGTTCTTGTTTGTTCGTAAAATATTTAGTTCTGTATGACATTATTTTTTTTTAATATTCATTGAATTAAGCACAATATTTGTATTCCCTGCACTATCATTAAATTCTTTTGTGGGAATAGATTGTTTTAATCAAGTCTTGGCTTTCCAATGATATCGATTTACGTTTTTGGTCAACTTGATAGAGCTGGTTTCACCACACTGTTATTTTTGTGGAATGTGGCACATTTTTTTGTAAGGCAAGATCTTTTTTGGGGTGAGGGACAAGACTACTTGGCGCTTTTTTTACATTTTTAATGGTATGCGGAATGGGAGAGATGACGCCAGCTCAAACGCTACACTTCGAATATTACAAATGTGTGTATATGCGGCACTTACCGTGTGATGATGGCGATTATGATTACGGTGGGCATGTACTGTCTTCCTTCCCTCTTAGGTGTGTGTGGTGTCTGCGTGTGTCCTCTTTCGTATATGTATGTATGTCTTCCTTCCTTTTTGTCGTGTGGGTGTCGGTTGTTCAGCACTTCTGACACCAGTTGTAAGGAGTAGCAGGAGCGGGTCGACCGAATACACTTGGCGTCGAGCATGAAGCGCTTTATTTCACTACCATTCAGGTCGGGGGCTAGTTTGGGACTAATGTCCCATGTAGAGCCGAGTGCCCGGGACAGCAGCTCGGTTCCGCTGAGGGACGCTCGGGGTGCGAAGGCTCGCGCGTTGATAGCGAGGGTGACGTGTTACACAATGATTTTCGCCCTTTTAGATGCTTTATTGGCGTGCTTGGTGTTGTGGGTTTAACGATGCACGATCGTTTCAACATCCAACTCGGACATTTGCCCCACGCTCTCAAGGAAACGTGCGAAAACTTGAGAGAGAGTTGCGCACATGCGATCCGACAAGTCAGCAGTTCGTCCTTGGACGTTCTTACTTGTCAGGAAGTTGAATTCTTTATCGGTTGTTCCAGGTGAAGGCGGGTGAACCGGGAGGAGAGACGTTGAGTTTCCTGGGCGTGTTGGAACGTTCCAGAGGCGTTGGGGAGGTCCAAATGGAGAGGACGATCCCGGGTGGAAAGAGGACTATCCCACTGCTGTCACCAGAAATTTGTATGTTGCGCCTCGTGGGATTCTCCAAAGCGATGACTTCCTCCAGATAGCTTCGGGCGAGCTTAGAGCAGGGTTCTGCCTGTGGGACGCAAAAACGCTCTGCTTTCGGATCGCGGATGGATCACGGTGGTAAGCGAAGGCAAGGTCTTTTTAAATAAGATGTAACTCAAAGAAATTCAATGATAAAAATGAACTGAATTCTTTATTGCAGAGTACAGATTGGTACGTGTGTACTCTGGGTAATCCGGGCGAACAAGGAGAAAGAAGAAAGGAGAAAGCGTCTCTTGTTTATAACATATAAAAAGTTAAATGTTGCATGGTTACGATGTTCGCTTGTTTGTTTGGTCAAAGCTAAATCCTAGCGACTCAATAAATCGGTTGTATGATAATTCAGTCGTACGCTTCTTTACCCTATCCTGTCGGAATTATATATTACAGGGAATTCCGGTCGAGCTAAAGATAAGTTAAGACTCAGCTATAGTTCAGATACTTGGAGCTGTTGCGTGTTCATGGGAATTGTACGAAGGAGTTGAATAAAGATTCTGAAATTGAGTTGGAAAATGAACTGAATTATATTGAACGTTAGAAACTTAGTTGCTGTCCAGAACAAATCGTCTTAATCGCTCGAATGCTCAAAACCGAAGTGACGTCTTATTCCACAAGTCGGAATCGACGACGTCTGAGAAAGCTCCCTTCTCCAAGCGGGTGAGAAAGAGCCAATCCGGCGCTCGCTAGGGCCGACGCTGGCCCTTACGCAGTTCTATAGGTGCCCTTCCGTGGGACTTACTCCTTCTGTAAGGTTTCGCAGGCGCGCGCAGCAAAAGGGCTCTCCCTCCACTCTAGGCCCTACTCCTGTCCTAGATTACGTGCGCTATAGTCGGGCCGCTGAGAGAAAGCAGCCGGTGAGGGAGGGTAGACAGGCGGACCAGGCCGAAATTTTACCCTCTCCAGTTACGTTTCGGGAGTTCCGTAGCCTGACTTCCCCTCACGCGCTTTCTACCCACACATGCTACGGCGCCTTGTAGCCACGCCATGCGTCTGTGTTTAAGATTTGAAGTGAGACGGAGACCCGCCTGTTCCCTTTCTTAATGTAGAGAGTGAGTCTAATTCTCATTATACATATGTTTAATAACACACATGCGACATATTGGGCAGATTTTTATTCTACTTTCATCCCCTTTCTGTAAACAAAGCTTTGCCACCCTGGACGAGACAGTATTCGGTAAAGGAAAGTCCACGTTATATTTGCAACTTGTCTTAGAGTGACCGGTGCCAGTAAAGTAAAACGACCCACTTGGCCTGGATTAACCCTTACCAGATAGGCCGTACCTGATAGGGAATGTTCGAAAAAAGGGACTGAAATTTACACATGATCTGCAAACTGTAGCAAAAACTCATTTCTGCTCACAAATATTGAAAAATGTAGAGAAACAACAACCCTTATAATGTATCGATTAATTCTTATCTCTGAGAAATCATAATATAGAGTCACGGTAATCTCGTGCGATGAAAAAGAACTGATCCGTTTTAAGAAAAATGGCACCCAACCCTGGCTTGCGGATCGCTCAATGTGTCAAACGGAGACAGACGCAGGTTATCTTTTTCTACGTTAGGCTGACCCTATTCGGTCGGGCAACTAATAGCGAGACCGTAGATGCATAGTGCTAGGACCGCAACCAGCGAGAAATGGCGAGAAATGGCGGCGAGGTGGAAATCACCGAGCCGCGAAAAAAACCCTGCTGGGCTCTTGACGGAGCGAGAGAGAAAGAACAGCGACGGCCTGTTTCCGGGAAAAAATAATTTATGGGATGCAATTGACTCCATATGTTCGAAAGTTTTGAGGAGCCTCGATACTTGAGTTTTTCTGAGCCATTGTGTTAGAAAATCCTACGAAATCCTACGAAATCCTACGTATTCGTACGATTCTTTATGCATGCTGAGTTTTAAAATTAAACTATCTGCCGCCTATTAATAATGTCGGCGTTATCGACTAGAGGCTAAATTCAGGGCGCGAGAGAGGTCGGGATACGCATGTTGCGTATGCGCCAGCTTCACGTCCTAACCTGTGTTCAGACTGCTCTTGATCTCCGAACCGCAGCTGCTTCTCAACTTACCTTTAGTTCAACCGAAATTCCCTGTAATATGTAATACCGACAGCAGAGGGTAAAGAAGCGCACGACTTTATCTTATAACCGATTTATTGAGTTGCTAAGATCTAGCCTAACCAAACAAACAAGCGACGATCGTAACCATGTAACATTCAACTTTTTAAACGTTATAAAAAGGGCACGCCGAGGGGCCTTTTCCTCTTTGCTCGCCCGGATCACCCAGAGTACACACGTGCCAATCTGTGCTCTGCAAATAAAGATTATCAGTTTTATTTAAACACAAAATCAACTTGATTTGCATCTGATTTTAAAAGACCTCATCTTCGCTCACCACGGTGATCCATTAGCGATCCGAAAGCAGAGCGCTTTTGCGCTCCACGGGCAGAACCCTGCTCTAAGCTCGCTCGAAGCTCGCCTGAAGCCATCTGAAGGCAGTCATCGCTTTGAAGAATCCCACGGGGCGCAACATAAAAATTTCTGGTGACAGCGGTGGGATTGTCCTTTTCCACCCGGGATGGTCCTCTTCATCTGGATCCCTCCAACGCCTCTGGAACGTTCCAACATCGCCAGGAAATTCGACGTCTCTCCTGCTGGTTCATCCGTCTTCACCTGGAACAACCAATAGAAATTCAACTTCCTGGCAAGTAAAAACGTCTAAGGACGATTGCCGGCTGTCGGATCTCACGTGCATAACTCTCTCTCAGGTTTTCGCACGTTTCCCTGAGAGCGTGGGGCAAATGCCAGAGTTTGGTGTTGTAACGGTCGTGCAACGTTAGCCCGCCAACACCGAGCACGCTAAAAGCATCAAAAGGGCGAAAAAAATCATCCAAAAACAAGCGAAGAAGAGACGCCTAGAAGATTCTGGAAGGAAACAAATGCTCTCGAGCACGCCTTGCTCGAGGCACGCCGCAGCCATCTTGAACCCGGCCTCGTGCTAAAGGATCGCATCTACTACTGACGTCCCTGCTTCCTGATCTGACGTCCCTGTTTCCTGAACTGACGTCCCTGCTTCCGGCTCTGACGTCCCTATTTCCTGTTTGCTGAGTTCCTGATTCGCTGAGCTCCTGATCTTCTGAGCTCCTGAGGCTGAGTCCCAGCTTGCTGATTGCTGAGTCCTGGACTGCGAATCCAGAACTACTACAGCTGCTCATCCATTAACAAGGCCTGTATCAGTTTCTTTTCTTCTCTCCTGTGCCACAGTCTGGTCCATCTGATACAAGAGAACATCTCTAAGCAAAAATGCGTAGAAGAATGAAAACCATCAAAAAGGCTAAGCGTGGTGGTGCGACTAGGGCATACGTCCCTGTTTTTGAGGTGACTGAAATTCAGTCACGACGTAGCGCACCTATGGTCGACTCACCTCCATCCATGGCTCTAACGCCTCAAATTTTGAACTGTCCTCCCATGGCGCATGCAGAGCCTGTTAGTCTAGCTTCAGCAGCTCCCACTTGTGAAGTCACAGCCCCGCCTTCAGCGACTCCCCCGCGTCCGGGTAACTTAACCCCTTTAGTGGTCTCCGCAGACACCTTAAGTTAAGTTGCTTCGACACCTTATCTACGCTGGTTGCAATCCCCTACGGGACATATATCTCTAATTAGTGATAACTCACATATAAACCATAGGGCTTTACCTACCTCTCCGGTGACACACGCACCACAAGTGGCAGCTGCGCCTCCTGTGGTCCCAGTAAATAACATCTCAACTGCGTCTCCTGCGTCTAATGCCCCCAGTTCTTCCGGTACACCTGAAGCTTCGGTGGCTTTTAAACCCTTAACCGTACCTGCTTTTAGACCCATAACTAACAATGAACAAAGTCATATTGCGCCTGCCAATGCACGTTACGTTACCCTTAGAACAGCTAAGAAAAACATACCAGTTTTTGATGGAACGTCCTGTCTTTTGTCCACCTTCATAAAAAGGTGCGAATCCTACTACGCCCAGGTCCATCCCTCGGATCATCCAGCTCTTCTTGATTCAGTTTATGACAAGATTGTAGGGCCAGCTGCAAAATTAATCCTAAGTGAGGAGGATCCAAACTCCATTCCGGAATTATTAGAGTCGCTTAGAACCATTTACGCGGATAACTTCAACGCGAAAGAATTTATAACAAAATTCCGCAGTGATATGCAGGAGAAGAACGAGACGGTTCGCGAATTTGGTAGTAGAATGGCGATTCTACTTAGGGAAGCGTTAGCTGGGGCCCGTCGTACCCAATCCGGCGCCAAACTAGAACAGAGCGAGGAATCTCTTAACCTCGAAGCCAGCGAGGGCTTTCTCCACGGACTTTTTAACGATCAAATGCGTATGAGCTTAACGCGAGAACCCGAGAGAAACCTACGGAAGTTAGTTAACATCGCGCACGGGATGGACAAAGAATTTAAACGCGGTCATAGATTTACTAACCGAACTGAGTCGAGTCAAGTATTAGGTTACAAGGTCCTGTCCACTAATCTCCCTCAAAGGGAGCCGAACGAAAGTGCTCGTCCCACTCCATTTCAACGTGACTCGCGTGACCATAGAAAACCCGCCTCTCCTATAGTGTGTCGGTTCTGTCAAAGAGTAGGGCACTACGAGAAAAACTGTTTTAAGAAGCAGAAGGTACGAGCCCGTCCGTATAATCGAGCGGCCCGAAACTCGAATTTTAATAGGGACAATCGTGATCCTCGCGTCCATAACCAGGGATTCCCACTCGCGTCTGCTCCTCAAGCAACTTTAAACTCCAAACCCGGACCTCAGAACGGCGCACCGAGGAATGCACCGGAACCACTGATAGCCCGGGCCAAAAACTCAGGAACGGCAAGGTCCGACAAATCTATCTAGGTTTAGCAAAGAGTGAGGTAGGAGATCTTCCGACGATATACTTAACCCACTCCGCCTTCAGAGGAGAAGTAGCCGCTTTCCTCGTTGACACCGGGTCACAAATTAACTTAGTAAAAAGGAGCAAGGTTAACAATTGCGTAAAAATAGATAACTCCGTCATCTGTAGTTTAACGGGAATAGAATCCAGTACCGTCCCTACGATAGGACAAATTACTATCTCTAGTAAGAACATGGAGACTAAACTACAGGTCGTAAATGATGATTTCCCCATCACACTGTCTGGTATCCTCGGAATCCCTTTTCTACAGTCCCAACAGGCAGTGATAACGTTTAATGAGGTAACGGCAAATACCTTGCGGTTAAATAATGTTGAAGTTCCATTGTGTCACTCCTCGACACTGATACTTCCCTCTCGTACCAAGGTCCTTCTGACCGTTCCGGTTAAAAACCCTCGCGTTCAAAGTGGCTATGTTGGGCGGCTGAACACTGAGCCTGGCATCTATATTGGTGAAGCCCTTGCTTCACAAAGTAATGGCTATGTGAAATTATTTGCAATCAATACCACTCATGCTGACGTCCTTCAGACTATAACTCCTGTAGAGTTGTTAGAGTTCGAGGAAAGAGCTCCTGCTCCCCGGTCTGCAAAGACAGGAGATCCTGGATTAGGACATGCTCAGGCAGATGCCCGTAGATTCTCTGAAATAACTAAACTCTTAGATCTTGCTCACCTTAATGATTTAGAGAAAAGTAGCATGTTGGAAGTCTTGTACGACTTTCCTTATCAATTCCATCTTCCATCTGATCAGCTGGGTTCTACTTCTGCTGCCCGCCATTGCATCCACACGACTGACGAAGCTCCAGTGAACCACAAAGAATACCGTTTCCCTCGGGTCCATAAAACTGAAATTCAGGAACAAGTAAACAGTCTTTTGAAGGACAACATTATCCAAAAATCTTCATCCCCCTTCAATTCACCCGTGTGGATTGTGCCCAAGAAAGCCGATGCCTCAGGCACTCCTAGGTGGCGTATGGTAATCGATTACCGAAAGCTGAATGAGAAGACCATAGGTGACGCATACCCTCTCCCAAACATCTGTGAGATTTTAGACAAGCTAGGTACATCATCCTATTTCAGCACCCTGGATCTGGCCCCAGGGTTTCATCAGATTCCTGTTGACCCAAAATCTAAACCCAAGACAGCTTTTTCTACGCCTCTAGGGTATTATGAATTTAATAGGATGCCTTTTGGGCTTAAAAACGCACCTGCCACATTCCAACGGTGCATGGATTTAGTTTTGTCAGGGCTCCAAGGAACTGAACTTTTCATCTACATGGATGACATTGTCATCTACGCTAGTTCTCTAGAGGAACACACGAGGAAGCTCAAATCACTGTTGCCGAGACTCCAAAACGCTGGGCTTACCTTACAACCAGGGAAGTGCCATTTCTTGCGTGGAGAGATCTCTTACTTAGGCCATAGTATTTCCACAGACGGAGTTAGACCTGATCCGGATAAGGTTAGGGCAGTAAAGCAGTTCCCCGTACCTGAAAGTGTAGCTTCTGTCAGGCAGTTCCTTGGACTTATAGGTTACTATAGGCGTTTCATTTTAGACTTTGCCAAAAAGGCAAAGCCGCTAACCAACCTTTTGAAAAAGGGGACTCCCTTCATATGGGATGTGAATACCCAGACTGCGTTTGAATCTCTTAGAGATACTCTTTGTGCAGAACCCCTTTTACAGTATCCTGATTTCATCAAGCATTTCATCGTCACTACTGACGCCTCTAACCTGGCTGTCGGAGCTGTCTTGAGCCAGGGAACTATAGGCTCAGACCTGCCTATAGCGTACGCCTCCCGTAGTTTGAATGGTGCAGAGACCAACTATTCCACAACCGAAAGGGAATTAGTGGCCATTGTTTTAGGGGTTGAACATTTCCGTCCTTACCTCTATGGTCGTCAGTTTACCCTTGTCACGGATCATCGTCCTTTAGTTTGGTTGTATAAACTTAGTACGCCCACATCTCGTCTTGCTAGGTGGAAGATTTGTTTGAGTGAGTATGACTATGTAATTGCATACAAACCTGGTAGAGTAAACTCTAATGCGGACGCCTTGTCCCGCAACCCTGTTGACTTTCCTAAACCTCGAGCTGGTAAGAGGTCTTGCGAGGAAATGGATGTAGAGCTGGCAGTATCTACTAACGTTGAGGCTATGATAATCTCTATTTTTACCACCTCTATTTTTAAATTTATGTAAAAGGCAAAAAGTCGGGTATAGGTACTCATCATGTCAGGGATCAGCTTTACAGACCTTTGGGTCTCCACCGAGTCAGTAATCAGCTCTAACTTCCGAGGCTGGGAAGCCTCCACCGAGTCAGGGATCAGCTCTAACTTCTGAGACTATTAAGTCTCCACCGAGTCAGGGATCAGCTCTAACTTCCGAGGCTGGGGAGTCTCCACCGAGTCAGGGATCAGCTCTAACTTCTGAGACTATTAAGTCTCCACCGAGTCAGGGATCAGCTCTAACTTCCGAGGCTGGGGAGTCTCCACCGAGTCAGGGATCAGCTCTAACTTCTGGGACTATTAAGTCTCCACCCAGTCAGGGATCAGCTCTAACCTTTTATTTACCTGCCACTGATTTGCCTGTCGACAATACTGCCTCTGCTAGCTCTGCATCCCAACCTACGAATTGGCCTATAGTTGCCTTCACTAAAGATCACCTCATGTCTAGTCTAGATAACCTGATCCACTTCTTCTCCGTTGATTGTCGTTTATTATCTAACGTCACAGATGACCTCCGGATCAGGAATAAAGTTCCTTTAGATTTAATTGGACAACGTGCCCTCAGCGCTGGAGACACTATGGGTTGTCCAGATGGAAAACGTGTAATGTTCCACCTGTTCTCCAAACAGAAACATGACGATGACCCACTCCTAGATGACTTGCGCGCGTGTTTTAACACCTTAAAAGAGTTGATGGATACTCTGCACCACACTATCTTTAGTATTTCAACCGACGGGAATGGCATCGAGCCCTTCGACTGGGACACGGTCTAGTTACTCCTAGCTGAGGTTTTTAGTTCATCTACTTATAAACTCACGTTTTGTACCGGCGAGTTGACCACTCCCACGGTCCCAGAAAGGTTAGTCATCCTTAGAGAACATCACAACTGCACGATAGGCGGGCACCAGGAAGCCTTCAAAGTTTATATAAGAATTAGGGAAAATTTTCATTGGCCCGGGATGCGTACTGACATCGCGAATTATATCCAATCTTGCTCTAGCTGTCAGCGCAATAAAATCTTGTCCGCGAAAACGAAACAACCCATGAAGATCACGGATACTCCTAAAACTGCGTTCGAAAAGATTCAAATGGACATCGTGGGTCCTTTACCTGTTTCGGCTCGGGGAAATAAATATTTACTCACCATTCAATGTAACTTAACTAAATTATCGGACGCGATTCCCATACCTATTGTAGATGCTCCAACCATTGCTACAGCATTCGCAGAACAGTTCATTAGTCGTTTTGGTTGCCCGCGAGCAATCCACACCGATCAAGGTGCTAACTTCACTAGTCAAGTCATGAAAGTCTTTTGTAAAATCTTCAAAATTCAGAAAATCACGTCCACCGCGTTTCATCCTCAGTCTTTGGGCTCCCTGGAACGTGCACATAGGGTCTTCACTGATTATTTGAAACATAATTGGGATGACTGGATTCGCTTCGCGATATTCTCCTACAATACCTATGTCCACGAGGCTACGAAGTTCACTCCCCATGAACTCGTCTTCGGTGTCAAAGCCTCTCTTCCTTCTGAATTTCAAAACGGCTCCGTCCCTCGTACTTTCGTTGATCACTTAGATCAACTGTTAAGCCGTATCATCACCACGCAATGCTTAGCCGCCCAAGCTCAAGAACCAGCCCAAGAACCAGCCCAAGAGCCAGGCCAGCCCAGCCCAGAGCCAATTTTTACATTAAGGGGATAAAGACAGTTAATTTTCTAATTCTTTAATTAATACACTTTTATATATATAGTAATTTGGGCTATAACTATTTTACATTGAACAAACAATAAGGGAGTTACATATTGTCAAACATGCGTAACAGCACTCTGTGGAGGATTTCATTTTGCTAGTCGAACCAAGATCTATTTGGGCACAATCACTTTTTAAGGTCTTAGCTATAAAACCGTCTTACATCATCTTAATTATCAAAACTATGTACCTGAGTAGGTTCCTTTATTATTACTGACATTGCTCATCCAACTTTGCATATATTGTAATATACTTATCATATACAGTTGAATGGGCGCAGTGCCATAGTCGAGCAATGCAATCTACTTCATATTTTATTTAGTTTGATTCATTCGCATTATCTATACATTAGTTTATGTGCATAACAGTTCCTAACATTCTTAGCATTGGTAAAGATGTAGTTACTATTTTAACTTTACCTCATCATTGCAATCTTTTGTACAATTCAAAGTTGTTTTATGCCATGTGGCCGTTATTCAACTTCGAATATTATTATTTATATAGCGATTCTGTCTTCTGTATGACAAAATGCAATTCTCTGTCATAGAATAGAACAGATAGTTGTTAAATATCCATGTAATCGTTTTGAGGTTAAATTGAATTATGTATTCTGTTGAAAATATGTGGTGTTGTATTTTTATATAATATTTTATTATCTTTTATGTCAATAAAACGTAATTACATGTTCTTCGGAATTAAATTTCTATATGCAATTATTTATTCCAACAACCGTATACGTCCAATTTTGTGCCGTAGCGTACCCCTGCGTATAACCTAAGGATAACCCATGGTTATCATCGCGGATATCCGTCGGTCAACCGCCCAGGTTAACATGAGGCTCGGACACCCATGTTACATTCGTCGATCCTAAGGATAACCGACGGATATCCTTGGCTGCCATTCGGATAACCTCAGGCTCATCCTATATCCTTTTCAGATATCCAGAGGATAACCAGAGGATAGCCTTGTGCTATCTGGGCTGTGCTCTGCAAATAAAGATTATCAGTTTTATTTAAACACAAAATCAACTTGATTTGCATCTGATTTTAAAAGACCTCTTCTTCGCTCACCACGGTGATCCATTACCGATCCGAAAGCAGAGCGCTTTTGCACTCCACGGGCAGAACCCTGCTCTAAGCTCGCTCGAAGCTCGCCTGGGGCGGGATTCTGGTTCTGGCGCTAACGATAGCGCCGTTCGCTATCTCCGAGTTAGCGCTAGTAGGCGCTAAGGTAGCGCTTCGAGTGAGTCTGGATCGCTAGCGATGGGCGCTAAGTAGCGTCGGGTCGCTAAGTTGGGTCGCTATCTACGGCTAGAGTTAGCACGGACACCGAGGACCGTGCTATCGAGTTAGCGACCCATTCAACCGTGAGGAGGGGGAAATCGGACAAGAAATTACGGCGAGAAACTGCTATGAGAGAGGTGCGACGGCCATTTTTAAAGCATCACCACTCAGTCTGTCGCTGCATTTGAGAGGTTGAGCGTTGGTGTGTGCCTATTGACAAGATTGCCAACGATTGTCATCAAGGAGCCAAGACAATTTTATCTAAGATTTTACTATTATTTATTATTGCTACTTCCATATTTACACTTTTAATTCGGTATGGCCCGTTTTATTCTTTTTAGGGAAATCCACAACCAACTCGAAGAGGAGGAAAAGCGCGAGGAAGCCGCCGTAAATATACTCCGGATGGAACGCCGCTATCTCCGGGACACGCAGGATCCCTTTAGGATTTCGGAAAGCCATTTCCAAGAGCTTTTCCGCGTGTTAAAAGATGCTGGCTCAAGATTTGATCGAAAGCCTTCGACCGCACTTGGAGGAGCGTATTCGAGGCCATGGGCTCTCCATAGAATCGCAAGTAAGTTCGGTGTTTATCGACTTTGGCTCCTTCTGCAGGGACAGGTAACACGGTGTTAATTTGGCTTCAAATAGGTCTGCTATGTGATATTTCATGATGGTTGGATGACGGAAAGCATTAAAATACGATGTTTGTGTAAAACAAATGTTAACATTTGTTTCATTCCCTTAAGGGACCAAATTTTGGCCTACTCATCTACAGTGGGTTGGGTCTGGGAATCTGTTAAGCCCAAACTTTAAGGCATCGTACATTAATGCTTTCCACCATGTAATTATCGTGAAATATCACATAGCAGACCTATTTAAAGCAAAATTATCACTGTGTTGCCTTTCCCTGCAGAAGGAGCTAAAGTCGATATTTATCGTAAGTCGCTACAATAATTCAAAAACTCTTTGCATATACACCATCATTTCCATGGAGGTGATTGTCACTCTGTTTTGTCAGTGTTTGTGCAAAGTTGTGAACATGCGAGGAAGCTTAATTTATTCTCCCCTTTCTATATTGTAGTATATTTTCTGTCACTAGGTTCTCTGTGTTGTGCGGTTCTATGCGGTGGGCTCTTACCAAAGAGCCATCGGGCAGGATTTCCTCATCGCGATGAGCCAAACTGCCGTGAGCCGCTGCATCAGGTCGGTCTCCAGGGCGATTACATACCACTTGTTCAGGCAGTGGATTTTATTTCCAGACACTCCTCAGAATCGTGTCGCGGCTTAGAGAAAATTCTCTGATGCCAGGCAACGATTCCCTGGTGCTTTGGGTGCAATAGATTGCACCCATATCCACATTCTGGCACCACGAGAGCACGAGGAGGTATATGTGAATCGCCATGGTTCGCATACACTGAATGTACAAATGGTACAGTATACAAAACTTATACGTCTGCAATGTGAAAGTTACCTATGTTTCTCTATGAGTTGATGAATTCTTTTTTTACAGGTGTGTGACCCGGACTTAAAGATTCTGGATGTTCTTGCGAGATTTCCAGGATCGCGGCACGATGCCGCAATATGGATGCAGTCGCCAGCTCGAATGCGTATGGAGAAGTGTTACAATGAAGGAGAGCGCAAGACATGGCTCATCGGTAAGAAATCAAATAGTACACGATAAACAATAATTCTGCATTGCATCCTACAGTAATGTATTAACGTTTCCTCTTTTGCCTCCCAAACAGGGGATTCCGGCTATCCTTTGGAACCATGGATTATGACGCCGATCGTTGGCGCTGCAGAAGGTACTGCCGAGTACCGGTATACGGAGGCGCTCAGCAGATCACGTTGTTGCGTCGAGCGATGCTTTGGGTTGCTCAAGGCAGTCTGGAGATGCCTCAGTGTGGTAAGTATCTATAGACTCTTACCAATAGTTGGACTGATTGTCACATTCTGACATGATATTAAGTTTTTAAATATTATTGTGCTCCAGCAAAGGAAGCTCATGTACGACCCGCTGCTAGCGGGGATGATTGTGAATGCATGCGCTATGTTGCATAACATGCGCTTGCGATACAATCTCCCCGAGGAAGAGTTCGAAGAGGATCAGCCAAGGCGCGAAGGGGAGCAGCCAGCGAGGGAAGAAGTGGACCCCGAAGGAGGAGGACGCGTGGCAGAAGGACGGCGCGTCCGCGATCAACTCGTGAGGGCATCGTTTCGTCAGCTTTGAGTTATGGTTATTGTAGTTATAAGCAATGCGATGTATTTAAATTTAATATAAGATAGGTGCAATGTAATATTTTGAATCTTTTAAAATATTATCGTTATAAGTTATGCAACGTACTATAATTTACTATAAGACGTGCAGTGTATCATATAAGTCTGCTGTATTATAAGTTTATTCTAAGTTGAGTGACATATTGTCATGACAACAATAGAACTGCCGACGATGTACAGAAAATATAATTATTGTATTTTGAAAGTATCATATAATTGTTGACATTTAGTGTATCGTAGTATTAGTATGCTTTTACAACAAAACATCCAGCTAGTTTGACTTATAAAAGGAGAATACGGAAGGCACGACAGCCTCATTCTACCTCACTCACACTCGCACATCATAGACATACGAATACAGGCGCTACTAATGCTTCCAGTGTTGATTCAAATTCGCATATTGAATAATTTAATAAACAAACTTTCTCATTCTATTTTTTTGTCTCGCTGTCCGCGCTTCCCTTCCAGCCTGCTCCAACCTTGCCCCAACTTGATCGCCACATCTGCGCTTGGGAGAAGCGGAGGAGGTGAAAATGCTCGTGCATTGTAATAGGGCCGGATAGTCATCTTTTTTTCTCGTCAGTATCGCTTCCTTCCTCTTAGCTCCTTCGTCCCCTAGTTCAATTCTTGTGGCATCTGCAATGTGGACAATTAAATATGTTTCATTTGATTTCATTTTAGTTTCTTCATTAATATACCTTACGATAAATTGTATATTTTTCTTTGTATTTCCTGTGCCGTCTACCGACAACTTTTCTGATTTCTCTTGGTATCCTTTGAGTTCCACACTAAATGAGGTTTCCTCATTCGTCCAGTTTAATTCAGTAGAGTGTTTGTTTGTTTAGCTCTGGTTCTGCAAAATAAGATCAAAAAATAGAATTAGTTTTACATTTTGTAAGTGGCAATGTCACGAGAACGCATTATAATGCAAGGCTCATATTTGCATGTTCGAGCATACCTGACAAAGATCTGGAAAGTCGGGCAAGCATAGAGAAGGCCATCCAAAGCGCTGTAACTCTCGTTATATCTGCGGTCATTCCTTACACACAAGAAGTTCGACGGGTGGATATCTACAAGGCACAAAAAAATAATATACCGCTTCAATGATAAAATACTTATTGAGTTTACTTTTGTACAAAAAGAGTACTTGACTAGTACTTACATAGAAGAGTACTTGAACTTGGCGATGTTCTCACTTCTAGTAGTGAGCATTGACGGTGTCCCGTAGATGATCCCGCTTCGCGCTTGTATGTATATTCTTGGCGTGCGGCGCTAATGCGTCCTTCGATCTTTCTGGTGAAGGTGCCGCGGATGGTGTCGCTGGCAAGGTGGAGGTGCCGCGGATGGTGTCTGACGCTGCTTTCTTGAGGCCCTGCCGGAGGGCCCAGCTTCCATTAGGTCCTGTGCGGACACATGAAACCCTGCGAATCCACCAAAAAAAATATATCCTGCACAATCAATTTTCATCGAAGTAATGGCAATACTCACTTTCAATGGGAGGTGCTGTGGCCTCACCGCCCACGGCTACCTCCTCGCGGAACTCCGCCAGCCGCAACACCCGCAGAACGGAGGGCGACTCGGCTCTCCCCACCCTCGTGTCCTCGATGTCCCCCGCTTGCCGGGCCGATAAGATCTCCTAACAACAATAATCGAGATATATATTAGTAAAAAACACGAAACAAAAATTAAATTTGATTTACCATATCTCCTGGCAGGGAGCCTGGCAGTTCGAGACATGCCCCAGCACCGACGCTATCTTCGCGTCCACGTCGGGAAGGACGCCGACATTGTGACAATTCCCTGTCCGGGCCCTCGCCATTCTGATGTCGGCGACTTTGTTTCTCGTCCTGAATTCTAAGTCTTTCCAGGTCTGCAAAGAAAAGAAATTACATTATTGCTGCGCAAACTTACGATTTTTATAAATCGATTGAACATCTTTTACCTTCTGCCACTGGAGAACGGTCCTAGGCGAGCCACGCGAATTCAATTCTTGGGCCAGTTTGCCCCATTGGGCCCTGGCTGCATCGCACCCTCTCGTTGTCCAAAGTCGCCCCGACGCAAAGTCGGGGTGGGTGGTCATGTAATCTACCAACATATCTCTCTGTGCCGCAGTTAGGCGCGGGGCCCGTTTCTTGGCCTGTTCGCTGTGTTATAAACAAAAAAATTATAATGGCAAGTCAGCGGTGGGATTGAGTACCTTCTCCTTTTCAAAGTCGGTAAAAACAATTGTATGGTATATTCGGCCGCTTAAAACCCTTCGCCATAAAGTATCATCACAATCCCCAGCAAGTACCATAGTTTATATGTTAAAACATAAAAAAATCGTGGGTCGGCCAGACTGTATCCGTCACTTGCTATATTTAATTATTCTAATTATAGTACGTAGCGAGGTATGTCAGTTCTATGACAAAACATCACAGTGAAATTGATAGAGAATATGGATAAATGTCTATAGTTTGAGAAAGCCGTTGCGCGATCTGCTAATCCTATCCTTGGGGAAAGAATCCAGAAGAATGTTTGCCTAATGAGAAAACCATTTTATTACCTCCAGTGCAGCTGATTTGGATTACTTTATGAGGGTGAACATCTGCCTGGTAAATATAACTACATTTCGAATTCCTTTCGTACACCTTCATGTTATAAAATCTTAAAGAGGTGTAGGGATGCGCCCGTAGGGCGGCTCACGCGGGGTAGTGCAGGGCACGTCTCCCCTTTAGGGAAAACTCAGGGTGTAATAAACCACCCCAACTTGACCGCGCTGACGCGGCGAGTGATCGGCGAGAGTGACCGGCGACAACAAAAATTGGCCGATCTTAAATTTTGATTTTAGAAAAAGCAAGATGATGTTCGATGACGGAGTCAACGTATCGAAATCGCAACTTTTATGAAGTGGTCGGCGGGTTGTTCGCCACAGGGTCGGGTAAGGCCGACTAAGATTTTCTCAAACTACAGACATTTATCCATATTCTCCAACCACATAATATAATTAAATACAGCAAGCCACGGATACAGTCTGGCCGACTCACGATTTTTTATGTTTTAACATATAAACTATGATATTTGCTCGGGATTGTGATGATATTTTATGACGGAGGGTTTTGAGCGGCCGGCTCTTGGACATAAGGACTGCACGCGGCGCAGCGCAAGTAGATGCAAACTTTTCATTTCTACACGATACTATTTTTTTCAAATTCAAAAGTAACGAGAATATGCGACTTTATACACTATACTACTATACCGCGTATACTACAAAGTTTGGAACTGCCAAATACATAAACAACTATCACCAAATACTGATAGGCTTCCTTAGTACGTTCTGCGTGTCGACTATAGTGAATTAATATATACTAATGAAGATAACATACCTCATGTTTGCGATATATCGTCGAAAAATGTCACACACACTTAATTTGACTTTCACGCTGTAGTACTTTGCTAGACGTTGTTGCACCAAGCTCACTGAACGTACTGTGACGATCCCACGGGAACCGCTTCCCCCCCTCCGTGGCCGGCAGGTCATCATCGTTTCTTCGTTGGTCTTAGGCAGGACAAACCTATCGAGCGGTCGAAAAACAAATCTTTCACCCCCTTCCTTTTTCAGTTCAAATTTTAATTTCATCGTGCAAAATTATCGCACTTAGCCCAATAGTCTGGAAGACCTGAGAAAACTCCTTTTCCTGAATATTTGCGGTCTTTCTGACTTTTATGCTCCGTGAGATGTTTTTCAACAATATTAGAATCTCGAAAAACGATGAGAGCTGAAGTTTATAGCACTGTTGAAAAGTATACCATACAATAACCCCGATTTGCGCTTGCATAGCATTAAGGGGTCATATATTTTAGGCAAGTCATTAAAGGAACAAGAGTTTATTCATTTCCTTCAAGTACTCATAGTTGCTTTTTGTAAAACTCATTATATGTTCATTATTGTACATACTTTAACATATATACTTTGTAAAATTTCTTCATAATTTAAAATTACATATAAAACTTTGAACGCGTTTTCTTGAAACGTGATTCTAGACCCGGTGGTCAGCATAACTTTTGTAAAAATTGCCGAAATTCGTGGAAATTCATACAATATCTTTACAATACAACACTCTAAGCCTCAACGGGAGGGATTTACCATATAATGTTTAATTTTTGTTTTAGTTGATTAAAAAGTCACCAATTTCACAGGAACAATAGAATTCGATGATACTATTCTTAATAACTTTGTTAAAACAAAGGAAAAAAATATTCTGGGTCGTTAAGGACTAGTTTTCTCTGTCAAGTTCACACTCATTTTTTTAATATATTTTTAGATAACCTTTGATCAAGATACATGTGCCACACGTACATGTTGCAATTAGAAAAAGACAACGCCAGTTATATAGTATACAACCTAGTTATTTCTGTATATATAACAACAAATTTTTCAGAGAATGTACTTCAAAGTATCCACAATAATGGACACATAATGACTTTTATAGAAGTAAGTATTAGTACTTGAAAACAATTAATAAACTTCTACTTGTTTAATGACGTGCCTAGCATATATGAACCCTTAACACATGTATGTTAATTATATTTAAGAATCTACTTGGCGCTTCTTTTCAATTTAAAAATTTTATAAGGCTACTGTGATTTGCATTGGTGAAGACTATTCCTCACCGTCTTTCCTTTTCGAACGCGCCTGCCAATGAATCCAACCTTTTTCTCTTATATCAAAATTGGCGCGATTAAATTGCCGGGTTATATGATCTGAAGGTGTCTTCAGTGAACACCTTCAGACTGAGCCCAAGGCACATACTATAGTTCTTAGCGACCGTTGCTAAACCCGCTGTTGTAGCGACCGTCGTAAAGTAGCGCCAGAACGAGAATCGCTCCGAGCAATAGCGCCGTCGCTTACAAGCGACCGGCGCTATCTATAGCGCCAGAACCAGAATCCCGCCCCTGAAGCCATCTGAAGGAAGTCATCGCTTTGGAGAATCCCACGGGGCGCAACACGCAACACAACATTACTATTTCGCGGCCTGTATGTCTTATCGCTAACTTCACGCGGTTTGAGCATTGCGGGTGTTGCGTATCCCGACCTCTCTCGCGCTCTGAATTTAGCCTCTAGTCGATAACGCCGACATTTTTAATAGGCGGCAGATAGTTTAATTTTAAAACTAAGCATGTATAAAGAATCATACGAATACGTAGGATTTCCGCTTTAGTATTTCATAAATAAGAATGCGACAACGAGCACGCAGATGTCGAGCTATTGTAAAGAAAAAGCAGCGAAGCGAGGCCTGGAGTAAACATGGGCAATAGCTAAGAAGTCACGTCTTAACTTCTTAGAAAGTCCTCGATAATCCTAATACAATGGCTCAGAAAAACTCAAGTATCGAGACTCCTCGAAACTTTCGAACACATGCAGTCAATTGCCTCCCATAAATTATTCTTTCCCGGAAACAGGCCGTCGCTCTTTTTTTCTCTCTCGCTCCGTCAAGAGCCCAGCAGGGTTTTTCCGCGGCTCGGCAATTCCCACCTCGCCGCTATTTCTCGCTGGCGCCCAGCGCTCGTAGCATAGGTCAGGAGTAGGGCCTAGAGTGGAGGGAGAGCCCTTTTGCTGCGCGCGCCTGCGAAATCGTAGAGAAGGAGTAAGTCCCACGGAAGGGCACCAATAGGACTGCGTAAGGGCCAGCGTCGGCCCTAGCGAGCGCCGGATTGGCTCCTTCTCACCCGCTTGGAGAAGGGAACTTTCTTAGACGTCGTCGATTCCGACTTGTGGAATCTGACGTCACTTCGGTTTCGGGCAGTCAAGCGCTTAGGATATTGTTCTGGACAGCAACCTAAATTTCTTTATTCAATATATTTCAATTCATGTCCAAACCTAATTTCAGTACATTTATTTTAAACTCCTCTGTACATTTTCAAACTTCCCTCCTACGTGAGCAGGGTGCTCAGCGCCCCACGGGCACACTTACCCACTTTTTAGAGTTTTCGAACCCGTGAACACGCAACAAAATTTGGTGACAGCGGTGGGATAGTCTCGGATTATTTGAGATATTTTCGGTAAATTCGGAAATCGTGGACTCTCGTTGTTCGTGTGCTTCATCTTCGCTGAATCCGAGTTGTGCCGGCTCTCGTAGGTCGTGTTGATTCTAGTGTTGTTTCCTGTGAAAAAGTTATTCAGTTTCTTTGCCTTCTTGAAAAATTCGGACTTGTGAAAATCATTAAAGTAGATTCAATAGGCTCATCATCAATTTGACTTGCCGTTGACTGTCCATCGTCGATTGACTGATCCTGGAGATGCTGTCTCTTGGAAGCCGATTTATTCTGAGTTGCTGACTTTGGATCCGAGGAGTTCAGAGGACCGTTGCAGAGGATTTTGCAGTTCAGAGGACTGTTGCTGCTGGATTTTGCAGTTCAGAGGACTGTTGCTGTTGGATTTTGCAGTTCAGAGGACTGTAGCTGTTTGGGATCAGCTGGTTCAACATTTATCGTGGACGAAAGTGCACCTCTCTGCTCCTGGTTTTGCACGGTTTCCCTGGAGCCTGAGGACGAATGTCAGAAGAAGGGTGAAATCAGTGTCCGTGCACACTAAACCTGATTTCACGCGCACCACCCACAATACCTGATATATTGGGCCTGGACGTCGTCGAGTTTCTCGATTTTCTTGGAGGACATCGCAGGACTGCATCTGATTCATCGCTGACGAAGGAAGTCCATCCATCCGTCGGATCGCAGTAATCATCAAAGATTTGTCCAGGCTTGTACAATTTTCTAGTTGCTGTCCATTGCGTTAGGTTGATCTAAGGTTCCGATTAATTTAGTCAAAATGTCGAAATCATCCAGAAGCGCTAAGCGTCTTAGGAATAGAACTCCGGGTAGATCTATTAGGTCTCTAGATTCAATGAGTTTCGAGGTGGAGGACGTACCTCCCACACTTTCACCGCATGCTTCGTCACAAGTACCGCCACAGGATTCATTGAGGGATGCACCTCAATCGATTCCTCGAGAATCAACGCCATTTGGATCGCGAGATTCACCGTTAGTAACGCCGCAAATAACACCAGCGGTTGCGTTACAAATTCTAATACAGAATCCGTCGGAAGCTGGTCTTCAGATTCTTAAAGAGGCTCTTATTGGGAATTCCTTGCCGGGATCGTCTCATTCTCATGTAGCTTTGCCTTTGCCTTCGCCTGCAGAACAAACAGATTTCCATACTCCAGCTGAAGTAGAATCGCAGTCTCGTAGAGAAATAATAGAGTCAATAATAAATTCACCTCGCCCAATTCCAGCTCAATCACCGTTGCAAGCTCCCGTTCATACATTACCGGATACTCATGTCCAAATTTCACACCCGCAGCCTTTGACTAGTACACCAATGGTTGTAGATCCGTCGTGTAGACGAGAATTAGACTTTTCTTCCCGAATACAGCCAGCTGAACCTGAAAGACGTGTTAAACGATTTAAGTCACTGAAAGATTTAAAAGACCAGATGCTCACCTTTAATGGAACTGAGTGTCCAATTTCTGCGTTTATTGCTCGCAGTCAAATGATCGCGCCTTTCGTAGAACCGTATGACTTGCCTTTATTTCTTAACATAGTTATGGATAAGATTGTAGCTCCTGCTAGGAACGTGTTCCCCATCACTTATCACCCGCAGTCCCTTCAGGAAATTGTAGATGTTCTAACCAAACATTTTGTTAAAAAGATTAGTGCCGATGATATGAAGAACCAATTTGAGGGAATTAGACAGGAAGAGAGCGAATCTATAGCCAATTTCGGTGCTAGAGTCCAAAATTTTAAAAGTTCCATATTAGAAGTAGTTAAACAGTGGAGCACGGGTGTAGAATTACAGATTTGTGAGAGAACGGTAGAGTCAAATTCAGAGAGGGCCTTTTTTGAGGGTTTGCGGAATTATACGATGAAAGCTCTACTTACCGGCGTGAATGTAACTGAGCTGTCAGCAATGATTACAGAGGCTCAGAAAATGGAGGCACGCCTTGGTGTCGGGAAAGTAGAAGTTCATCATGCAGAACCCGATTTAAAGCCTAAGATTTTTAAAACAGAAGTGGTAGATCAGAAGTGTTTCCGTTGCAATGAAACTGGCCACTTTATATCTGATTGTCCCAAGGTCCGGATTAACGATATTCAGAAACGACTTCAATGCACGTACTGTAAAAAGTTAGGACATACTGAGGAACGTTGCGTCAGGAAGAAAAATAAAAATAATCACCCATACCGTTGGAGATCGGATCGTAAACCAAACGTCGCGAAAGATCATAAGCCTTTAAACTTTCAAACCGGGCAGCAGAAGAGCGCACTGCCGTCCGAATCATTAATAGCTCACGCTTCGAAGCCGACATATTCGTCCACATCGAGTCAAACTCAGTAGAAGATCTCCCTTTTTGTAGTTTCCGTAATTCTAACTTCCATAGAGGTCTCGCTACATTTTTAATTGACACCGGGTCACAGGTAAACCTAATTAAAGAAGATCGGATAAATCCTTTAGTTCAGATTAATAGAAATGTTATTTGTAAATTATCAGGTATTAAATCCGGCACCATACTTACTTTAGGAGAAGTAGACATTCAAATTAATAACATCAAAACTAAATTTCAAATAGTGAATGCAGATTTTTCGATTCCTCAATCTGGTATTTTAGGAACTCCCTTTTTAAAGACACAAGGAGCCGCAATTTTGTTCAATCAGGACTCTCCTGATAGTCTGATCATTGGATCCCAGGAAATTCCCCTTCATCACGGTTTAGGTTCCACTGTTGAATTACCGCCGCGTACTAAGATTCTTGTCACTGCACCTATAAAAAACCTTAGAATGAAAACAGGGTGCGTTAAGAAGCATACCATAGAACCGGGCGTTTATTTTGGTCAAGCATTAGTAGCCAATCGTAATGGTGTAGCAAAACTTTTTGCAATTAATACCACAGAGAAAGCCGTCTTTTTCAAGGTGCTCCCAGTTGAGTTAGAAGAATTCGAAATCCGTGATCCTTCCCCTCGTTCTGCAAAAACAGGAAATCCACAGTTAGGACGTGTTCAGGCAGACGCCGCAAGATTGGCACAATTAATTCAGTTATTAGATCTCAAACATCTTATCGAAGAAGAGCGGACCAGCCTCATGGAAATTCTCTATGAATTTCCCTTTCAATTTGATTTACCTTCCGATAAGTTAGGATTTATTAAAACAATGCACCATAAGATTACTACTACCGATGAAATGCCAATTAATACGAAACAGTATAGATTCCCACCAGTACATAAACAAGAAATTCAGACCCAAGTAGATGCATTATTAAAGAATAATATAATTGAAGAATCCGTTTCGCCATACAATTCACCAGTTTGGATTGTCCCCAAAAAGGCTGACTCGTCCGGAAAACCGCGTTGGAGAATGGTTATAGATTACAGGAAATTAAATGAAAAGACTGTTAGTGATGCTTACCCTTTGCCTAATATTACCGAGATTTTAGATCAATTAGGTGGTGCGAAGTACTTCACCACGTTAGATTTAGCTTCAGGTTTTCATCAGATTCCGGTACACCCAAATTCCAAGGAAAAAACTGCCTTTTCCACTCCATACGGGCATTATGAATTTAATAGAATGCCTTTCGGCTTAAAGAATGCTCCAGCCACGTTTCAGAGAACCATGGATTTGCTTTTGTCAGGTCTACAGGGCGTAGAACTGTTTATTTACATGGACGATATAGTCATTTACGCAGATTCCATTGAAACCCACTCACGTAAATTAAGGACTTTGTTAGGAAGATTACAAGGCGCAGGCCTTACTTTACAGCCAGATAAGTGCCACTTTCTTCGTCAGGACATTGCTTATTTAGGGCATATTATTAGCAGAGACGGAGTTAAACCAGACCCAGGGAAGATCAGGGCTGTTAAGGAGTTTCCGATCCCTAAAACACAAACAAATGTTAAACAATTTTTGGGCTTGGTAGGCTATTACAGACGATTTATCAAGAATATGGCAAAGATTGCCAAACCACTTACAAATCTCACCAAGGATACTCTGTTTGCTTGGGACGATAATGCACAGAATGCATTTGAAAAATTGAGAGATATTATTTGTTCAGAACCACTGTTAAAGTATCCGGATTTCTCTCGTCCATTTGTTATCACCACTGATGCTTCTTGTTATGCCGTCGGGGCAGTGCTCAGTCAAGGTGAAATTGGAAAAGATTTGCCCATAGCCTATGCATCGAGAGTCTTGAATTCAGCGGAGGTCAATTATTCGACCACAGAAAAAGAATTGGATGCCATTGTGTTTGGAGTAGAACATTTTCGTCCTTATGTGTATGGTCGACGTTTTACTCTGGTGACTGATCATCGTCCCTTGGTTTGGCTCCATAGTATGGAAAATCCGTGTTCAAGACTCACACGATGGCGAATTCGGCTTAATGAATTTGACTATGAAATAGTTTATAAACCTGGTAAAGTAAATTCTAACGCGGATGCTTTGTCTAGGAATCCTGTTGTCTTGGCACCTCCCATTGAAACCCCACATCCTCCTTTAAGTTTACCTTTGAATTCAAATAGAACTTTTAGTAAAGATGAAATTAATCTAAACATAATGATAGCTTCTCTTTTCACTATTCAAAAGTTGCAATCTATTCAAAATTTAGAGTCACAACCTTGTTCAAATCACTTACTTGCAATTAACTCTGAGAGACTGAACCGTGTTAACACTGACGGTCCATCTCCGATCTTTGAGGCCTCATCGGAGATGGACTCTGAGGTGGTCCATGGCGAAGGGGCTCTGAGTGGTCAATTGGCTAACGAGGATTCCGTACGGCGGACCCTCGCTTTTGACCAACATCCTCGAGCTGGCGGCTCTGTCCATTGTGGCTGCAATGCCCTTTTTGCGATGGATTTCGCTTGGACGTTGAGGTCCTTATATCCACGTGGTACCTTAGGGTCCACATTGTCTTCGGGCAATTCGGTTGGGGCTGGTGCACCAGACCAGCTTGAGGCGGGAGTGCCTACTGTTGGATTTTTGTTGGAAGAGTGCGCTAGGATTTCGGAACGATCTCTTGAAGTTTTACCTTTAGAATCTGAAATAGAAAATCAAATTAGAGTCCTTCCGACTACTTCTTCTAAAATACTTGATACTCATCTAACCCCCCTTCCTAACTTAAATTTCACCAAAGATCACCTTCATATGCGCCAAGATAACATTATTCATTTTATTTCCACCGATTGTGAAATAGTTTCAGAAATTAGTAAATAGCTAAAAGCTCGTGATAAGATACCAGTTGAAACAATTAAACAGAGTACTCTTAGACCTGGTGATGCAATGATTTATCCTGATGGTACACATTTTATATTTCACTTATTCCATAAAACCAAGCATAGCGACGAATTAAATTTTAGTGATCTGATTTCATGTTTTCAAATGTTAAAAGAATTAATGACTAGATTTGACATAAAATCATTTAGTATCTCTTCAAATAATAACGATTTGGAATCTCTTGAATGGGATGAAATTCAAAAACTGCTGACAGACATCTTCAACTCGCCACAATTTTCAATTACAATATGCACTGGGGAAATAGAGACTCCTTCACCAGACCATAGGCTTGCCATTATAAAAGAATACCATGAATCTATAGTTGGAGGACATCGAGGTATTACACAAATCTACAATAGAATTAGAGAGGATTACTTTTGGCCTAAAATGAGAAAGGATGTACAGGATTTTGTTAGGACTTGTACGAGTTGTCAGAGAAATAAAATTCTCTCTACTAAGACAAGACAACCTATGAAAATTTCAGATACACCCAGGAAAGCTTTTGACAAACTACAGCTAGATATTGTAGGTCCATTACCAATTACAAAGAAAGGAAATAGATACCTTTTAACCTTGCAGGATAACTTGACTAAGTATTCAGATGCCATTCCCTTGTCGTGTATTGACGCTGTCACAGTCGCTACCGCTTTTGCCGAAGAGTTCATTAGCCGCTTCGGATGTCCTCGTAGCATCCACACAGATCAGGGTAGCAATTTTACTAGCAATGTTATGAAAAATCTCTGTAGGATATTTAAAATCCAAAAAATCACTTCGACCGCGTTTCACCCCCAATCTTTAGGATCCTTGGAACGCGCGCATAGAGTTTTCGTTGACTATTTGAAACATTATTGCACCAAAACCGATTGGGATGATTGGATTCGATTCGGGATATTCGCGTATAACACTTCAATTCACGAATCCACAGGTTTTACCCCTCACGAGTTAGTTTTTGGCATTAAGGCAACCATTCCCTCTGAGTTCGCAGAAGAGACTGTGCCCCGAACATTTGTAGACTATTTAGATCAGTTATTTTGCCGAATTTCCAAAACTCAAGCCACCGCGAGTGAAAATCTCCAGAAAGCTAAAGAGAAGAGCAAACACCATTATGATAAGAATTCTCACCCCTGTAAATTCACTGTTGACGACAGTGTATACCTGCTCAAGGAACCCAAAACTTCTAAATTTGACCCGGCTTGGCAAGGACCGTATAGAGTAATTAAGGTTTTTAACGACTTAACCGTAGAAATAGCTATTAATGCTACCCGTAGTAAGATAGTTCATGCTAATAAACTAAAATTAGCTTACGTTAGACCGGATCCTATGTAAATATAATCCTAACCTTAAGTGGATCTTGTAAGTTCGATCTTTTTATATTCACTCTTTTCTTTCACGTATTATATATATTTGACGCACTTTAGTTTAAGTTAGAATGTAAATATTAATTTCTAGGCGAGATTGAAAAAGCTGTTTTCTATGAAACATCTTTTTTCATAGGGAGGGAGGTGTTGCGTATCCCGACCTCTCTCGCGCTCTGAATTTAGCCTCTAGTCGATAACGTCGACATTTTTAATAGGCGGCAGATAGTTTAATTTTAAAACTCAGCATGTATAAAGAATCGTACGAATACGTAGGATTTCCGCTTTAGTATTTCATAAATAAGAATGCGACAACGAGCACGCAGATGTCGAGCTATTGTAGAGAAAAAGCAGCGAAGCGAGGCCTGGAGTAAACATGGGCAATAGCTAAGAAGTCACGTCTTAACTTCTTAGAAAGTCCTCGATAATCCTAATACAATGGCTCAGAAAAACTCAAGTATCGAGACTCCTCGAAACTTTCGAACACATGCAGTCAATTGCCTCCCATAAATTATTCTTTCCCGGAAACAGGCCGTCGCTCTTTTTTTCTCTCTCGCTCCGTCAAGAGCCCAGCAGGGTTTTTCCGCGGCTCGGCAATTCCCACCTCGCCGCTATTTCTCGCTGGCGCCCAGCGCTCGTAGCCTAGGTCAGGAGTAGGGCCTAGAGTGGAGGGAGAGCCCTTTTGCTGCGCGCGCCTGCGAAATCGTAGAGAAGGAGTAAGTCCCACGGAAGGGCACCAATAGGACTGCGTAAGGGCCAGCGTCGGCCCTAGCGAGCGCCGGATTGGCTCCTTCTCACCCGCTTGGAGAAGGGAACTTTCTTAGACGTCGTCGATTCCGACTTGTGGAATCTGACGTCACTTCGGTTTCGGGCAGTCAAGCGCTTAGGATATTGTTCTGGACAGCAACCTAAATTTCTTTATTCAATATATTTCAATTCATGTCCAAACCTAATTTCAGTACATTTATTTTAAACTCCTCTGTACATTTTCAAACTTCCCTCCTACGTGAGCAGGGTGCTCAGCGCCCCACGGGCACACTTACCCACTTTTTAGAGTTTTCGAACCCGTGAACACGCAACAACGCAACAACAGCAGAATTGATCCGAGGGTCTTTCTACCTGAATACACATATCATGCGCGTATCGCTGTTTGAGGTTACGTCGATTGTGGTGTAAACTTACCTCGAACTCCTTTTTCCAGTACAAGTATTATTACCGGAATTCCTACGTACAATGGGTGCACTTTTCGCAAAAAAGCATTCAAGTCGTGTGAATGAACGGGACAAAGCGGTATTGGTAAGTCGCAATAAGAGATGGCTAACCTTTCAGCAGACGCACACTGAAGAATGATTTCCTTAAATCCTACAGCAATTGAAACAAACACGGGACAAAATCAAGCAGTATCAGCGGAACCTTGAACGCAGTCTCGAAGGTGAGAAACTACTTGCCAGGGAATTACTCCGAAAAGGGCAAAAAGAGTAGGTGGCATCGAGTGTAGTCATTGGCAATTTCATACTTTTGCTGAAACTCTGATTCTACATTTATTCCATATCATTCTAGTCGTGCATTGGTTCTGCTGCGCAAGAAGAAGTTCCAAGAGCAGTTGTTATCCAAGACAGACAATCAGCTGGAAAACTTAGAACGCTTAGTCCATGATCTAGAGTTTGCGGAGGTGGAAATTAAAGTAATTGATGGCCTAAAAGTAGGAAATGTTGCACTGCGGAAGTTGAACGACATGCTTCGCATTGAAGACATTGAGAAGATTTTGGATGAAACAAGAGAAGGCGTTGAGAAACAGCAAGAGATTAATGAAGTATTAATGGGAGAACTTACATCTGAGGATGAAGTTGATATTGAGGCGGAACTTGATACAATTTTATCAGATGTCACAAGCTCTTTGACAACAGACATAGTGTTACCTGAAGTTCCACAAGACGAACCAGAAAAGAGGAAAGGTATTTATCCGTGTATTAAATTACTTGTTTTTGAGAGTCAAATCTTTTCAATATAGGTCATAGCCATTTTGCTATAACACGATAAGCAGAATAATGAAGTAAAGCGATAGCAGTGTATGCAACCTAGCTGTCTTATGTTGCTTTGCCTTAATAACATTAGATCTTAATTCGAACAATGATTTAATTGAAATAATAATTGGTTTTGTGCCATCACGGAACGGTTTTGTTAAACTTTTTTACTCATATCATCTTCTGATATCAGTGCAAAAGAGGATGTGACCATGAAAATATCTTCTAAACAAATTTAGAGTAGGAGAGTTAATCTATACTAATCTATACTTCTATATCTTTATCAATACTTGTTATCGATACTTGACATTAATATATAAGGAGGAAAATTGTGTATGTGTGTGTGTGTCTGATGTAATCTGAAACATCACACAGCTGTTGGAAAACATATTTGCTCCAGATGGACATAAAGCCTATTTTATTATGTTTACTTACTTTTCACGGAACTGAGTAGGATGCATAATTGTGTCACAAGGCAGATTAAACCTACTTCTTTCGCACAGAAAACTTGATATAATCTGGAGAATATCTTGACAGATTTTTATACCGGTTTCTGTCATGTATACAGCTATGATCCAGGTATATAATGGTCTATACAAAATTGCAATATTTTCAAATTCTAAAAGGAATGGGTAACTGGCTTGTACTTTTGTTAGAAGGGCTTTGCAACAACCTGTTATTCTTTACATTTAGTTATTATCGACATACAAATGTAATGTCACTGGGGCAAAATCGAATAGGACAGCTATTTGCTTAAACTTTCCAACTATATAATGTAATGTGTGTTACACAGGAAGAAATAAGCTTCTAAACAGTGAACAAATTCCCAACGTCTGCGCAGTAGTTTTAGAAATTACCTTTCTTACATCTAAACAAATACCTTATATCTTTATATAGGAGTACAAATTATGATAGATGTGTCAATCAGTCATAGCTTGTTACGATGCATATTGCTTAGGATAATTGTAGTGTTAGAAATGATTAAAAAGTCAGATAGAAGAAATTACTATTGTTTTGTATACATTAATGCATCATATGCATGGCATGGGAGCATATGCACCCATACAATATATAGTAAGCGGTGAAATAATTATGACAGCGTTGCAGTTTCAGTTTCATGAGGAAATGGAATTCTTTCCAGTGCAATATCCATTTAACAAAACAATCAATAATTTTCAATGGTTTTTCTAATATCCATTTTAAAATCTTCTATTGCTATTTGTTTTTTTGTGTAAATCATAAGGTCCAGTTTGATTCTAATATTAAAAGTATGATCTGATGGTAATCTAGGTGATCATATAGGTAGTATTGTTAAAAAAAATTGAAAACTTTGTACACAAATGTTACATATCTAAATTTTGATTAATGTATTCTGTGTCCAGCTAAGAACTTCCATAAAAAAATAGAGTTATATAAGAAATATCTTATAACAGGCGAATGTCAACTTTTTTCACATTCTGTAAGAAGAGAGGATTTACGTCACACTAAACCAATTTCGATATAGACGGAATCCATACCTAAAATGCAAAACATTTTTATGTTCAGAAGTAACTGGTAAATTTTGTTTAAAAGATAAGCCTAATGAAATGTTTTTTTTCTAGATCGCCCCAAGAAGAAGGAATTGGATGGTGTAATGCTTGAGGCTTGATGATTATTAATGTACATATGTATAGTTTATTAAAATAGAAGGATGAATTCCGTGTACTGAAATCATAGATCAAAATCTGGTTTACTTCACTACTAGGATGGCCATATTTTTTTAAGGGACCTTTGCGGTTTCAAGCGTCATAAATCAGGCGATATTCTGGATTTTGTTACAGAAAGACAAACAATCTAACAGTAAAAGTGACACGACCGGTCAAATGATCGATGTTGCAATTTGTTTCAATTATATACGTGTTTTATTCTCTTGTGTATTTTGTGCGTTAGTTTTCTATTAAATCGGCAATTAACTATACAGAAATTGGAAAAATATGACTTTTTTTTCCTAACCGGTCATTTGACTGGTTACGGTAGGAATAGGTATATATAAAGGAACGTTTTGTGTCAAATGGAGCTTCGCACATTCATTATTCATACTTGCAACAATGAACATACGGGCGGTCACAAAAATATTCGGACAGTAGTGTATGGCTAACATTAAGACTCGATATTTGAGTGGTTTGTAACTAACGTCCTTGGCTATTTTTTCCAACCATAAGTCATTTAGCAAGGGCAACATAGATATATTGTAACAATTGATAACCAACTCAAAAATATTCGGATACTAAATGGGAAAATATTTCGGACTTAACTATAATGGAATACATCTTATGTAAGTAGTTTATGGAGAACCCAATTTGGTATAAGAAATATCTAAACCCATTTGTCATGTTGTAAATCATTTTTTGTAGAATTCTGATGGGATGGACTCCCATTTTATTCACAGCCTTTGTTACAATTCTTCCATTAAATGGATTGTACCTTTGTCTATTTTGCAATTTAATTCATTTCATACATTTTTAATGGATTTAAGGAGGCTGGTACCGGCATTTTGTACGGGGTAAGAGGGGAACATGTAAGCTTTGACACACAATTCTGAGACCTTTTCAAACTATAAAAAAACCAATTTTTGAGTAGGAAAATTCAAGTTGCATGAAAGCTTATGCTATGTCCGACCTCGTTTCATAAGTTACTTTTATTTCTATAGTCTCTATCACGTTGTTTCCACAAATGAAACCATTTCCCTTTCACTCTCTGCTTAAATTCTCTCGAACCAGACAGGCGAAGCTTTTTGAACTTAGCCTGATTGTTCGTCAATATCTCATTTATCACATGAAATGTTTTTTATTCACGAGTCATTATTGTATCTCATATTTTTAAGCCATAAACGGTAATCTTTGCTCTCGTCGCCATAAGAACCCGAGCATAAGGGTGGATTTATGGGCATTGATTACTCGAAAACTGTACAGAGAAATAAGTGAAATTTTGAAGAGAGTTCAGTGTAAATTTCAGTCCGATCTAACTATTTTCATTTTTGACACCAATCTCCTTAGTCTGGACACTGTGAGGCAGAATGCAGCATTTTGGGGCACTTGAATCACAAAAATCTTTCGCGTAATCAGTGCTTTCTGCTTTAAGTGGTTTGTTTTGAAAAATCTGAAGCTTTGAAGCTAGTGTTTCGTAAGGGTGTACAAATAAAGATTGTTGTCCGTAATACTGCCAATAAAAATTACATTTCCAATGTCAGCTTTGAATGAAAGCCCCGCATTTTGAGACTTTATTTTATCACACTGTTATTTTACTAATATAACCACCATACCAGTCCGTTAGTGTCTGAATACTTTTATACCAGACTGTGTTTCTTGGTACAATTACCACATAATTGAGAAATGATTCATATAATAAATAAATTTTGTTAAAAAAATATGCTGTGTGCAGAATTTTGTCGCTCTGTATCTATAAAATAAAAATGCCGAGCTGACATTATTAGAAAAGAACCATTAAGGTATGGCATAAACTACGGAAATTGGAAAATACGGAATAATAACGAAAGCGGCGCACCTGAAGTGAAAAGGAAATAGGACTTTGACCTACAAACTTTTTCATTTTGATGGCACATATCCTGCCCATGGATTTGCTCAGTAGGATTCGATCAGCCACATAGTCTTCGAGAAATTCTGCACACCGATTTTCAAAAAGTGATCCAGAGAAATGCGTTTAAAGTTTATCGCAATACATCTGAAATATTGTGTATAGCCTAAAGTGATTGATTGTTGTATCTTAAATTGGATAGTAAATTTGGTATGCTCTCAAATAAAGACGGTTATGAATGTTGTAGCTGATTCTTGAGTAGACAATCAAGGTGTGTCGACTTGGAAGTAAGTGCGCAACCATAATAGTTTATCATTGCACAACGCTTTTTTTATACGAACTGCGACTGTAATAAAGAGTATAATAAAATTAAGGATCATATATTTTTACCAATTATAGTAACCCGGTGCCTTTAATTTACGAATTGGTATTATGTTGCATTAGGAAATTGACTTTACGAAAAACAACAAAATATATTCTTGAAGCCTGACTCTTCCTGAAACCAATGAATGAAGAGTAAAACACAAATGCTCCAAAACCTAAAATAACAATTCATTTGTGGTAGTAAACCTCGTAAAAGAAGTTTTCATATCATTTTGAGCAGACTTTTTAGCGTGTTTTCTGTTAAAATATCTGAAGGTATCACATACAAATAAATTACCAAACAAAAAAGGCACAATTTTCTAATTCTTTGCTTACATGTCCTATTTTTAAACCGAAAGTTATTCTATACTTATTAAAGTACATATCTAGGACTAACAATGCTGTAAACTTCACTTCAATATTCGCAATAATAAACACGCTATAGCAATATTCATGAAGTCATCGTCGTTGAAGCGGTACGCGTGTTAACGGCTGAACTTCTTAACAGAATTACTTATTACTTAACTAGGGGAAGGTTCCCGATATTTTTTCTGTATAATAAATAGTGCTAAAGTATTGCAAAATTGTTAAAAAAACACTCGATCAGTGACTTGAATAAAAGATATCTTTTGCTACACCCAACATTTAAAAAATTGTTTGCATACCGAAGTAGCGTTATCTATCTCTTAAATAAGAAACATTGTTTAGCTCATTTAAGATTAAAGATTTTGAAGCTGGAGTGGGTAATATCGTAATGAAATTGATTAGTTTAACAACGCATACAATGAGTTATTGTAGCTACAACTATATTTATGCAACGCATGGTGGGAAAGTTCACTTTTCGAGGCCTGTGTATTGTGCAGAAAGTGACGGATTCCTGTACTCTAATTCATATTCACTCTGTTACTACACGAATGCAGAATAGTAGATTCTGATACAAATGCGGAAAGTGGCCAACTTCCAGACGCGTAAAGTTGGCGTAGAGGCATTGACAGTTGGACGATTGTTGAAGTTGTCGCAATCAAACTACCCTACCAGCTGTGATCAAACTACCTAATTTAAAATTACGTAAAGCTACATCGCCGATTGTGACTATGTTAACAAAATTTAACACTGAATGCACCAATCCCCATAAAATGACCTTGTGAACGAACAACATCTTGGGTCGCCACTGAATTTACTCCTAAAGGATTCGGGACGCGGTGAGGAGCGGCGATTATGATCCGATCCGAGCAACTGCATGCTTGGATATCTCGTTGTTGATTGCGGCGGCGGCGGTGGCTCGGCTTACCTAGTAACGAGTCTATTATAAGAATTGCGATCGCGGATGCCGTCGCCCCTTTTTCGCTGAATTCTCTTGGGAGAGGACGAGGTAAGACCGAGGCCGCGCAAAAGAATAAGAAGAGGACGAAACTTTGCTATCGGCCGCCTGTCACCACAGGGCAGTACAGAAGTTAGCCCCTGGACGTCTCTTAGAATGGAGAGATTGGCTATTAAAGCCGGACGCTTTTCAGAGAAGAGAACAAGGGATATTGTTCATGTACAAACCGATAATAAAGCCTGTTTAGACCTACATAACACTACTTTGGATTCCAATACAGCAAAGGGCCGGATATCGAAAACGATTTCACTTATATCGTGCCATATTACTTACATTAAAACTTAACTTCAAATACATCTTTCAAAATTAAATGACCCTAAACAATGTGTAATTCACTTATAGTATAATCGATATTCTGTGGCCGCAGAAGCTCAGATAACATGGTGGGCCTACCGTTTGTAAGGCTGTCGAAGGGCCAAGTCTGTCACAATTAGAAGCTTTGTGCCACGACAATGGGGAGTTTATTTCCGGGCCAGCTGCAGCTACAATCTAAGCACGATACTGTAATTAAATTCCCAAACTCTAGGATTCAGAGGTTATAGAAGATTAGTAGGAAGACCGGTGCGGAAAACGACCGAGAGGCGGGGTGGGGGGCAAGAGTGGGTTGTTGGACGGAAGAGAAAGACAGAGTCGGAAAGAAAGTCGGACTGTTGTGATCGTAGCATATTGCATGCTGACCAACCCAAGTCGGCTTGACTTTCATGTGACGATTTCCAGCCAGTAGTTTGCCACGTGCTCTTTTTATTACACGGTTCTATTTAGGTTGATATTTTGTTTCTTGTCAACGTTCGTCAACGGTCTTTGTCAACGTTTGGTATCAATTTTTTACGCAGTTCTAGAAAACAATTTTCTTGCGATTATCTTTACCTGTATGGTTGTGGTGACAATATAATTTTTCATCAAATTTTAGATAATTCTCTTCGCTCCTCTCGTTCTCTTCCTCCCTCGAGGATTCAGACCCCCAGATTGTTATATTGTCAAATTACCCCAAAATATGGGCATGTATGAAAAGGACTTATTACTAGTGAACAGCAATCAAATTGTGATGCGTTATGTAACGTGCATGAGAATGAAAAATGAAGAAAGATAATTACAAAAAATGTTTATGATACACGGTTTTAATATAATGTGCCAAAAAGTAGAAAAAATGTTTTGTTATCACAATAGAATCATTTTCATAATGTGTTAGTATCAAAAAAATCATAAAGACAACTTTTAAATATCTGGAATATTTGTTTATTCTGATCATTAATTCTGAATGTCCAGAAAATGTTGACACAGATAATACAAATATATGATCAATTAACGACGATGAAAAGCAATAATTATTAACAAAACGTTTATGATTTGACACTTGTAATTCTAAAGCTATCCAGCAGGTACAATGGATAAATTAATTCAGGATTAGTTAACTCGTTTGCAATTAACAGAAAAATAATTAGTAAATATCTGTTAAATAATTGCCATCCGTTAAGTACTGTAACCATCCTCAACCGATGCAATGCATATAAGGGAATATTATCATGTAATTTACACTTATTTATTAATAATTTTATTAATAATATCCAATGAGGATTGAGATTTATTTTATTCGCGATCGTACAAAACGCATAACACCTGACAAACCTTGCTTCAACTTAATGTCAATTATTTATCAAAATCATTATTGGAGAGGGGCGAACTATTCAGGAGTATAAATACGAGTCGTACAACCCGCAGTTTTCAGTTTGGTTTAAACCACGAACTATAATTTATAGACGAAGACAAAGTATAAATTATAAATTGAATTATTAATTTATAGACGAAGAGCGGTGACTGTGACAAAAGTCCAGTACTAACAGTCCACTGCCTCGTAAGGTAGCGGCTGAGCGGTCGCAGCGTCAGTTCCAACTGTTTATGTATGTGAATTATAGGAAACATATGTATAGTATGCATTATAATTTAAAATCGAAGGAAACTAATATTAGAATCAACATATTAAAAATACACCTGTACGAAGATAGGTGGTAAGATACTTTATTGCAATAAAAGAATTTGTTTAGGGAATTGCATTAAAATTGTATAGGGAAGTTGGTTGTATTTGAACTGTACAGATTTGCATACATAGTTTTGGAGAAAAAAGGGGAAACTACCCTGTTTTTTTACAGAATTTTGCAATCGTTGCTACCTCTAATGAAACAAATGAAATTCGGATCAGAGTTGGTTCGAGTACGAAATGACTTCGGCTCGAACAATCGTTGAATGCGTCTTCGCATTCGTATACGATTCAGGTCCCTATGTTGCTCAATAGTCGTCTTGGCAGTAAGGTACATTTGCTTTTGAGAAAAAAATGTAATGTGCGATCCCTTAGTTTTACAGTAGATAAATGAAAATCTACCTGATAATATTATTGTTGATTCCAATGTTTCGGAGAAAATGTAAATCAAAATCAGCTTTCGGTGGCCGTGTTGTGTCACCAAGCGGCTGAACCAAAAGTTTACGACATGCGCGGCTTTCGCATTCGTCTTCTTAGTCTCAAATTGATCTATCAAAATTTTGTATTAGTTTGGTTCCGAATGTTTCGGATCTAAAGTATCCGTTATTAGTATATTTATTCTTGTATTATTTACAATATAAACCTTTTTGCGTGTTACTATTTTATTTGATTCATAGTAACAATAACCTTAATTAATTGTTTCATCGCCCGAGTGAATACCGATGACTATGCAACAAAAATGTTTTTGTAAACTCAGCAACTGATAAATTAGTAATCCAATTAATGCCATACTGAAGGACGATGGAATATAGTTAAGCAAAAATATCAGAGTCAGTTCAAGCAGTCAATAATATTTCTTTTTACTCAGCTGTCATAATCTCTGAAAGTGCTCTGATCTCTTAATATTCGTAACCTTTTTAACTTCTGTGTGCTAATATATCTTTTAACATTAAATGTACTGGCAGCTTACATACATATGTGTAGCTTTTCGTACGCTTAACGCTCAAGAAATGTGGGTATAGATAATTCTTAATTTAATACGAATACTACAGAAAAAAACATTTAAATAATAATAACGAAATTATACAAGGTGCGAATGTTTTTGTGTCAGTAATTTAATCCAACAACCGTGAAAGCTAAGATATCTATTGCAATGACCAAAAATTTTACAATCACCATCTCTTTTTGTTAGTTATAATAACAAATTATAAATGCTATTCAGTTGAGAACTAATACGGAAGTGTATTATCAAATCTGTAATTCATGGATGATCCCTTATTGGAAGAGGTCAGTGTGCACAAATATGTATCTTAAAATGTTGGCTTACAATTGCATTTCTCGCTCGACTTTTGACGCGAACATCGCAGCACCGCGAGTGTGCCCGAGTATGCATTCTTATAACCGCTTACAGAAAGTTCCAAGTGTAAGTGCGTAGTACTTTTTGATGCTACTATCACGAGACAACCAGCTTAAGGAGAGTAAGTGGCCTGAAATCACGTGTCCTCAGAAGTAGCGGTGGTGTTTTAATGCAAAGCAAATATACACAGGGACTGTGGGAGCCGGCAGATTTCCTGAAGCTACGTCGGGAGAGCATAGATCGCATGAAACACATCAAGCTTTCAAGAATGTGAAAGCGAAAGAGGCAGAATAACCGCACGCGAGCCGAGCGGGAAAAGGAGAGCCAGTGAAGTAGAGGAAACCGCTTTCGCACGGCTTGTCAGAACGGGATCGGCTAAAATGAAAGTTGGAGCTACGGCTTGCCACAGCAAATCCAGCTTGATTAAAACACCGTCGGAGGAATTCCCTACCCCTTTTCCACCAGTCACGTCCCTACGCCGTATTCTCGTTTATTTCAGCTTCCTTTGGTCGCTAAGGAGTACAGGGACGTATAATCTTAATGCAGTCTTACACCAAGCGGAACGGGGCGATATTTCATTATAACCCCGCAGTCCTTCCAGAGCCCTTCGTGGAACCCTTTCCATTCCGACTTATGTGGACACCAGACTAACGCAGACCTCCCTCTGTTACATGCCAGAAAGGGTGACACATCGCACTGGCACATCATGTACAAAACGGAGAATGTAAGAATGCTGTGCTGTTGATATTTGACTTTGATAATGTAAAAAATTGCAGACCCGCATACTGCATGTGCAGACAGAGATTGTATGTGCGCCTATACATATGACATAAATTTATAGTTGTTTACTGAGATTGCAATACTCACTGTCAATTTAATTCTTTAATTATTTGCTCACTTATCTACTGATTTATTAATTGGTTTGCTGATATTGGCTTTATAAAAATGTTAAAAATAACTGAATAGGTGAATTTAATAACATCGGAAAAATAATAACATGTGTTACATATCACGCTCTTGTGCTTTAACGCCTGTGCAACATTTAGTTTAAGAACTCATCTGTTGAAATACAACATTTGAACAGGCTTTTGCTAGCAGCTTCAAAACAGAAGTTGAATATAGTATGTATAGGTGAAGCTCGGGCAAAGCGGAAGAGCTAACGGATTGTATCTGTGCGTTTTTTTATTGTGGGTTTTCATACGGATTATCCACTGTACCTTGGCTATTCGCTTTGTCCGGACTTCGCCTACGCATGTTTTTTTAATGTTCGACTAGCGATGTCTCTGCAACGGATGAACCGATCGAGATGAAACTTTTTCTACTTTATAAGGGAAGCTTCCAGAATGGTCTCGTTATACAATTTTTTTTACAATAACCATTGTCATTTAATAAAAACCAATTTTGTGTTTGGCTTGGTATTACTTTTGAGCAAATGATGTTTGACATTGTTTGCCCATCGTGAAAAATATGTATGAAAATATGAATGTAGAAAAATGTGTTCGTTCAAAAATGTATAGCACAAAATGCGCTATAAAGAGCAAAATAATTTTCGTCTTATTTATATTTACTAAATATCTCACTTTTCGGAGACGGCACAAAATTAAGACCCTCATTCTAATATTAAGTGGCCACCTCTCAAAACAGAAATGTTTGGAACATATAAACATAGGGTAAATAAATGTAAGTGCTATTCACTCGAAAATAGAGGAAAAGCTTATTTTTTTTTAACGGAAATGCATTTCTTACCATCATAGAAATGCAGTCGCAGTGAGGGAATACCATTGGAATACCATGACAATCCCGTAAAAACACTATAAAAACACCATAAAATCATGGATTTTCTTCCTCCTGGTAGAGTGTAGGCAGTTGCAGTGGACTGGATCGCTTGCTACGCTCGCTCGTGAAAAAAATAGCACCTAACTAACTCCAATTAAGTTAAGCGTTTTAGAAAGACTTTACCCAGAGTCCAGTCTCAACCTATTCGAAATCATTAGACTTGCTTCAAGAAAACTAACATTAAATTAACCAAATCAAAATTCATCACTAATATCAATAAAAACATATTTTCGCCAGAAATGACTATACTATTCGTATTCAGCATGTCAAAACGAAGAAAATGACGTATCATATGCGCAAAAAGCTTGGTGGCGCACTAGTAAAGTTGAGCCCAACCTTGATCAGGTCAGGAGACTCGGCGGAGTCTCGCGCAAAGTAGTAGTAGTATACAGTAGTAGTATATAGTATGGCGCGCGACTATCGAGGATACTTATCCTGAAGTGTAGCGGTTGTCGTCTGCTATAAAACTTTCACCTCGAATTATGAGAAAGTTACAGCTCTAAGGATTTATTTCTGAATTTTGTATTTTTTCGCCGATTTTACTGAATCCAGTGAGCCAAGAGTAGAGCGAATCGGTTCAGTTGTTCAAGAGATATGCAAATTAGAGATTAACAATAAAAAAAACTTGGCGTGTGCGCACTTCATTCGAGGCACTTGCTCTGGTAATATTGCAAAAAAACTTTTAAAAAAAATTTTTACTATTCTTCTTTAATGTCAATTAATGCAATCTCATAAAAAAAGTAAATTTCCTCTATGTTCGCGTGAGTAGCACTTACATATATTTACCATAAGAGGTAAATTATTTTGTACTTGTTAGTGCATTTTTATGTTATGCAGTATGGAAGTCGGCTCATCATTTTTCCGCAATTGATTATCTCGACTATTTTATTCAACAGCTTTTTGTTACTAGAAATGAATTCCGATATTTTACAATAAATACTGTGCAAGCCAATAATACCAATTTCTTAAGGAGTGAATGAAACTTCATCCACAGTCAAAACGTTAGCCATTCGTGTTGTATGTTCACGTTCGTTGGACGTCTTTTCTTTGTACGTTTCGTATAGTTTTCATTAGTATTTGAGAAAAGCTCTTCTTTTCTCTCATTTTGTGATCTTTTTTGTAAAGGGTTAAACATTCTAGTGCAAATATAATAACAATACATGCTTCAGAAGTAATATTAAATGATGCCATTGAAGTGACGCCCCACATGCACTGTGGCAATGTGCATGAAATCACACTTCGTGCAACGTGAATATGCTGTGCAACAAGTGCTATGCAATATGACTAACTCTCTATGGGCTGATTAAAAGATCGTGATTTTGTACTCCTGTAATTGTTTTGTCGCAGTAACAAATATCATAAGTCTGAGCCTTTAGATTACGGTGAACATTACGGCGAATACTGCTAATAGGTCAGACTTACTACTTTTTCAAATGTGTATTTCTATAAAATAACTTCTACAAGACAATATGTATTTTCTGTGCACTTTTATCGGAATAAAAACGGATGCCTAAATGAATAATGGTGCAGAAATAACTCCCACTAGCGTGATGGCTGCACCCTCGAAAGACTCGAACAAACAGTGTCATATGTAATCGATCCCAGTATGCAGAAAGGTTGGACTAGATGTCTCCCGAGGCACAAGTAATTGGTCCCATTACGACTGATTTCAGGTGCAGTTGCTTTGCGACGACCACATTTGTATAACTATTATTATAGATTTGGCTGCTTAACGTCCGGGAAGCAACAAGTAATACTGACACAATACGGGTGTAACAGATTGAATGGAACCAGCTTTTTACCATCAAATTATTGGTAATACCGACATTGTGTAATTGTTCTGTTAGCCGTGTAATGTCACTTGTGTCATGTGTCGCGTGAACTTACACGGAGTGAATCACGACAGATACTTGCGGCCTATTGATTAATTGAGAAATGCAAAATCTCGAAGAAATGTTACTTATGCATTTCAATGAAACAGTTTTATTTTAAATTCGGAATTATGTGGTATCCGTATTAAGTCTTGTGTCATATACAATTTCTATGAACTAAATCTCCAGAAAGCGGGCTATGATTATTAGAATGAACGCTTGTCCAATAACAATAGTTGTCATCGTGGGAAGACGCTGAATTTGCAATCTTCTGGTTCCAGTTCTATTCCAAATATCTGATATTTTGTTTAATTGCTCGCTATTCGAGCAGGCGAATAAATAATATTTTGATATTAGTAATAGACTCGTCTCGTGCTGCACATTTCCACGTCCATCCGATTGCGAAGAATATCCCGGCCACACTATAGTATCCGCCCATGACACATAATTAAATGTTTATAAATGCGGTTTAAACGTTTATTTGTCGACACGCAGAGTAATTGTGAGATGAGTTTATTGCTAATATCAAAATATATCATTTCTCTACCAGCTTAAATAGCGCGGAATTAAACAAAATATCATATATTTGGAATAGAACTGGAACCATACAAGATGGCAAATTCAGCGTCTTACCACGATAACTACTATTATTATTGGACAAGGGTTCATCCTGTTAATCATAGCCCGCCGCCCCCCGGAGATTCAGTTGAGAGAAATTTTATATGACACAAGACTTAATACGGATACTATATAATTCAGAATTTAAAATAAAACTGTTTCATTGAAGTGCATAAGTAACATTTCCTCGATATTTTGCGTTTCTCAATTAATCAATAGGCCGCCGATATCTGTTGTGATTCACTCCGTGTAGTGCTCAGCGACACACGACACGAGTGACATTACGCGGCCACCGGGACAATTACGCAATGCCGATGTTACCGATAATTCGATGGTAAAAAGCTGGTTCCATTCTATCTGTTACACCCTGTACATGGATAAGGTAAGTTGAACTCTACCATGAAAACATTTTCAGAGGGTATCTCCATTGCAAGGCATTATTTTTGTTGATTTGTAAGATGAAGAAAGAGAGGAAAACTGTATGTCACTGTATTTTAAAGGCACAAGATCTAGAGAAATACGCCTGGAAAAAATATATAGCGGACGAATAGAGTACCTCCTCCTTTTCGTAGTCGGTAAAAAGGAGAATATGCTGAATTATTTTGCCAGACACAGTTACTAAACTGTTTTGTCGTTTAGGACTAATAATTTCTGTTCTCCTTGGCTAAGACTTGGTTGCCTAAGTTGGATAAACAGATAGACTCCAAACTATTGTAGACGCGTCAAAAAAGCTTGTTTCGTGGGGCAATATTGGTGTTAGACAAACTAGAGATTGTGGTATTTTCATTTCATGCAGAACATATTGGCAAGTAAATCATGGAGGTCTCGTCTCTTTCCAGTGTGATGGTGAAGCCATATAGCTTGAGCTTCCTCTTTACAGAATGTAAGTCTCACCTAGCGTGGGATTGATGTTTCATTGTCAGTAGAGAGTTTGATTTTGAAGCCAAAAGTAGCATTCGCAGCTGGACAGAGGGGAATCTTAATCACTCTGTAACAGTCGGAGAGAGCTGGATTGCCACTATTTAAAAAAAATTTTGCCGTTTAATAATATTCATTGTCAAAAAAATTAAAAACTTCATAAACAGGTTTATAACATAGCGACTACGATTTCGTTTTTTCGGAATATAAATGACTAGTTTATCACGCATATAGTATATAGGAAAATTGAAGAATTTCTAGGCGTGTTAAACTTCGCAGTGTGAGAATGTTATAAACGGGCTCCAAGTATAAACACTTGTGTTCGAAAATTCGAAATATGAAAATGTATGGCCGAGCAAACCTTACTTGCAGACTATGTACAGGCCACCCTGAAAATGGTCTACGCGTGCAGACTATGTATATGGAGAGATTCCTGTGAAGAAAAGTCACTGGCAGGCTATCTGCAAGTTGCCCTTCACGCGAACGTTACTTGCAGGGCATATGCGGGTGGTCCTGTAGAGAGAGAGAGAGAGAGAGAGAGAGCAGTTAAGCAAGGTATTTGTAGCCAGTTCTGCAAGAGAATTCTCACTTGGGGAGGGTCCCAGTTTATTAGCCAGCTGCTCTGCGCAACATATTCAATATGTACGTATCTGATAGAAAGAATGCTCGTCGATGTTCGCCCAGGAATCACGGACCATCTCATTGTAACTTGAGCAGAGCATGATAAGAGTGACATATCATGAACGCACAAACGCAGAAGCATAGCCAAGTGGCATACTCTGTACTCACGCTTGGTTGAGTGAGTCAGATTTCTTTTCTACACGGTCTAATTTGTTGTTAAAACGAGAAATGGAATCGGTTCATTGCATTTCTTTAGTTATATAACTCATTGTCTTAAAACGCAGTGGTGATAGAATTTAAGTGGTTGAATCGGAAGAGTGGAAGACTCGGTTGAATCTCCGGACCAAGTATTTGAAAGTGCAACAAATGTGGCACGAAGATGAACGAGTTATAATTTATTATCGTTTTTTCGAACCACACGATGGTTTTCAATTGCGCGAGAAATCCTATTTGGAATTTCTAAACATTTACTGCACCGAACAATTACTTTTGATATTATCCATGTAACATTTCTTCAGGAGAAGCGCTTGCAAATACCCTGCTCATCCTCTTTTTCTGCAGGACTCCCGCGTATACCCTGTAAGTATCCTTCTTATGCAGGAACCTCCGCATGTAGCCTACGCGCACAGAATATATGCAGGACAACCTGCCCATGAGTTCCAAGTAGCCTTTTTTTGCAGGGAATCTTTGCCGTCTGCACACGCAAATCATTCGCAGGGCGGTTTGCACATAACCTGAAATTTAAGAATTGAATGATTAAACGAACTAACCTCGAGTTAAGTTCAATCGAAATTATACGAAGAGCCTTATACGAGACCAACATTTTTAATTGCATCAGGTTTGTTTTATCTAACTTTTAATATTTTTTTAATTCTCGTATAATAAAAATTGTAAGTACTATTAATGAATTTATTGTAACATATTCTGTTGACAGTGCCTTACCGTGATCACTGCTGCTCGGACCTGGATCATCAAAAATCAAAAAATCATACGTGTTTGGATAGCGTATTAGATCCTCTTGGATTCTATAGAGTTAGATTTTTAATAAAAATAAAATGGAAAAAATTACAACGTGTTACATATGAACTATCGATTATTTGTAAATTAATCGCTTCTTCTTCATTTAAAAACAGAAATCCAGGCGTACCAAAAAAATGTTATTATATAAGGTCCTAGAGGATCTAATACGCTACACAAACACGTATCATTTTTTTATTTTAGATGACCCTGGTCCGAGCAGCAGTGGTCATGGTCAATAGAACATGTTACAATATATTAATTAATAGTACTTACTAGTACTTACTAGTACTTACTAGTATTTACTAGTAATTAATAGTACTTACTATTAATTAATATAGTTTTATTTTAATTACATGGAAATTAAAAAAGGTACTAATAATTAGGATAAAGAAGCCATTTGTAATTTAAAAAAAGGTTGATAGAACTCGAACCTAAGATTTTTGAAAAAAAATCTCAATAATGCATCTGTTTTTAAGGCTTCTAGGTAGACGTCCCCCCATACACTGTATAACACATTTTGATATGCAAACATACAATTGAAGCATGAACAAATATACTATGTTTAACATGTAATTATGGTTTGTGACTGTAGCGTGTGCGAAGAAGAATTTGGTCTTTCCTTCTGAACTATTACTATTAGACTGCCTTGCTTAGACTGCTCGTGAGAGGTTCGGGCGATATCGCTTACAAACAGTCCCCCACCAGTGTCTCTGTTTTGAACTAATAATAGTTTTATTACTTTTCGCATGGCTGATTGTCACGACTTCACCCAGGGTTAGCCTAGCGGCCCCGGATTAACCATATGGTTTCACCGTGCACGCGGGACCCTCAAAACCCGGGAAACGAATTCCCTAACGGGGTCGATCTCGGCCTTAGGTAACGGCGAGCACGAATCTTCCTGAGCACGAATGGCTTCTAGGCCATGGTGCGTTTTCACACTACCGTGCACTACGGGGGGCCAGCCGCTAAATCACCATATTTCTAATCATCCCTTTTCTACAAGTCCGCCCTCACCCCTTACGCGCACTCTTTACAATATTTGCACATATAATGATATGATCCGCCAAGACTTATAATTCGGTGCAGCGACATTATCGCTTATATACAATAAATGACTTATTCTAACTATACTAATACATGTTCAAATGAAAATGTTTTTTTAGGCTAATTATGCACGTTCTATGCGGAACAGTGACTAAATCTCAATATGTAGACTTCATTTAAGATAGTTGTTGATACAGCAGTTTTGATTGGATGATGTTGCTCTCAGGAACAGACCTTGAAAAACCCTTGTATAGTTCGAATCGGTTGTCTTCAAATCAGGACTATCGGTAACCCACAAGAGCGACCCACATCACCGACGTCGATTTTACGGTTGGTGCGTTACGGACAATGTTGATTCAAAACTCCAAGGGCAAATATTTCTCCCTGTATTACAAACCACTCATAATACATGGGAAACAAATTCTCGAAAATTGTATTTTTCCTCCAGGATACTTAGAAGATGCAGCGCAATCCAAAAATTAGTTTTATAAATATGAGAGAGAATTCCATGTACAAAAATGTAGCTGGCAGAATAATTTGAAAGACGTATTTAACAGGGTCATTGAAATGTCAGATCCGCTTATATCAAGCATAAGCTTAAGAAGCAGAATACACACACAAAGTCTAAAGAAATATAATTTACCTCCGAAGTACTATTTTAGTTATGTTCTCCACCTGTTCAACCAAAAACATTTCATGATGAAATGAACGATGCGATGAAATTTTGATGCCTACACAGTTGGATAATATAGAATTGGACTTTGAATTGTAATAATAGTGTTTATACTTATCAAAGATTTACTATAAACAGTTAATTCCTGACATACAAAATAAATGTCTGTTTAACATAATCAACATAAAGATTTATTGAATATGGACCATAAATAACTATAAATAATCCAATAGTGCTGTGAGAAATCGATTTTTCTGATGTTTACAATTTTTTTAAATTGTAGGATTCTGGTTTCATAACGCTATCTTTCTTTGCAACATTACGTGAGAAAATTAATACACTAAGATTTGGATGCTTTGGACTGTTAAGATTTTATAAAAAAGAAATAGATTTTTGTAAATAATAAACTTGAATATTTTTATTTTGGCCGCGCAAAACAATTTCCAGACCACAGGGCAATGGGTCTATGATAAAATCTTGCAAATGTATTTGAACCCGGGGCCAGACCGGCTGATTTTCTGATTGTCTCAATATCCAGACCCTTTGCCGCGGCCGCAGAGGTCGCTGCGTATCTAGTGGAGTAGGGTTTAAATTCGTGTGTATTAGTTCCATTTCTAACCGGGACGGTTTTTAACCATCTGCTTATTATTTGGGAGTCGACCCAATATCTGCTCTTAAGGACTTACAAAGGGTGTTTGTCAGGACTGAAACATCAATTGGGATCACAAAAATTTTGGAAGTACGCACCCTCGTCGAACTTAACCGCTAAGAATGATAAAATGCGATCTACTTTAACTTCATAAACATCTACATTTCTTTTTTGGCAAAAGACTAGCCACTGTTTTAAGACCGCTGAGTATTTTTTGTACGTGGATTCCGTTAGGGAGGCCAGGGGAAAATTCAAGGCCTCAATAGGCATTCGCTGCCTTACGAATGCTTGGCGGATAAGCTGCCTGTAACTATGGCCAGTGATAACGCCCTCGGGAGTACGTGTTGTCTGTAAGGAGATAACAATAGCGCCCTAGTAGGTTTCAATATGATTAGATTATTAAGATACACGAATATCTTTTGTGTCCTTACATTTAAATATGTATTTTTGCTTTTGGTTTCCTGACAATGTTCACTCTCTATACAAATGTACATCATTTTTTTTGGGATCGCCATACTGAAATAACATAGAATTGTACGAGAGTAATTTGTAAGAGCGAGACAAGAATCAAGAACGCACAATGTAGATATAGGTATCGATTACGATTTTGCACTGCGTTAGAAGTGTGCAAAATAATTTGCTCCAAACAAATGTTTCTAGAAAAAATGACGTGGAAAAGTAAAACATAAAAAATGTAGGGACAACGATAATCTTGTTTACTTCGTGTTTTATATTTTGCCGTTAGATTATCGTTGTCTATACAATTTTGATATTTGTTCGTGTCATTTTTTGTAGATTTTTGTATTCAATCATTTTGTTTGTTTTTTTATTTCTTCCTGTTTAGTTTTGAATCCGTGTTCAATAGCACATCTACCATCGACCTGCTTCTGTTTGCGAAATTGAGACACTTTCTGATATTAATGCTTTTCGAAGCCGGATAAAAAATTAGTGCAGTTGACTGTATTTAAACAAATGCTTAAAGAAGTCCTAAATTTTGGTTACACGTATGTCGGTACAAATCTCACGTACTGTACACTTCGATGAACGACCAACTTGCACACATAACAAATAGAATCCACACCAAATGGTACGAAGCATGGAAAGAATTGGAGTCCACACGCATTCTGGAAATAGAAATCAAGTTTTTCAACACCCACGTAACACGGAATTTAAATAGTGGTCGCCAAATAAGTACCAGCTGGAAATAAGATTTCTTCTTGTATTTCTATTTGTAAGAAACCAGACAAATTAAATTTTTTTTGCATACATAAAGACTACCTTTTATTCAATTTATTCTATACATTTCCACATTACTTACAAGGAACCCCGTTAAGTGCTATTCTTTTCTCGATTCTTAATAGCAATTAAACCTTGATTAATTATCTGACCGACGTGACCCAGCGAATAGTGATGTAGTATTAGTAAATTTTAAAGCGGCCACACTAAACTGACACTCAAATGTGATGATAAGTACAACATCACCATAACCGTGCAATGTGCATCATCACAACCAGCCTAATACACTCCATGTGGAATAAAATTTTACTACTCTCCAATTTAAAAAATAATATTAAGGACCCCGAAAACGTATCAAATGTAATACCTCACTCCTAAATGACCCGATATAGATCGCAACATGTGTATAAAAAGAACGCGGTGTAAACTGTAAAAGAACTATCCGACCCATATGGTATGCAGTTAATAATCATTAGCAGTTTATACGGCAATAAACTTAACAAAAATAAATAGAAAAATTCGCCGTGTATGGCACTCTTTAAACAAGATGTTGTGTCAACCAATCTGTAAACATCTCGAAAGGTAACTGATTGAGAGTTATAATTAGCGAATCACGTGAATTTCTCTCGAATTATTGGTATACGCGTGCCACGGTTTATAAGCCCAGCGGTATGGTTGGAGTCTGAAGGGAAACAGGCTGAAGAACGATTCGCTAAACCAAGGGAAAAAAGAGAAAAGGGGGATTTGAAGCGAGCCAGAGGCGGCAGTCGACGGACGAGATGATAAAAAAGAAGCGATTGAGGGGTGCAAAAGTTTTCAATGAAATCGTGAGTACTCTTGAAACTTGTAACCCGCAGAGGTTCAGCAACCCGCAGGTGCACGAAATTCGATGGCGAGCGGACCTGCCGCTTTCCTCACTCGTTCCTTCCCATTTTCTGTGTCTTTCCTTCTATTTCGGAAAGCCGCCGTGGCAAGGCCCTTAATTGCCTCCGAGTTAATTCAGCTGTAATTCAATCGCGCAAATTCCCTGATGTTTTATCGGAGTCCAATGCGTTGATAAGAGAACCACGAAATTGTAAAATTGTCCTTTGCCAAAGATGCCTGTCAAACTAGTTTGATTCCAAACATGTTTTAAGGGTATATTTTTACTTCGCACTGGGCATATTTGAACACATACATGTTAAAATAGTGAGTGTTGTGGATGTAGGAGGTAGACTTACGCAGCTCAACGTTTGCTAAGCGTATAGGTAAAATTAGAGGTTAGCAAGTAAATAGTCGGTGATAAATAAGATTATGAATTTAACATCAAGTCTTATCCATGACGAGTGAGAATATTTAGCGACATTGAATGAAGACAAATATCTAAAATTCATGCATGAACAAATAGTGGCATGTGTATAAATAAGAACAGTTAGTCTTCGTAACGCAACCAATGTGATAGCGTTACAAATACAAGAAAATCAGATCGAACGATGCCCGCTTAGACAGTGTTGTCTGCCACATAGTTATATTGCGGCAGTGAAGAAGCCTTGGTTAGTATTTCGAAAAATTCTTAAATTATTTACATGTATGTACAGAATGCAAGGAACATCATCTTATTCATTGTTATGTGGCTGCTCCTTTTCGAAGTTGGTTAAACAATACCTCATAAGTCTATATCTACACTTTTTTTCTCTATCTCTACGAACGTACAGGGCAACGTTTGAACATTTGTGCAGACACACAGTCTGCACATATGTTCACGATAAATTTGGGAGCGGCTGAATCGACCCACTCTAATACGAGTTTACTTGGCTTTACTTGGGTGATATTTCATGTGCACATTAACTGAATTTAAAGAAACAATAAATTATTGTAGCTATCTTTATTGTAAAAATCTTCTAACCATGTATTGTTCAACTTTTCATTAAATTTAAAACTCTTATGCCACTCTTGAGACATCCTGCATAACTGATAACTATTGCAATATTTTATAGCCTATTGTTTCTCTGGATCATAAGACAATAGAGGAGAGAAAATCCCTTTAAGGTAATTGGGGCGTAGGCCTGTTTTTTTTAAAGAATTTGTTGAATTTTAGGTTACATATATAGAAGTAATATCGAAAACCTGACGCATTTAAAGAAAATTCTCTATTCCAAACTTAAGATAATCGCCGTTGTTACATACTCATTCTTAGGGGACTACTTTTTTCCTTTCGTTCACGTGTAGATTTAATCATTTTTGCCCACTAGTCTCCCACGTAGAATTTCTCTGCGTATTTTTCGAGCCTTAAAACTGTGATTTTTTCCTTTGCGGTCTACGTTATCTCGTATCTTAAAACAAATTCTTAGTAGGAGTGCATTGCAGCGGTACACTCTTGGCTCTCATAAATTTTTAGACATCAAACATGGTCAAATCCCCGGCGCCCTTACTCCCACCATATCCCCTTTTCACTGGATTTTTCTGATATATAAGCCCTAAATTCTAGTGGAAAGCGACGGTATGAGTTCCGAAGTCTCAACGACACCGAAGCTGTGTCACTCGGACCAGCGAAGAACGCCGTAGTAGATCAAGCACCAGTGTCTTTCAAAGCTGGTATAATTATCGTACGTACATCGTGAATAACCGCGATCGTTAGGCAAGTCACAGTTCTTTCGTTAGTTTGTCCCTCGTTGCATTCGTAACGTAAAACGAACTCCCATTACGTCTTTTGTAAGAACATCTCATAACCAGGTAGACTTGAGTCTGACTAAGGTGGAATAGTCCTTAGCACGATCTTAGAGCATATTTTAGGATTAGCGAAGCCTGGTACTAATGACGTATCTAAAAGTTTAGTGTTTTATCTACTGGTAGGATTCAAATGAAAAACTACTTACTACTACTACTGGACTCAAATGAAAAGTATGGTATAAATATTTTAAAAAACTCCAAAATATTCTCTGTTTGAAAGTATGAAATTTGGCGTGGTTTCAGTCGGCTTTTGTCGCGATCGACACGCCGTCAGTCTGCATGAATCCATATGTATAACCGTATAACAAACATCCATGGGTAAGTGGACACCACCTTAAAATCAATTATGCCGTTCTCGAGTTTATCGCGAATATACAGACAGACTACGTTACCCTTTATATTAGTGCGGATAATCCAGGTACACTGCGCGCTAGAAAATATTGCAATATTTGTTGATTATATTGGGTCTTTCAAAAGCAACTGCAAAATTCATAAGAAATGTTAAGCCGAGCTATACATTGTTAATCAATTTTGGTAACAAGGATGCTGGCAGCAATCTATTATTTTTTAAATTAAGTGTTTTAACGGGCACACGAAGTGTTACTTGTATGAAGCGAGGTAGGACATCTCGTTTATTAATATTAGATTATTATTTGGAATTTCGTTATATTAATTTTATTCATAATTTAAATTCAACGAAACTTGCATGTCATAGTATAAAACTAAATTTAACCTTTCCGCTATTCTAGGCGCCTCTAGGCATTTTCAAATTTCATTCACTGTAGTCTGTGGACGCCTACAGGCGGCTTGAAAAGTGCATTGTGATTATATTTGTTAGTGTTCTGCATCAAATTTTGTCGTAGTCAAAGGTCAAGTTAACTAACGTAGACGTAATTAAGGTATAAAGAGCTACGTGCTATGCGTGTTACTACTATTAATATCGTGGCATGCAACACCCTATTTAACAATATTAAATTATTATTTCCAGTGTCGCTGCATTTGTTTTAACGGATTCGTGTCGCACAATTTCGACTATGGTTCGCTGTCTGAGTGTAAAGGTAAAAAGTTAAGTAAATAGCGGGGCGGATATATGCTACAAATTAGGGACATTCTCATTTCCAAATGTGGTAAAAAATCAGAACTTACTAATGTAATCAGAGGCAAAATCGACTCACTGAGGCATAGAATTAATAAACTTCAAAGAAAACAGTGTGCTTCTGCTCATCAGGAAACCTAGCCGATAATTCTAACGAAAAATTAGTTTCTGATAATTACTTTACCTTCTTCGAAAAAAATAAAAATACCTTAAAATCCGTCAACAATAAGAAACCCACAAGCTACGGCAATATCCCGAAGATAGCTCGGAAATACTTACCAAACAGATATATACACTATTATTCTATATTATTGAACAACTGCTTAGCACTAGTCGTACCAGACCTGCTCATATGCTCAGTTTCAAAATTTAACACAACTATGCACTTTTTTTCATTCTTGTTAGAAGTAAAATGAAAATATACAATTTCTGTTATTATCATCCGAATATTATACTTTGCATTACTTTTGATAGAAAATAACAGTGAGCTACACTCCAATCAGAAGAATATGACTTTCTTCCATAACCGGTCATTTGAACGATTTTGGAAAAATTGTTCTCAGAGAAGAAAACTCATCACTCTAAATAAAAATACATTTCCTTCCACAAGAAAGTGCTGTTTTTCAGCAATAATAAATTTCCTTAGAGAAGACAGTTCCCTTTTTTAAGAAAATTGATTCTAAAAATATTGGGTGTATCAATACTACTTTTTTTACTCAGTGTACATTGCTGGTATGAAATCTGGATATGTCGGCGGGTGTCCTTTTGGATTTTAGTCTTATGAAATTCGAGTCTGTGTAAAGTACAGTAGTAGATTTCTTAGTCCGAAGCGAAGGTGAGAGCAGCGAGGGCTGCTTATTGTAATTATCCCTTCAGAGTACGTAACTCGAACCCTCGCCAAAACCCTCTTCGCACGCGCTCTTCGGGTCGATTGTTCTTGCTCGCATGGACCGTGTGCCATGTCTATGAAATTAAGCGTGCCACCCTTCTTGCCGAAATACTGCTCTTCCGTCAAGACATCGTCCTTTCCCCCTTCTGCCCACCATGTTTCGCATATCCTCGCCCTTAATTTCTCGAAGATAATTGCTGCCTCCTGTAGGTATAACCATCATGATAATCGGTTTTGCGCTCCTCACTCGGCCAATTGATAATGATTCTCCCCGACGCAGAGATCTAAAGCTAAATTACATTCTTTTGAAAGTCCTGCGTCACTCCCCTTGCATTATATTCGGCACTTTAATTTGCGTCGAAATTTATCTTTCGCCTCGAGTGATGCCATCTTGACTCGCGCGGTCGCCACCGACGTACTTCGAAATGGAATTCCTCCTGTCTTTTCGAATTCGTTGAAAGAATACCGCGCACCTTGGCATTTTGAAGGTTTGTAGTTTCTAGTTCACTTATACTTCGTTCGTGCAAGGTACACATGTGTGTTTCTTATTTTTATTAGCTATTGTCTGGCTTACCCAGCGTCACTCGTTTTGTGTGCACGTTAACAATAACTTAATTTAAAAAACAACAGATTTTTGTAAGTGTTTTTGCGATGTATACTATAACAGTTCATCTCTTTTGAAATTTTGGAGTTGCATTTTATAACCTATAGTATGCCTAGATCATTACTTTGTACAGGATAGAAGACTGGATTAAAATCCATTGAGTAGTTCTCGTAATTATGTGTTTTCTGTACGTAAGAAGCTGGTTTAACCCGTTTCGTGACACAAATATGCTCGTTGCTCGGTTCCCTCAAGAGTAAGTGTAATAAAATTTAGCCTATGTCCATCTCGATCTTTCTATTGGTGAAACAATTATTCAAATCGGTTGAGTAGTTTCTTAGAGTACCATGAACACGCACATACAAATTATTTCCCTTTACGTGTGAATTTGTATTACATATGTACAATTTTGCAGTCGTATTAGTTTCCGTTGTATTCGTTTCGTTAATATAATTCATAACAATTTGATTATGTGTTATCACTTCCTAAAATACGTAATTATCATTTCCCTACTGCAACAATTAGTGGCAATTCAAGCGATGAAGAACGAAATTACTACTACAAGATTGCGGGCACGTTAAAGCTAAATTGCATTGTTTAAAAAGTACCATCTCATCCTAGCCAATTACTACCATAGAAGCTCTGAAAGAAATTTATTCCGTCATCTTGTCGTGATTACTCCACATTTCTTATCGGAGCCACACACAAGCATTTGCAGCGTTCGTTATTTCGATATGTATTATTTGCGAAATAATGGTGGTAAATTTCACTAAAATTTCCTTGCTAATAAAGAACAACTAAAAACCTAATCGAATTTCTCAAAGAAACACTACTGTTTCACGAGATAGAAATGCGAATACATGTAACAGAACAAAAATCAATGTAAAAGAAGACCAATTATGATATATATTATATGTATTATATCTCATTGATAATCATGTACTTTATGTGACAATAAATGTTATTATATGAAAGTCAAAGTTGTATGTATGCATAAATAAAAATTGCTCGGTGTAATTTTAGTACTTCCAGGCTCAACCAGAGTGGAACTAATTTTAAAACAGTAAAAGGGGCGAACATAAATCAGGCATTTTTACCATCAAGTGTTGACTTGACTGCAAAAATTCATCGGCGAAATCCATAAAACAAATTCAAATCATGGTGCCTTTCATGGGCTGCGTTAGTATGTTTGACTTCGTGGGACTCACGTGTTTCAATCGTCGTGATCGGAATTCTCGTTGGACGGTCACCAGAATTTAATATTCATCCAATCGGGGAGTAAGCCTACCATGCCCGAGGGTGTCACCTCTGCCTTCGATTCCTTGTTCTCCCTGACCTCGATATCGCTATTCGTTACATGCGTTCGTCCATTCGCAAGAAGGAATAAAAAAAATTACACGCTTAGAGGAAAAGAATGATACTTCCACTGGTGCGTGTTTTTGCATAGTTATTTACAGTCGTTGCGCAGATTCAAAGCGATATTGATAATTTCCGGTCCCTGAGAAACAAGTGACCAACACTTTGGTGAACGACTAAATCCTTATTTAAATATTTATCGAGATGGACATAAACATAATGAACAGCTAATAGTTATGTACGGCACTACTTACGTACAGGATGGTCCGTTTAAACTGATAATGCAAAAGATCTCAAAAACGAAATGTCTTATATAAAAATTAATTGATTTCAAGGGAAAAAACGAGTGGTATTATTTATGTTTTATTTCGTCAATGTTATCAAGATCATCCGAAGATCAATATATGTTTCCAAATGGAAACAAATATTTTTCAATTTGCATCCTTATTCGTCCCAAAAAAGTAAACAACTTCTGTATAAACAATTTTTGTTTTAGTGCAAAGTTTCACGAATATTTGAAAAATAATAATTGGCAAAAGAAAGCCACTTTTATGAGCGTCTACATTTGTACCACCTGTCTAATAAAAAGCATTATAATATTACTATTAGACTTTTGTAATGAATATTCAAATATCCTTCCTCATGAGTATGCTTTCCAATTCTTTCAAGCAAAGATTGATACGCACATAGAAGTACGTCTCTCTCAATATTCGCACAAGGATTTGGAATTTTCTTCAAAATTTAACAATTCCCTTTACATACCAATCATTTTTTTGAAATCTCATAATGTACTTACTAAAGTAAATAGTTCGAATTAAATACACTAAATTTCACTACGATATTTACAATGACTAGTGCAGTAGAGCTATCGTGAACGGTGAAGCCACTTTAGGTTTGTTATTTCATATTTAAAATTAACCACATAATTTCTCATAATTAAGACGTAGATACAGCTTGTTCACTACGGGATCGATTTTGTAAATCTTGATTGTAATCGAAGATATCTCGGAATAGATATTTTGGAAAAGTGTTGTATTGTTTGACTACTATTGGTTAAAAAAAATTGAAAGGAGCATGGAAAAAAGCTATTCAAGTGAAGGAAGAAATCCTATTACGAAGATCTTTTCAAAATTTCAATCGAATCGATTCATCGGTTGACACATTATCATGGGCATCATTTCAATAATGATAGCTTGACGAATATTGCTACAGCCTGTTTGTTATTGCGAATATCGTAGTAAAATCTACAGGATAATTAATGCAAAGTACGTGCTTTAACAAGTATGTAAGAAATTTTGGTAAGGCACTTTGTGAGCGAAGAAAGAGTCGGGGCGAAGCGTATTATGTAAATGAATATATTGCCAAACGTACAATGTTTACTGTTCCATGGTTACAGTGAGAGTGTCTAAACTCTAAATCTAAGAGTGCCTTTCGGTACTCGCGGTCTGTAGGCAAAACCTCCCGCCAGTGTGGCCCACCATGTGTGCTCTACCCTACGTGTCCAGGTTTTTACCTGAAGGGATCAGGTACGCCGGACAACTTCTAAGTTGCCCGCCTCGTACTTATCCCCTATTTCAAATTTTGTAAAAAGTACATGATGGATTTTCAAAAAAGTATACATATTGTGCGGAAGAAAAAAGTTAACAAATTTCTCGGCTGCATTAGTATATTCTATTGTGTAGTAACAATATTACTATGATTATGAGATGAGAGTATGAGGGTCAATATGAGAATCGGATGCGTGCGTTATAATTGAATGTGGATATGGGATATGTATGTGTGTTAGGACCAATGCGGGCCACTGCGTCTTGATGCCCACACGCGAAACAGTATCCTGCTCACGTCTTTTCAATAGTTCGACTATCTTTTCTTTAATGTACCGTAAGGACTTTCAAGCCTCTTTGATTTAGTGTTTTTCATCGCACATCTACAGACAATTACTTTCCATGCGCCTTTACTTACTTTCTCCGTTTTTGCATTTTATTGGACTCTAATTTGACTCTGTCTCCCATCTGGCCTGCAAATGCTATTTTTATTACCCAGCTTTGCTTACCCGGATTAGCGTGCGCGATTCTCCGAACTTTGTCGTATTTCCGGCCAGGTATGTCCAGGCGAGCGGCTCACTTCCCCTTCTGGGCGCGGGAAAAACCCTTGCACCCCTTTAGGGGTGCCGGAAATCTCGGTACCACTTTCTTCCATTCCTGATTCCTGTTCCTTGCTCATCTCTTCCCTCACTCCTAATTTTCCACCAATCAGCGTGACTTTCCCACTTTTCTTCTCCTTCCCCAATTCTAAATATTTTGCTGCACTTAGTTTTAAGATCAGAACTCTTATTTTTTCGAAAGAGACACCAATATTGAAGACATCAGCATTTTGCCGAACACTTATTTTCGGCATCCGACGTACTTCTCGCTGTCACAACGATACCCTTTTTTAATTCTCTCCGTTCATCATTATCAAGGACAGACTTATTTCTGTCTCTTGAGAGCGGACATTCGAGTGTTCATTACACTCAAACAGCTTATAACTTGTACACACGTATCCGATTTCCGGATAGTTAGCCATAGAGGCTAGCCTTCCGCTGCAATAAATTATTCGTTTCACCCAGAAACAATCGCCAGAGTTTTCTTGAGGGCTTACAACCCTCTCATCAAGAAGCTCTTAACAATGTGAGTGTGAGATACGAAGGCATGGTGTGTGGGGTCGTTGAGGAGGGTGCAACTGTCAACTGCCTCTTACAGTCAGTCGAAGTCGGGAGCTGCAGACATGGAAGTGAGTTGTGCTGGAAACGAATGAACGCACACTGGTCTCTACTAGGTATAATGGACAACGTTTTCTGATTGTCTGTATGTTTAAAGTAAACTCAAAAATACCGGTACTACTTTCAATATGATTTTTTTCTCTCCTGTATCAAATAATGATCCATGCAAACTATCGGCTCTAATATGTCATAATATTTATTACTTATACGGCATCCGACAAAATACTTGTCACAATCTGCAAAACGGCCGCCGGAGAGAAAATGAAGTTTGGTAGCATGTACACCCGGTATGAAAACTTTTTTAGGGGGCTGCTAAAAAGTTATGCATACCGGGTGTACGCTACCAAATTTCACTTTCTATTCAACTACGGTTTTGCAGATTGTGACAAATATTTTGTTGGATACATACACGAAGATGCAAAATTAACTCCAAAATTTCAAAGGAACGACAAACCGCGTAACTCAACGTTCAAAGATGTTTAGAACAAAGAGAGTTGCAAAACAATATTATTCTTTATATTGCATTATTCTTAATAACACGAAATGTCGCCCAGGTGGAATTGAGTAGGACAGCTAATATCTTATAAACACTGGTTGTATTACGATTCATGCAAATGTGTAACACTGTGAATATTAATTACAATAACTTAACGCTTGTGCGACTGAAACTAGAACTTAAAACCTTGGGATTGCTGAGGAATAGTGCAAAGGCGGAATTGGTGCTGAGATTGATGGAAGCAAATCCGAATGGTTTAACAATAATCTCTATATCTACAATACATACACACGGTAAGTCCTGGAAGAGACGCTAAGAGTACAACTAGAGTTGCAGGTGAGCGAAATATTCCTTGCGCGGCATGAAGCAAAATTCTTGCGGTACGAGAATGAATTGCTGAAGCGGGAGATGGAGGTGGCGTGCCTCGATGCCATGATGTCACGAAGGCAGGATGTAACCCTTTCACATCTCTTACGTTCGACCGAAGTGCGAAATGCAAGCCCAAACATTACTGCTGATTTATTAAGTAATTTCGATGGCGAATCTGATCTTTACGAATGATGGGAAAAACAGCTTACATTGTTGCAAACCTGGTACAATGTTTTGGAAGCAGACTGCAGAATTTTAGCTGGCATGCGTCTAAAAGGAAAAGCTTTAGAATGGTTCCACTCGCATCCTGAGTTCTAGAAAAATCTATACTGGATTTGTTAGCGGAATTACTCTCGATGTTCCATCATCAACCGAGCAATTCTTCGAATAACACTCCTGGAAGACAGGAGAATCCTTTATGATCTGACCATCCCGTCATAAAAATGCATGGTTCTTCACCGTCATGTAGAATTTTTTGGAAGTATTATTGAGAATGGAACTGTGCGACCTTCAGAGCAACAGATTACGACGGGCAAGAATTTTCTAAAACCTCAAATAGTATAGTAAAACAACTTCAGAGCTTTCTAGGCCTCGCCGGATACTTTAGAAAGTTTGTTTATAACTACTCGTTAATTGCCCGACCTTTGACAAATTTGCTTAAAGCCAATACCAAATTCCGTCTAGAAGTGAACGAAATTGTTGCATTTGAGCAGTTGTAATCCGACTTGTGCGAAAAGCCAGTGCTCAAGCTGTATGAAGTAGGTGCGGCCACAGAACTTCACACTGATGCTTCGAGTTTCAATTACGGAGCGATTTTGTTACAATGTAATGATAAGCGTTCATTGCGCCCAATTTACTATGCGAGCGGAAGAAAAATACTCGAGCTACGAATTGGAAGTATTAGCGATAGTAAGAGTACTCGAGAAATTTAGAGCATAGTTATATTAGGAATCGCTTTTAAAATAGTTAAAATAGTTATATAAACTCGTCGGTTAATTTGATAAATATTCAAGAATTCATCACATTTACCCAACTTAGTGATGATTATAGATAATAACCGGGAATTATACATAATCACCGGATTAATCATATTTACCGTAACATATACACGTGGCCAGATGGGTTACACTTCTTGAGAAGTTTCAATACACGATAGAGCACAGGTCAGAGAAACAAACGTCTCATGTTAGACGCGCTTTACCGACGACCTTTGCCTAGTTGTTTCGTTGTTGGATTCGGATGAGGCGCAAAAATACTTAAATTCTGTACCTCAACGAAGTATTGGGATGATGCTGTTTAAGCTACTGTTTGGAATACAAATGAGACTGCAGTAAGATTCAAGTTTGCGAGACACGATACAAGAAGAGTGAATTGTCGTGCATGAGAAGGACTGTGACGAGTTGCGTGAAAAAGCGAGGGAACAGATAACGCAGGTTCATGAAGAAAACAGACGAGCATGTAATAAAAAGAGGAAGAACAGGGTTAGTTATAAGAAGGGAGATTTAGTAGCTATTCAAGCGGTCACAATTTACGCCTGGTGCCAAGTTTGCCTGTAAATTTTTAGGCCCGTCACGCCGGTGTTGTGGAATGATTAGTATCTCGTGCAGAAGTGCGGCGAACATGAGGAACCGAGGCAGACGAGAAAATCAAGAAGTTGATATTCTCCCTGACGAGAAAAATGTTGTCTAACCCTGAGGACAGGGATAACAGTAGGACGCTGAGTGTAGTGTGCGTTTAATGTATAATTATGTATATGAATGAATGCATCAGAGGCGGAAGGCCGAGGAGCATATCGGTGAGGGTAGGTTGAAAGGAGCATTGCCCAGCGAAAAGAGTAGAACGCGAGTGGTTTATGTCGCTGCGTTGAACGTAGCGTTGAAGCATGGTAATAAGAAGGTAGTGATGAATCTCTATCAATACTAATAAAACGTCTATTTCTGTATGTGTCTTGAAGTACGAGGAGGGATCAAACATCACAGTAATCATAATATTCCTACTCACCATTAAATATATAGTCTTCGAAATATTTTTGTGTAAATTTTTGAAGGTAAAGCCGGACGGCGGGTACATGCCTACGGAAATTTATTGAGAGTCGTATTCCCAGTAATATGTTTTAAGATTATTGAAATCAGTAATGAATTCCACTTTGCAAATAGTTACCGATAATGTTATTTGATTATAGAAGCGATTTTAGCCATTGCTTCTTATCGAAGAAGTTATTGTTTTAAGCCACCGATAGATTTATTAATACAATTCAACTCTACATTTATGCACAATGAGAAAATTAAGAGAGCAGACGAAACAAATCCTACGATGCACACTAGATAATTCTATCATGATGATAATTCATTGGTTCATTCTCTTAAATTACATAATTTATATGCTAACAAATCGCAATCATACATTTTCCGAGGTTCTGCTTGTTTCATCCAAGATTTACACTAATATAAGGTTTTATGTAATTATTTCGATTTGGACGAATACGCAGTCTGAATTATGAGTGACAGATAAGCTAGTACACATGTTCAACTAGGTTTGTCGTTTCATATGTGTCAGTAAAGGACAGAAACTGGAATGTTTCGCATACTTAGGATAACAAAGCGTAATTTTTTCAAAGAAAGTAAAAAAAAGAGAATATCTCGGAACAACAGCGACGCCACTAGAATTCGAGACTGGGCAGCGTGTATGGAAATTTAATTTGCATTATGCTCGTAGTAGGGTGCACCGTTGTTTCGTAAGCAGAGCGGGGAGAGCTGAGTAACAAACCCGCGGATTCGTTCGATCAAACTTAATTAGCGCCGAATTCCAGGCATAATTAAATCCGACCGCCACGCAATTTCGTGGAGGCAGACCGCCCGTTAGATGGTGTAGCAGCAAAAGGAGGGGTTGTAAAAACGAAAGGTAGAAAGCCGAGCCAGACTGCTTCGCGTGAACGAGAAAGGCAGATGCCGGCCTGAACAGCGCCATCGAATCAAACGGACACATGACCTTTATTTAAGTCGAACAATTAGACTTTGTTGCTACAGTTTCAAATTTTTCATTCATACTCATAATAATAGTCAATGTTTTATGGCATGCAGAGGCAAGACCGGAAAGTAAAGGATAATTATAATTAAATCACATATATTGTTTGGATAACGTAAACAAAATGTCATTATTGCACAATTTATATCAAATTAGAAATACTTAGATAGAAATACATCTGCCCGTTAGTATCTGGATTAATATCTACACACAAATTTACTGGTCAATCCTAGCGTCAGATTGTGAAGAAAACCGAAGTTGTTACAAAAACAATCATTTCTAACTTATTTAATGATTTTTCACTTTACATTGAAAAAACAAATACTGTGACGGTAAGATGGCGCATACTTTCTATTACAATACTATACATTATATATATATGTTTCTATGTCGTTCATTAAAGAAATACTCATAGCTAAGTAAAAGCCATCTAGTTTTGAAGAGTACTTCCCTTTGAAAGATTCCATGTGTGTTTCTAACCACGATGATAAACGTAGCCAATAACGGCTCGGCATTCCAGAAGAGCAGCAGGACCAGCAGTACCAGCCAGAAAAGCAGATAAACGCAGAGGCAGAATTCCTGGAATGCTCTAGAGTTTAGAAGGCAGCCCCATGCTTCTTAGATACACCCTTTCGCTACTCCGCTGCTACTATGGTCCATTCTGAATACTTTGCTCATTAATTATAAGAGAATTGTCCAAGCAACGTTCGCATTCCGCAAACGATAAAGGATTCATTGGCGTGTTAACACGTGTATATGCCGAGAGCTTGTTTAAAATGACAACAAGTTTTGGATACTGAAACCGTACAATACATAATGTATTGTACAATGGCATAGTGGAATTTTGTTCCGTATAATGCATAACAATAGAATAGAATAGATACAGAAACATATTACAGGATTTACTATTATATCGAGCCTTTACTTTACAGTCACTAGACTATAACGTCTGTAAACGATGTTAAAATTTCACGAAATTAGTCATATAATTATACTTTCTAATATACTGTTGAACGCCACCTTTAATATTGAAAACTTGCGGTATTTCGTACATACATGCACATCCGCAAAAGATGCCAAATTTGGTAATATACTTTTTACATAAAAATTGATGTATTCAATATTCACTGCATGCTTAATGAAGAACAAAGTTTGAACTATCTTCAAATTTCATCTAAATTTCATTCCGTCAAGTAATGAACACGGCACTGACACATCTGAATATTTTTTCCCAGTTCTTCTTAAAAATAATGTTCATGTTTGCCAAAAAAAATCGATCATTAATTTCAAACAGTAATATCTTCGAGAAAAGTCAATATTTAAAAATTAGGCTAAGTAGTAATGTCAAAGTTACAGTGTTTGTTATTTTGCTTATTCATTCTGTTTATTCAAAAGGAAGGGTATTGCCGGATAGGGGGGGGGGGGGGGGGGGGGGGGAGTATCCCAAACCAGAATCAAATTGCGATGGCTTATTCGATAGCCTATTAAGGAAAACAATTTGTGTCCAGTTTGAACTTTGTACTTCGGCTGGGAGGGTAGTAAAGGGCAAAAATTAAACATCTCGTTTTTTCTTAATTTTTCCAATCTCAGTGAATGAAATTTTATGGAACAATTACAAGCGCTTCCATTTATAAGGCACACACTATATAATTTTTTCAGATTTATAAATTGAAAATCCTCGGTGTAAATAATAACAAACCCAAAACGTGCTGGACAAAATTATACTTTTACATTGAAGGAGTCCTGGATTCACGTTTATACTTTTTGAGTAAGTATATATTATTTATATTATTGAGTAAGTAGTATTCGGTTCGGCCTTGAAATTATATAAATAGGGGCACTCTATTCCATGAGTATTCGACTTAGTCAAGACAAGCAGTATAGGAAGGAACGGCGAATGTTTTTTCATGCTTATAGAAACATGACCAGTGCCGAAATCAATTGCCAAACTTTATATGTGAGTAGCATAAATGGGCAAACGCTTCAAATACGGTTCACTGTCAGCGACAGTGGACGCCCTAGATAGTACCAGTAGTTCACACGGTCGGGCGGAACGCTGTAAGTTCAAAAATCAATATTTAATCGACTGAGCGGAAACGGAGAAGTCTAAAAACACGTATTTCCTATTTTGGATTAAAGTTTATGTATATGAAGTTACATCCAAAACTATTACTATTTTAGCTGTGAAATTGTGTATTGATATGAAAGTGGTGCCCTTATGCCAAGTGTGTTGATTTCTGACAACTTGCATTAATATAATATATTTTTATAGCCCATACTATTAGGAAAAACTTTGCATTGAGATCGATTTTTTATGTCTATAAGTTTAAGAATTATTAAAGGTTTTCCGTTGAGACATCCGATTTTTCGCTATCTTTAGGGCTTGTTTTCAACCTTTTAACGTTCACGGTTGTAAATAAAAAAAAATTCGCGTCGACTATTTTTCCATATCTAACACGTGTATAAAGTTTCCTTAAGATCCGTGTGTGCGGACTCAACATGTTCCCTTGTTACTTCGAATTTTGTAGTTCAATAAGCAGATCGTGGGTTCTTCAGAAACAATAATGTACGGATGGAAAAAACACCAAGTTTTCCTTTTGAAAATAGTATACTGTATTCTGTAGTAAGTTATGTACTTTAGCTGGATTAAAAGATAATTAATTTTGTGGTTTTGGTAGTTTGAATCAAAATACAAGTAATCAAAGAAATTGATGTTTTAATCCAGTTTAAGTATTTTAATAAGTATACGATGAAATCTTATAGAAAAGTTACGTATGCAATAAAAAATAGCCAAATTTTTCCTTGTGTTTGAGCTTCCCTTGGACGACCAGAAATTGGGTTAAGGATCCAAGAAAGTACGGATTTATTCTTTGGAGGGGAATCACGATTCGTGGAGATCTTTGAGTGCCATCCTAGTAGCAAGTGGCATTAACCACTACAACTCGAACTTGCAATTACCGTAATGGCGCTGGTTTAGCTTTGACCGACATAGAAGCTGAAGTAGGGGAGTCGATGGTAAGCTCGCATTTCGCTATAAACTCACAATTAAGAGGGATGTCCTTTTATTCACTCATTCCGTTTGTAAATCTGTTCTCCATTCGTATCTTTAATTTCAAGTAAATCTGGTATACCTGCACACTGTTAAAGTGATTTTTCAAATATAATAAATATAATTTGTTGCTTCGGTTCGGTTATAAAATTTTATAAAAAAATTATTCGTATTGTAATCTTGTCATAATATACTCGCTGACCTACCCGGCTTCACCTGGACGGTATTTCGCGTGTCTTTGGACTTTGATAGGCATTTGTAAGCTCCTGAAGAACATTCGTATCAAATTTGGTTTGGATAGGATTAACGGTATATAGCAATCTTTGCGGAACATGCATACTACATACTTATTTTGACTTTTCTATATAGAGATTACATTAAATGATTTATCCGTCATTCAAATTTGATATTGTGTTGCAATTCTGATCATTATAATAACATGTTATAATATGACTCTGGCTGCGCTCACGCAGGTTGAATGTACTATTTCAACACAAATAGAGTAATGTTTTGGTATCGTCATGTTTTTCTACAAAACTTTTTACACACGGTTTTTGAGTGGCGTAAAATGTCGATCGTGTTGTTGTTTTGGCCCGCCCTGCACAAAAACATTCTCTTTTACCCTCAACTATGTTTACACTGCTGCTATAGGACATTTTAAACTGTTGTCTGCGTACAAGAATCATAATTTAAGAATGTGAATAGCAATCGCATAAAGAAAGCAGATACAGAAGCAATGTTGTGTGCATGTTGGGGAACTGCAGCTGATTGTAAGAAGGCGAGTATGTGTTTGTGTTTGTGTGAGAAGACAATTGCAATGAAATAGAAAGATTATAGTAAATACTATGTATAGCTCTAATCATCCTATTGTATCTGGCATTCTTAGACGTAATCAAAGTACTTTAACCCTTTCGGACCCAGGAGGAACATGAGTCGGAGGGACAAAGAGGACAAATCGCGACTGTATCTTAGTTTTTCTGTAAACAGCATAAATAGTTAATAGCGATAATAACCTGAGTTTGTTATTTTGAAAAATTATACACAATTAACGACACTATCTGTACTATTATAAGGCATGCTGTTGATTTTCTTGGATTCCGGGCGAGCTGAGAGCAGCGACACAGCTGCGGCAAGCGCAGGATGATTGCAAATTGAGGTTGGAATTTAGGATAATTCCCGGCTTTTCCCAGCTGTCGAATATAGGAGGAGGTACAGATGACGGGGTGCCAACAGTGCTAGATGGTAGTGAAAGCCAACGCGCGGGGTGATCTACCTCTTGTCAAGTTTAAACCTGCTACGTGACTAAGTTTCAAGCGGCCTGCTAAGATGTCCTGCTAATTTATATGTTCGCGTTAACTCCTCACCCACCGCTTTAACCGTACCACCGGTCGCACGCCCATCCCATGAAACGCTCGCGATACCAAGAGTGTAGCCAGAAGCTTCTGCGGGGGAGAAGCACGACTCGCATAAGTAATGATCACTATCATGCCTAGCAGATGCGCCGAAGATCCGTAGTCCCTTGAGCCGTCCCAGACTTTCCGATTCCTCCAGACAAGTACTGCCCGAACTTCATATTTATATTATTTTACATTTTTTATGCCATTTTTTCATTATACTGATATACTGATTTAGACTTTTGGCACTTAGGGTTGACCAGGAAAAATTTTCCTCTTTGTAGAATCCTTTTTATTTAAATCGTTAGGGTGATTTAGGCCTTTAAGAAATCGAACTTGAGAAATAATTGTGCGAGGCCCGTAACTTGCCTTAAATATACTTCTCCGAGAAATTAATGCATCACTTTATTTGACTCAAAAATTGCCAATATTTGAAGCGGTATATCTTGGTTTAAAAAAGTCGTTCAGCAATCTCGCTGTGCTCATTTTACAGCCTGGAGCTTTCTCTTTCAGATCCCTTTGAATTTTTTTTTCATTATAAAACAGGCGAAAACTGTAGCTACTTTTTTTCTGTTTAAATTACACATGTTTAAGAGAGTCTCCGGAGTTGAAATTTTTTTTTCGTATGAGCTGCTGGAAAATTGGTTACGATTTTTTTAAAGCCATTTTATCGCACTGTTAGTGAACAGTGCACTGCCGGCATGGGCTAAAGGGGCACCCCATGCATATGGGAGGTAGTGGGGCGCCAGCTACGAAACTTTCCAAGACATCCAACGACCCTGCAGGAATTAGAGGCTGCCTTTTATGACTCTGGGACGATATACCTCAAGATGTTATGCGTCGATGCATCAATATGCGGCAAAGGTGCCAAGAAGTGAGTAGACAACATAAAGGTAATACACGTTATTAAACCTGTGGATAAACATGCACGCACGCACATACACACTAGGACAAGTCCGATCGAGAAACCTCTTTGTGATGTACCTTGGGTGATTGCAATACCGGCGGCGCACTTTTCTCTAACAATACGATAAAATCGCTTTAAAAAAAACTTTACCAATTTTCCAGCAGCTCATTTTAAAGAGGAAGCTTTCTTTTACAAGATGATATTAATACGAGTTCCCGAAAAAAACGTCAACTCCGTAGACTCTCTTAAACATGTGTAATTTGAACAGAAAAAAGGTAGATCCAGTTTTCGCCTGTTTTACAACAAAAAAAACAATTCTAGGCAAAAATTATTCAAAATGATCTGAAAGAGGAAGCTCCAGGCTGTAAAATAAACACAGGGAGATTGCTGTACGATTTTTTAAAACCAAGTTATACCGCATCAAATATTTTTCAGACAAATAAAGTGATGCATTAATTTCCCGGAGAAGTGTAGTTAAAATCGATAGTTAAAACAGATTTTTGTTGTATACTCCAGTTCTTTGTTTCTAAATGAAAACGGAGCAATTCTTTTGCGAAAAATTGTTATTACCTATTTAAACCACCACCACTGTATTGAAATTTTTACATTATTTGAATAGGTAATCTAACACGCTATCCAAAGACAGATAATTTTTTTATTTTAGATCATCCAGGTCCGACCAGCAGAGTTCATGGCAAAACAAAGTTAATTCAAGGTGTTACAATAAATTGATTAGTGGCACTTACAACTTTAATTATAAGTGAATTCAAAAATTACTAAAATTTCTGCAAAAGATGCGGCTTTAAATAAAAGACATATTGATCAATCTCATGTTACGTAAGGTTTTTGAAAAAATCGAAAATGCATCTATTTTTAAAGCTTCTAGATAGGCGTTGTGAGATATTTAAATTGAAAAAAAAGATTGTGGGTGTAGTTTGAAATTAAGAAATTTGAGATTAAGCCGCCCTTATTAAACTATCGCCAAGCGGCCGCCTCGCATTAAGGGACGTTTGCGCTTTAGAAAAACCAGCAACACAAAACGGTGCGTGAAAGCGTAAACAAATAATATTACCTATATACTTGTAGAAATGTTCAACTACGAGACAAAATGCGCAAAAAAATATTAAATAATGTCGATTTAATATATTGTTCAACATTACACATCTTACGTGTAATCACATCTACATTTGTGTAATATATACACATCTGTGTAACAACAATTAAAATAAGTTGCGTAGAATCTTTATTATGTATATTGTGTATTACAACTTTTTGGGGACGGTGCAAATATAATTCCTCTTTGTCAAAGTCGGTTGAAAATACAGACTTCGCAAAATATCTGTGGAGCCATTGTTAAAATGGCATCCACTACAACTTCTGAACCAATCAATCGATTTTGGTTGCGTTTTTTCGAGACCATTCTATATGGGTTTATTGTACTTCGCGCCTCTTCCGTCGAGATCAGAATGTAGTACCTCATCGGTGAGCCGATGTGTTCACACTTTTAAAGGATTGAAAGTTAAGAAACATCCGTCTATCGCCTTCGCTTCAGGGACGATCTTCATTCTTTATCGTTGTGCCGCAAGCGTCACACTGATTTTTCCCCGCTCCCAGAAAATAATTTTCAATATGCGTAAACGACGTCACTCATCACGCGACAACAAGGAAAATGAAGAACATTATTTGAAGAAAAAACTCCGACGAATGGAGAAAAGATTAAATGAATATTTCAACCAAAAACATCGTAATTGTAAACCACTAATGATATATTTTTTGTCCAACATGTCAGTCTGCAACTAACAGATGGAACAATAGCGGTCTACATTCAGTTCAACTGAATTGTAGAACCATTTAACATCACCTCTGCAAGGTGATGTTCAAACCTCTGCAAGGTTTGTCATACGCTATGTGCGAAATATAGGTGGCCGCCATTCGTCTCCCCAAGCTTGCACATCGCGAGCAAGGCGAAGTCAGTCACCAAACTCGAGCCATAGTTACACGACTGATTCGGATGATGGACTTAACCGAACATCCAGAAGCTCATCCTCAGAAATCTCTCACCATTCGCACTCAGCGGTTGAGATTGAGGAAAACGCTCAAATTCGGCCAGGCCCTGAATTATCAGCCAATAGTGATTCTACAACAGAATCCACGGCCAGACCTCAGGAACCGATTTCGCAGACGACATTGCATCTTGATAATGAGGTAATACAAGCGATTGGCGAAGAATTGGTCCTTGATAGACAACTTGCTCCAGCTGCCAACAAAGAATTTATTACAAGAGTGGGCCTGCAATCGATCACCCAAAAAGGTCTACCCTCAGAGGAAAGAACAAACTTACTTACAAAATTTCCTACCCCCGAAAATTGTATGTTTGTCGATCCAAACTGAACTTAGATGTTAAAATCTCTCTACAAGATTCAGTTTCCAAAAGGGATGAACGCATTATCCGTACCCAAAATCTTATTTCAGCCGCTATTAGTGGCTTATTAAAATTATCGACCTTAACCCTCCAGCTTTGCAACAATTCAGAGAAACTAGAAATGTTACCTATTGTCAGCGGTGTAACCAGAATACTTTGTGATCTCCAATTTGAAGAATCCTCCATTCGACGCAGCGTCATTCTAAAAAATATCAACACTTCAATGCGTGAAGCCTTAAACGCGACAGTCCCCGATGAATGGCTATTTGGCACCAACCTGGACGAGAAAATCGAAACAGCTAGAAGCCTTGCCTCATCTAGCTACACACTTAAGGCGAAACCTCGTCCGGAATATACTGTCCAATCAAAAAACTCGAAGGGCCCATCTCGTCGATACTCTTACAAACAGCAACAAAATTCATCGAGTTAGAGTCACACAGTTCCAACCCCAAAAAACTGGTCACCACAAGAAATAGTTGCAATCAATAATCTACTGTCAGAATTATTAGACAAAGGAGCAATAGAAAAAGTATTACCGAATAAACATCAGTTTATCTCACCAATTTTCATTAGACCCAAACCAGATGGCTCTTATCGGCTAATTCTAAATCTTAAAAAACTTAATAAATTCATTGACACGCAGCATTTCAAATTAGAAGATGACAAGGTGGTACGACGAATAATCACTCCGAATTGTTTTATGGCCACTATTGGCTTAAAAGATGCGTACTACCTCGTCCCAATGAACAAACACGATCGTATATTCTTACGTTTCACGTTTCTGAACTCCTTATATGAATTTACTTGCTTACCTTTCGGTTTAAATACCGCTCCCTATACTTTCACAAAAATAATGAAACCTGTTATTTCACAGCTTAGATCCAGAGGTTTCAAGTCAGTATTTTATTTAGATGACGGTCTACTTATCGGTAATTCCGTAGACGAAACAATCCTGAATATCGATGAAACATGTTCATTACTGGATAGCTTAGGGTTCGTAATTAATGTTGCCAAAAGCAATTTAACCCCATCAAAGGAATGTAAATACTTGGGATATATCTACGACTCTCGTAACATGACCGTCCCTCTACCTGATGATAAAAAAGAAAAAACAGCTTCACTGATCAGGAAGTTTAGGAATAAAAGAAAATGCAAAATTCGCGAACTTGCCACCCTTATAGGTGTCTTGGGTTCTTGTTGCCCAACCGTTAAATACGGACGCATTCACACTAAAAATTTCGAGAGACAACTTTTTCTTGCCTTACAACAATCTCTTGGCAATTATGAAACTATCGTGTCCTTGACAGATATTTCTAAAGCTGACTTAGACTGGTGGAGCCTAAAGATTAACTTTCCGATTAATTCCTTCAAATGTTTCAACCCCCAAATAGAAATCTTTACGGATGCATCACTGTCTGGTTGGGGTGCTTCCTGCAATGGCAAACAAACGCATGGCTTTTGGAAAAGTGAGGAAAAGTTTAAACATATCAACGAATTGGAATTAATAGCCAGTTTATTAGGGTTGAAAAGCTTTGCTAAAAACATTCACCATTGCGACGTACTCTTACGAATAGACAACACAACTGCAGTGGTCTATATAAATAAAAAGGGCGGAATTAAATTCCCTAAGCTAAGCCAAATCGCTAAAGAAATTTGGGAATGGTGCGAAGTAAGAGATATTTGGATTATTGCCTCCTATATATCTTCCCACCAAAACTTCGAAGCCGATATTGAATCTAGGCGACTTGAACCAGAAACCGAATACTCTTTATCTCAAAAAGCCTTCCAACAAATTGTATCCTATTTTGGTCAACCAGATATAGACTTGTTTGCGTCAAGATCCAACACCAAATCTAAATGCTTCATACCCTGGAAACAGGACCCAGACTCCTTTGCAATAGATGCTTTCACAATCTCCTGGAAAAAATACTTTTTCTACGCCTTTCCTCCTTTCTCTATGATTCTGCGTGTTCTACAAAAGATTATCTTTGAGAATTCAAAGGGTATCGTTATTGTACCCTACTGGCCTGCTCAACCTTGGTTTCCGCTCTATACGTCAATGATCGTTGGTGAACCAATCTACCTTAATCCCGACATTAACTTGTCATGTTCCTCTGACAGAACTCCTCATCCTCTCTGGAAAACCCTTACCCTGGTTTCGGCGGCCTTGTCAAGAAAGGTCTAAAAGAACAAAAATTACCCGAAAACAGCTTGAAAATATTCCTAGCCTGACTATCAAAATCATCCCGGAAGCAATATGATTCAGGTTTAAAAAGATGGTGGAATTTCTGTCAAAGAAACAATTACGACCTATTTAATAGCCCCGTGGAAAATGTTGTATCCTTTCTAACAGAAGAATTCAACAATGGAACCTCGTATAGTTCCTTAAACTGTTTTCGATCAGCTATAGCTTTATTGGTTGGTCCAGCTCTGGGAGAAAATGCCCACATTAAGAGATTTTTCAAAGGAGTAGCAAGACTCAAACCACCAGCCGCTAGATACGACTCAACTTGGGATCCTAAATTAGTTCTTGACTATTTCATTCAGTGGGGTCCAAACGATTCTCTCGAGTTGGATCAAATTTCTATGAAACTAGCCGTACTATTGGCTCTCGTAACAAGCCACCGCATCCAAACTCTATGTTTGATCGACATTAGAAATATCAAAAAGAAAGGAGATCGAGTCGAGATATTTATCCCAAATAGGATTAAAACATCAAGTATTCGAAAACCCCAGCCATTATTAATACTACCGGTTTTCGAGGAAAACCAACTAATTTGTCCATCTACCACATTAATAACCTACCTGTCTAGAACCGACAAAATTAGGAATTCAGAAAAGTTATTCATTTCGTTCAAACATCCTCACAAGCCAATTGGCACCCAATCGCTAAGTCGCTGGATCAAAGAAGTACTAGAAGAAAGCGGTTTAGACACAAATGAATTTACTGCATACAGTACTCGACATACGGCAACTTCAGCCGCAAGACGAGGAGGTGTCAATTTAGACATTATCCTCAAAACGGCTGGCTGGTCTACAAAAACTGAAACCTTTGCCAAATTTTATAATAGAGACCTTGTACAAGATATGAGTTCATTTGGTTTATCAGTTTTGGGGAAAACATAGTTATTATTATTCCGTCATATTCGTCTATTTTAATGCGTTGTATACATACTTTCATGTTTCAATACAACCTCCTTAAAATTATCTGTGGTTGCCGTAACTATCTTTAAAGAGGCGGGAAGTACAATTGTATGATTAAACGAACTTACCTAAGTGAAGTTCCATCATAATTGTACGAAGCGCCTCTTCCTAAGAGATCAGCTCCCTCCCTTATCCTATCCCTAAATCTCTGAAATCCTCAGAGATTCTTTCCCAGTTATAGTTACGGCCTACATCTTTAAAAATGAAGATCGTCCCTGAAGCGAAGGCGATAGACGGATGTTTCTTAACTTTCAATCCTTTAAAAGTGTGAACACATCGGCTCAGCGATGAGGTACTACATTCTGATCTCTTAGGAAGAGGCGCTTCGTACAATTATGATTGAACTTCACTTAGGTAAGTTCGTTTAATCGTAGAATTTTAAGTTGCATCGATATCTAGATTCTTAGTGACCTCATTTATATGAATTGAACATTAATTTTATGATTATACGTTGTACATTGAACTGGAAATACTATATTTTCTACCTATATGTATTACAGGCGTTGATGAATTTTATTACACTTAGGGTTATTTCTCTATTACCGAATGCTTTTTACACATTATGTGATATATTAAATGCATTTCTTAGTTAATTACATAGGTTGATTCAGACAAAATGAGACATAATTTAACCATGAATGATTATCATTCCAAACCAAATCGAAAACGATAAGATCATTTTTCAAAATGCAGCTTCGCTTGTTAGTTATAGTCATCTTATAAATCGTGTCAGTTATAATGTGAATAATCCATAATGATTGGTTGTAGCGACAATGGGATGGTTGCCCTGCTTTAATAATTGAGAATATGTGTTATTATCATGTACATATTCTGTTTATGACTAGTTTTCTTGTATTTTTCGGTATGAGGCCTTCCTTCTCAAATATGTTTTTCCATATTGTGAATGGTTTTGAGGGTGCATTCGAAAGCTAATCTTCGTTTCACTTTTTATATCATTTTGAGCAGATCTTCTTAGCGCGTTTGGTGTCTGTTAAAATATCTGGAGGTATCACATATGAATAGATTAGCAAAGAAGCTGAAAAAATTGGCCAGTTTTTCCTTCAGGCACAATATTTGTTTTAAAAACTTATTGTATACTTAGTAAAGTAGATATCTAGAATTAACTATTCCTTAAACTTTTTTTGAACAAAAATACCTACTTGACTATGGGAGGTTCTTTGATGGTTCTCCCCTTTTTTCTATATAATAGTAGTGTTAAGGTAATACAAATTTCTTTTACAAAAACACGATCTCCTAACAGTAAACCTACCAACTACCAATCAAATTCACCTTTTTCAATGGGAAAGTACAAGGATAAAAAAAGTGTCGGTAGGTTTAGTGTTAATAAGGAAAATTGTTCATAGCGCGTAGGCTTGAAAATCAAGGATAAGACATATATATATGAACCAACTACAAAATTTATAAATATGCATTATAACGAAGTTGCAAGTTGGACATCTGCTTTTTCTTAATGAGACATAATACGTCTTCCTAACGACTCCCAAGAAAGATTGATATTATACCAAACTTCTGTAAGCTGAATCTATGAAGAATGGACAATGATTATTAGGATGAAAGTTTGTTAGTTTAAATTAATATAATTTCAATAACAAAAGTAGGAATTGAACTGGAGCTACAAGATTTTAAATTAGGCGTCTTACCACGGCGGTTACTTTTGTTATTGGAATTGTATTAATTTAAACTAACAAGCGTTCATCGTAATAATCATAGCCTCCGGAGATTTAGATCGCAGAAGTTTGAAATAACATAAAACTTAATATGGTTACTGTATAATTCAGAATTTAAAATGAAACAATTTCATTGGAATGCTGAAGTAATGCTTCCTCGAGATTTTGCATTTCTCAATTAATCGATAGGCCGTCGGTATCTGTCATGTTTTACTCCGTGTAGTGCTCAGTGATACACGACACAAGTGATATTACACGCCTAATAAAAGAATTACGCAAATGTCGGTATTTCTGATAATTTGATGGTGAAAAGCTGATTTCAATCCTACTTATGTGATTTTAAGTTTACTGCATTACCCTATATTGCCATCTACCATAAACTATGTTAGGAGGACATTTATAGTTATATATATGAGTCTTCTTCTGAATCTTCTTCTGAATTCATTTTCGCCTGAGAAAATACAAGAAGAAATTCATGTCTCTTGAACACATAGACCAATTTCCTTACTGTTTAGTCTTATTGGATTCAGATAAATAAGTAAGGCTGTGTTCAATTCATAAATTATGCCTGCGAGCTGTAACTTTTTCGAAAATCGTGGTGAAAGTTTTATATGGATCGAAAACCGCTCCACGACGATATAAGTAGTTTCGGCTCGTGCGTTTGTTATATATCGTTAACAGGAGACTCTATAGCTAACTACTTGGCACGAGATACTACCGAGCCTCCAGATAACGAAACCACGCCAAATGAGAAGGAGAAACAAAATTATCTTTCAAGCTAATAAAGGACAATTTATATCTTATTAACGCCTATTTATTGTGTCGATATTTAGCTCCTCTAACATGCACTAATTCATAACACACAGGAAGTACATAGTTGGTTGAAACTATACACTTTACTAAGTATTCGATGAATTTTCAATAAAAAATCTAGTGTGTGAGGAAAGACTTGTCAAATTTTGCCTGCTTTTTTGTAATTTTATTTGTATGAGAAGGTACTACTTGTATCAGCCCTTTATACATGTACACCTATTCCTACCGTAACCAGTCAATAGACTGATCATGAAATAAAAGCCATAATTTTCCGATTTCGGTTTCGGCAATTGTCAATTTAATACCAAAACTAACATATTTTTTCATTTTTTCATATTTCTATATTTTTAAGGAGAGAACAAGTGCAGGGTTGAATCAAATTTTATAATCGGTTGTTTGAGCGGGTGTGGTACATTCAGTGTTAAGAAAGCTTGCTCGACCAGTTGATTCTCCGAGTGTTTTACTTTGGTTTGTACTCGCGCTCGACTCTCCTTGTTCTACTGCGATATCCTGTCTTTATCAGGGATATAAATCGTGGTGGTTCATATTGTGTTCGAAGGGGCGCAAGTGGCTTCCGTATCGAGATGATAGGGTGGCCCCGGTCCACGCCGGCTTCGAGATCATTCGGGAAAGCAAAGAAGCAGAAGGGACGCCGATCTCCGCGAGCAGGGAAAGATCAGTACATTACAGATAAAGCGCACGAGTCGCCGGCGCGGGAGTTTTTTAAGCTATAAATTCTGTGGTCGGGAGTGACTGAGAAAGGAAACGTAAAAAGAGAAGGTGGGAAGGAAAAGTATTTGCTAAACTGTTTCCTTCCTTCCTAACTCAATTGCTGCGCCGCAGTGATCTATGATAGTCGGGGAGCGGCAAACTCGCCGACTCCTTGTCCTTGTGCCCTGAATCTTTTTAGTCATCTTGAAAATCCGTGCCAGGTATAAAATGATGCACTTCCCTTCTATCTACGGCTATTGTATCCCACTTTTCATCTTACATACATGTATATTGTATTACAGGCATTGTACATAGAAAGTATTATTACACAAGACTTAAAGAAGACTTACGAGATATTTCTGTATAATTAAAAGTATTGGATAATTAAAATAAAGATTGCTTGTTAGTCTTACCAGGTGCATACAGAGTAGACCGGGCAAGTATGTACATGGGATTGAGTGGCCACCCCACTGAATTACCGATGCGGCCAAAATTCTGAGTTACAGTGGTGCACTCTATCCGTCTAGAGCGGTGAAAATAGGAACTATAATCGTACATACAAAGCTGTCAAATCATACAGAATAATCTCGAGGTTGCCAATTTTTGGAGTCCACTTAGATCTTCCAAGTCCAGTGTCAGCGGTAACGCATCGGTTTCCTACAGGATATCAATTGCCTCTTGTCCATTTACATCTACTATAAGTTCTGTTAGCAGCACGGGCCACGGAAATCCATGGAAGGAGAACTTATCAACGCTTGAATGCATATTTTAAATATAATATGACAAGGAAACCCTACCAAGAAATTTAATATTTAAAATTTAAATGTAGTAACTGTCGTTATACTGAAAATTTACATCGAGATGATTCGGAAACAAGTGCGAATGCTGAGCAAAATCTTGACCAATAATATGAAATTAATGTTCATAATATTATGAAATATATTTACGCTAGTGATTGCGCATTTGTAAAAATATTTGGAAGAATAATAGTGCATCATAAGCAACTGGCATTTAACTTTTGTCGACATCAATTATTAGTACGAACATGGTGCAGAATTGGGAATTCTATATACTCCACCCATACTAAGATTGGTATTGCCGGTAACAGGGAGCGTGACACTGGAATAGTAATGGGGTGTTAGGGTCCCGTTACCGGGGCCATTCGAATGCCCAGCTTGTCCAGTTTGTTCTGTACTTGGTCCGTGGTCTTACATTAACTCTAAAGATAACCACGCTCGGTTAAACGACCGATATTTCATTCCATTCAACTATGCACTTGGTTTTTTCATTTTCGTTTAGAAATATAAATCATTTTTGTAATTATTATTCAGATGTTATTTTGTGTATTTGTTTCCGTATTAAATTTACAATTACTTATACGCAAATCGAAAAAATATGACCTTTTTTCATAATCGGTCATTTGACTGACTACGCTAGGAATAGCTATATGTATAAAGTGGATATCTACAGTTGATAAAGAAAGTACTGCACGCCCAGTGTTTTTGGAAAAACTGTTCTTAACGAAGAAAACTTTTCTTTCTAAATAGAAATACATTGTCTTGAACAAGAAAGTGCCCTTCGTAAATAAAGGCGAATTTCCGTAGAGGAGACGGTTTTCCTTTTTAAGAAAATTTATTCTGCAAATACAGGATGTGCTAATACATCTTGTATTTATCCATAGTGTGATAGGAATAGCTAGATATAAACAGTCCCGGTATATTTAGTCTTAAATAAACGGCGTTAGAGCATTGATTGAGGGGTAACTACTATGAGCTGCGTTTGGACTCATCCCGTAGCAGACACTACAGACTTGCAGAATCTCTAAAGGGAATTACTTAGTCCAGCTTTACGACTAGTGGGAACTACCATGCCCGTTCTAGAAGTTCCGATGCATTACCGTATTAGTCGCCGCGCTTAGAAAGGGTTCGTGGAAATGCAAAGTAGATTATACACACGGCCTATTTTAATCCACCGCACCCTTTACCCCGTCATTTACTGCTCCAGCTCCTGAGCAGTGCCGCCTAGTTAACATATCTGTTACCCGAACATCCGCTCGAGCACTGTAAACTAGCACCTTGAAAACTATAAATCCTCTGCTAAAGTGTTACTCTGCTACGGTAAACTTTAATGTTAGATTTACCAAACAGTCAAAATGACAGAAATGATGTTGTGTTGCAAGTACTCATTTTTCAAAGATTCTATTTTCTAACATTTTTCCTGGTTTTTATTGCAATGCACTTTCTTTTACATTTCTAACCGAGTCATTATTATATGTAGTTTTAATATTTTATTATATTCATAAATAGTTACCAGTTTGTAGCCTAGATTTTACCTTTGTATTAAATATTTTATCGGATATTACCTTTTTCTTGTATATATTGCTAATCGCAGAATAAATATAAGAAGAATAAATAGAATAAAACTACACTCGCGTGCCGCGTGTAATTTTTAGATTACTTTCATTTTCCATGCGAACGATCTTATTTATCTCATTACAATTAACATCTGTGAATTTGCGGTTTTATACTCGAAATACAGTCCCCCTTTGGTGGTTTTTTGATACCGGCAAGTGTTACGTATCCTGGACACGTATAAGCAACCTCGTCAGTTTTAACCAACTTCGAGAAGGAGGAACTTCTCAATTTGTCGCGTATTTTTTTTTCTTTTTTTTAATATTAGCCCAGCGATATTTCTGCGATGGATGGATCGATCGAGATGAAACCTTTTCTACCTTAGAGAGGTAGCTTTCAGAATAGTCCCGTTACCAAAATGCATGATTTTGTTTAACATAACTCGGTGTTATTGCAAAGACAGCATTATTTTCGTCCATCTTTTCATAACTTTTACAGGAATGATCACATCAACAGGAAATCTTCAGCGCTTTGTGGAGGATATTCTCACAGCAGTCGTTTTTGCAAAAATTATTCTATACTAAAAAGCGTAAAAACATTATTATTATGGTAAGTAGCCAATCTGAAACAGTACGATGAACAATAAACGCCCCATGGGATGTAACAATCCAACACAGTATGTGTAACAAAATTTCAATCGACTTTGAAAATAATTAAGATAAAAATGTGTTGAAAAGTTCAAAATAATTTCCGTCTTATTTATACTGAATGTCTTTCGATTTGAAAGCGGCGGAAAATGAATATGAAGCTTTTGTTAAACGAGTCCCAACTTAGAAATCTGATACTATTAAGATAAGACCGATGCATTCTGGTGTTAATGAACTGCCTTCGAGACGGGTAATATTTTCAAAGTATAAATAAGACAGAAATTAAATACAACTTTTTATGTGAGTTTGAGCGAAACTTTAATGTTTTTTATGGGTTTATTTTCGAATAAGTACTGGGTAGCAAAAAGCAATATTTGTTTGGTCTCTCAAAAAGCAATATTTCTTTGAACTAGGTTCTTTCGAAAGAATAGATATTATAGAAAACAGCCAAGATTTCATTCAAAGACACCACAAATTAACTTCTATGTAAATACAACGTTAAAAGTTGGTCTTTGCGTGCTTCATTGCGTGATAAAATATCGATGAAAAACTATTTCCGATACAAATTGACTTCATCATGTAATAGTCTTTAAAAAACTCAGATTGTTTTGCACAAAAAGCAACGTTTTTTCATTTATGTCTGCATTTTTTCTGTTAAATGGTGTGTGGATTACAACAATAAAATTTTCAACGAAAGCAAGTATGCGGCTTGCTCGGCCTTAAACGTAATGTAAATTAAACACGCATATTCATTTAAAATGTAAAGCTGGGAAACGTGCTTGTGCCGTTCCGGAACTTTCTTGAACGGGTGCACCTGCTCGTTTTTTGTCTGATTACAATATGCATACTGCGCCGAGACATGAATAATCACACGTGCTAAATTCTCACATTAAAAAACTTCCAGGGCTTTCGTTACTTTCGTCATGTTTGTCGGCGCACAGGGCTGCGAATGGATTTGCACCAGGTTTCGTGATAGGCAACCCTTCCGCGCCACCGGAACTTCTCCTGACTTTTGTTGGCTGCACTTGTTTGATGCAGGACGCACGTGCGCTTTCAACGAAGCTTTGTGAAATCGAGTTTTCCCTAATTATCAATTCCTCTTTCTAAGCTGTGAGAACTTGACCGATGAAAATTATGAATACTTTTTGTAACAAGAACTTTGTTCAGGAAACGTTCCCGATCATGTCACTGGTTTTAATATTCGATTCCACTATGCACTTCTTTTTCGGTCTTGTTATAAGTAAAAAAGAAATATATATATTGGTTATTATTATCTAAATGCTATTTTGCCCATTTATTTTGGTGTTAAATTGCGGATTAGCTATGTCAAAAGCAGAAAAATATGACCTTTATTTTATACCATTTAACGTTGTTTCACGAGTATATTGGTCATGAGGAAAATAAATTACCTTTTGTTATAAAAATTGTAATTCTTATAACAAATGAAAAATGTGTTTCGTCTCTTAGAATAAAGAAATCTAATGGGCAATAACTTTTTGATTGACTGATTTATCAATGGGAAAAAACACCTATAATTTATTTAAAATAATATACACACATTATAGAATAAGAATTGATGACTGAAGGAATGCAGTTTAGCACCTAATAAAACTCGTTTGATACATTACAAATTATTAGTTTGAAATGTTATGGTGTTACGAACTCCCATTCTATTTCTAGCCTTTGTTTCAAATCGTCTTTTCACGGTACCTTTTTAAATGTATAAACAGAGCACTTTGAGACACTTGTATCACAAAAGTTATTGTACAATCAGTTTTATGCTCGGAGTTGTTATTCTGCTACAACACAATATTATTGCGAATACCCATTGTGACTGCACTTTAAAGCAAATTCCTCTTAAAATCATCCAAATAAAGATTGTTGTACATGATGGAGTCAGTAAAAATAAAATTGCCGACACTATTAATCGATAAAATATTACATCCAAGGAAAATAAAATTTTGTGATAATTACTCAGCCAATCTAAGAGTGAAACATTTATAGATGATATAGGAATTATTTATAAGTTATGTCTGATTATCTTTTTCATTATGTATGTAAGTACATCACATGCCTTTATACTTTGGTAAATACAATCTTAGAAGAAGTATGAAATTGAAAATAATAAAACAACGATTATCCAGGATAAAGTATTTTGCAATTCGCTTATTTAGAAACGCAAACCATACTCCATCAAAGCTTTCGTGTGACTAACAGGTAACTACAGATGAATGAGATGGGGATGGTTAACAAATGACGTTTATTTTATTAATTCATTATTTTATCAAAATAAGTAGGAATAAGTGTGCATTAGCGAAGAGTGGCACTGTATTTCAACTTCGTTGTATTTATTGAATGTTAATAGGATATTAGCATTTATCGAAGAAGGAAGTGAGAAAAGCTAACTTAGATGTCAAAGTCGCTCTAGTCAGCCTCTTCTTACATTTAATTTAAAGAAAAACATAAGTAGTTGTAAAAACATATAATAATAAATTATTACAAATATCTTTCAATAATCTATAATCGACACGCCAATTTTATTAGAAATTTGGAGTTGTTTTTGAAGCATCCTGTTCAAGGAATAAATCGTAGAATAGTCCCCGAATATGTTTCGTGACCAACTGTATTTCATTGTATGCTAATAGGATAATAGCATTTGTCGAAGAAGAAAGTGGAAAAGAGTATCCTGGATGTCTGTCCGACGCTAGCAAGCCCTGTCTTGCACCGAGTGGAATATGAGAAAGGTCACCAGTACCCTTAGGAGAGTTGTGAATAACCTCGAAAAAGGGAAACGTCGACAGGGAAGACAGGAGCACGGAATCCCTCGGGGAAAGGGATTCGCTGCCTATCTACGAATGATTTGTGAATATGCAAGGGCAATGAGACGCTTCCTTGGAGAGAGGCCGACGGTCAAGATAGTTCCCGATTCCCTGGGTACCTAAAACATGGAAAATATTCAAGTGGACAGCCGCAAATTTATCGTGCGGACCAACCCTAAATTTTCCATTACACATCGAATCCCGTACTTGTCAGGAAAAGATGTGCCGAGAATCCGTTCGACCCACCATTCGGATCCGTCGAATACAATTTTCTTTTTTGAATATGTTAGTTTTTTCCTACTGAGGAAAGAAATGGAGAGCAAACACGATGGCTTTTATTTAATATACGGCGCGCTGTGAACTTTACATTAACGATTCAAAATTCAGATGCAAACTGCCATATTTTTGGTGCAAAATAAGAGGTATGGTTTGTTATGTAAAGAAAGGCAGTTTATTATATAAGAATCAATATGTTGCAGAGTACTCACACTTCTTGAACAGATAAATAAGCACTGCCAGTTATGGTTGGAAAGCAAATTAATAATAATTTATTGTATTTCTAATCGTTGTAATTTTGTGAAAATAGACCATAAAGTGAAAGCGTATAACTTTTACATACTTTACAACTTTTTTGTATTTTATTTAACAAAGGGTATTTGCACTAATTTCTGCAGTTGGAACGTATATAACAGTTCGGAGACCTCTTACATTTTTTAAGCAGCTTGACAGTACGTGACAGTACGCTCATCTCATGTTTATGACTTTTCGTTTATTCAATCACCTGTCTCCTCGCTTCAACTGAGAGCGAAAGTCCTTCCTTTCTTTTTATTTTGCTGGAGTGCCTACTTCCGTTTTCTTTGAGAGCCATAATTTTAAAAATTATCACTTATGTTTCTCAACAATAAGAATTACAAAATTATGAAAGCAGTGAAATGAAAAAATTGTGTATAAAAATCCAACGGTATTTATGCATGAACTTAATACAACAATTTATCTTTTTGACTCGATTGCTTAAGGTGAGTGTGCAAGGAATTATTCATATTACATTAAGCAGGCATTATTGTCTTTCATAAACATAGTGATAAAATCCTCCTTGGTTTTCCCTTGGGTTCCCAACTTCTTCTAAAAGACACAGAGATTTAAAAATTAGCAGTCCTACATTCTCTAATCCAATTATTTAAGAAATCACGCTAACAGAATGCAAATTATGGTTTCCAGAAAATGCATTTGAAGTTCAATGTCGTGCTGTGAATTTCATCATAAATTTTAAAAGTTGTCATAAAATTTTGTCATTTTAGCCAATCCAGTATTGAATTTTGGGAACACATTCTCAGTGTTATACTTTAAGGCAATTCTATGAAAAAAGACGATGGTTTGATATGTAAATATGGGAATACCCCTTTAAGGGGAACATTGATTAACCGTTCTCGAGAGCGTTCATGCTCTCTGTTTAAAACTTTGAACTAGATATGTATATTTTGGACATTTATAGATAGAAGTGTTAGATATATGCATATATCCATACAATACACACTAAGTGACCCGATAAGCACGGCGCCGGCGGTGCCGTTTGTTTACTTTCATGAGAAAGTTTAATTCTTTTCCGAGCCACATGTCTTTCACAAACGATTAATAATTTTAAATAATTTTTCTAATATTGCTGCCATACTCTTCTATAAGCCTTTAGTTTTTTTATCAGACTTGTAAAATACAGAGTAACCCACCTGTTAACCCTTTACTGGTGGTTGACGAGAGTATACTCGTTATGAGGAAAAATCTGGGTCAAGTGAACGTTGGGAACACGGCCAACCGTACGTACACACACATTGTACATGTTAAACAAGAGTTTAACAACAGTCAATTGGTTGCCAGTTGTTATTTGGAGCTGAAAGCATAGCTGTCGAAATCGTCGTTGTGTCTTTTAACAATCTACAATTACGGTTACACTTTCAAGCTATAATAAATAAGCTTTGCTGAGTGTTGGTGTTTGATGTTGGAGATATAAATATTATTAATACTCGACTTATAATTGTCCAATATAAAGCCCCGGTAACTTAACAGTGATGATTCAAAGACAAGGGAATCGCCCTGTACACATACTGCATAAGACGATGAGTTCTGATTTCGTACATTTTTTCTGTCTGCGCGTAATTAAACTGATAATTAAGAGGGCACTTGGCCCTCCCACTTCGTGGAGATGGCACGCTTTGAAGTCCTTTGGAACGCGCATTCGCGACACAAACAAATTTATGTATTTTTGCCTGGCTCGAGCATCCGCAGGGAAAAGGAGATTAGTAGCGGGTAATACAAACATCCTTGAAGATCGAGACAAGAAAACACAAGGCGGACGGCTGCGTAAGTGGGGAAGAGCTGTTGAAAGAAAAACGAAAAAGTTGTGTCCGTACAGTCTAGAAAGCCGCCCCCTGCTTCATTAGCTATTGTAATCCATGCTGGTTCCGGCGCTAATGAAGGTAACGAAATTAGACCATTTGGTAGGTTCCAAATGTGCTGCATAAAACCGATCGTTAACCCGATTGTCCCAACAGTGAGATATAAGAAACACTGAATATTGTTAGGAAATGATTTGTGTTTATGTAAATATATAAAGACGCGTTTATGGACTTAAGTTTGTAATAAATTAACAGATTAGTACAAATTAACTATCCAACTCTTAACTTTCAAAGTGTTCGGATGATTATGATATCGTGTGCAATAAATGATGGTATCAGTGAAACAGTTTGACAAATCTCCTCAGTATTGGTGCAACAAGCTATTACCCTTCAAACTAAATCATTGTTAGCGTGCAGTAAATGTCATGCGACCGGTTTTCAAATATTGGAGTCGAGAATTTATATATTTGTTAAAAGAGGGTATTCATTTCCGTTTTCATTAAGATTGTTGTGAATCCTTCACTTCCTCTTAACTGTGAAAAAACATTTTGCTCAGAAAACATATATTTCCCATTAACCCTTTATCGATGTTTGACAAGTATATGTACTTGTCATATGGAGAAATAAAAATCGTAATTATTATAACAGATAAGAAATGTATTTGTGCTCTTAGAATACAAAAATCAAATGGACCATAAGTATTTGCATTTTGTAAAAATATTTGTATATTTGAAACAAATAAATTGAACTTACACAAAATTGAATGTACTCATCATAGTTTGATTTTAACTTCGTAAGAAAAACATTTACAAAAAAACTGACAGAGTTCCAAAAAGCTAAAAACTGAAAACTGACAGAGTCCCAACAAGCAAAAAAGTAAAAACTAAGCAGGACAAAAAATGCGCTGAAAAGAGAAAAATAATTTGTTGTTTTCATGGATACAGAAATTTGCAGTTTTTACTTTTCAGCTTTTTGAGACTCTGTTAGTTTTTCGAAGTCGGTCACATTTTTCTTAAAAATATATTTTTTTATTTCATGCTTTTTAGTATAAGAAATGAATAGAACCATGGTTTGAGGATGATTTCATCTCGAAGTTCATCGATGCACTGGTGTACCAGTTATAGACGAAGAAATGTAGCCGATTTTGTTGAAGAAAGAAAAGCTTGTGCATTGCGAAATTTATGCAGGAAGGAGTTCATCGGGAACTTCCTCCATATGCTAGTAAAAGTTTCATCCCGATAGAACAAGCCGTCCCAAAGCTATCGCCGGACAGTCGAAAGTTCGGGTTTATGTAATAACAGTTGTTAATGTTGCAGAATTTGGAAAAATTTAGAACGGAACCATTCTCGGAACATCCACTGTGAGATAGAAAAGGTTTCATTCCGATTGGTCCATCCGTCGCAGAGATATCACCGGACAAACGAAATTTTTAGTAGAAATGTGAAGTCAGCGAAAAATTCGGTTTTTATGCAATAACAATGGTTAGAATTAGACAATTCCAAAAAAATGTATAATGGGACCAAACTGTGAACTTCCTCTATAAGACAGGCAATGTTTCATCACAATCGGTCCATCCATCTCAGTGTTCTAGCCGGACAAACATTTAAATTTTTTTTTTTATATATATATACATACAGTGGTCAAATTGAGTACCTCCTCCTTTTCGAAGTCGGTAAGAACGTCCACCATTAAAGGATTAACGGGGACACTTTTTTTATATGAAATATGTAGACTGCAATACACACAATATACCCATACAGTGTACACTAAATAGCTTAATAATCATAGCAATGCAGTTATTTCTATTTCATGGCATAAAATGTTCATTACGGAACGGCATGGTTCCGTAGTAGCGCACTTTTACGGATTCTGCAAGTTTTTTTAAGTTCATTTCATTATCGCGTACATAATTCCTGTGGCATATGGCAAGCATAGTGGTGTAGAGTTTATGTCAGGTACCTAAAATGAAAAATTCTTGGTTTTTTTCATAGTAACACAGACATTTTCGTTGGACTATACGTCTGCCTCCCTAAGTATGGCGTCAAAAAATCACCTTGTATTCTTAAGTGCCTTAATTCACACCTTCCCTATTCGCTCAGACAATGAAACACGTAAATGTGCCCATATTGGTATATAGCATAACTATTGCAGTCTGCGTAATGTGGAAAAGATTACGAATGTTGGAATATCAGAGTTAGTAAAAGTTGCCTACAAGGAAACATTTTCAGATGACACATGCCGATTTCAACCAAACTCGATCCTCATGGCGAATTTACATTGACAATTACCTGGCCGAATTTCATGTTAAGCCTTTAAAAGAGGACATATTTTTTGAAAATATCTCTCTGCTTGTAAACTTGAAATCAAGCAACAAAAAGTGCAGTCAATTTCTTGCAATTTTAATTCGTTTGTTTCAAATATAATAATATTTTCATAAGAATGTAAAAATTAATTGCTCATTTAATTTCTTTATTCTAAGAGAAGAAATAGATTTTTTCATTTGTTATAATAATTACGATATTTTTAGCAAAAGGGAATTTATTTTTCCTCATGACATATATATTCATCATTATCATAAAAGTGATCAGTTTCTCATGACGAATATCTTAATACAGTAATCGCCTGGGCGGCAAGAACAACACTAGCCTTGGTTTTACACAAAATTTACTTGTAGGAAATTTTTCTACATAAAAATCTATAGAATTTATGTTAGTAAACTTTCTTCATATCTCCTTCTGCTTTACCACTACCGACCGCAAGATTCATATTCCAATATCTTTGAGAGGTGGTTTCAACCCCTTAACATGAAATTTGGCCTCTACAAAAAATACCAGTTAATCCTCAATTCAAACCCTACGTGTCAACCGAGTTTGTTAGAAATCGGCGTGGGTCATCTGACAATGTTTTCTTGTTAGTGAAAGAAAACGTTCTTAGTTGTTTTTATTAATTCTGTGATTTCTGTTGAATTACACCAGAATCCCATAGTTTGGCATCAAAATATCACCTTTTGTTGATAGTTTCTCCAATTTGTAAAACAAATGTATGAAAATCAATACCGAACCTCCGCTAAATATTTATAGCAATAGGTACAAATGTGGCGTTCGTTTTATTACTCGTTCGTGCTAACTAGAATGAAGATTTCTGTCGTATGGTCTTCGCTATTCGCACAGACAACAATCCGAAACCCATTCGCCTATAAAACAAATTCAATTCATTCATAAGCTGTTATGATGGATTGTTATTTTTTTAATTAATGCGTGTTTTAAAAAAAATTCTGGCAACTAGGTCAATCACTTAATGAACACAGAGATTTAAATTTCAATTCACACACTTTTTCCCAATAATTTGAGCTACACAAATATAAATTAAAAGAAGTAATAAGGCAGTTACTGGTCTTTTTCAAATTAAAACATTAATTGCACGTATAAGTACTCTGCGGTGAATTTTTCTGGTACGGCTGGCCTAATCAAGTTCTACTTTTGTATAGATACAATGGTAGGCCAATAGTTAATTAGCCATGCCAAACACTGGAACTAAGCAGATAAGTAATATCGAAGTTAGTAGAAACTAATGATACATCGAATTAATAGAAAGACTTCTACTTTCTTCTAATATTACCATATAAAAAATATGTATGTTAACCAATAAATTTCAAACTTTACACACGCATGAAGCAAACATCTCTTTAACTGTCACTTGTCAATATTTCGTTTGTCAGTACTATTTATTTCGCTTCCTAGAAATGTTCTTCAACTAATAATTGTGCACTTGCTACCCTATGCTGCGCACTGTTAAAACAAATGTACGCATCGTGTTTATTAATAATATCGAAGTTGATGCAATCTTTACAAAAAAAACAAATAAAAAAGGTGATCAATTTCCATTTGCCATGTATAAGGAACGCGTCCAAGAGCAGTATTTTTTTATTGAAAATTAGACACTTTCGTAGATGCTCAATCAAGTTCAAACTAGTATGTCTGTTTAAGTAATAATCTCCTCTAAACGTAGTTATAAATTTCGGTGATCGCGGAGAAAAGTGGATTTTCTACCGCTCTCTTAACATGAATGTACAACTGGCTGATCCTTTGGTAATTGCTTCTTGGTAAATATCGAGAAGCCTGGAAAGTGAAGGGTAGTCCTCTCCTTGACTTTGGCCGGCTTTAACGCGAGCAATGTGGTTGCGGGAGTTTTGCCGAGGTCCGAAAGAAAGGTTGTTAATAGAAGAGCGCGGACGCTGGAGAAGAGCTTGGTTGGTTGGATGGGGGTGGTGGTGGTGGTGGTGGTGGTGGCGGTGGGAGGAGGAGTTGGGGGTGGTTGAAGGTAGAGGAAGGTGGTTTCCAGTAGGTGGCGTAGCCGGAGGCTATTGGGAAGGGGATGCGGGTAGGCCAAGAGGGCGAAATGAAGCATTCCTTTACGAGGGCTCTTACTGCTCGTAAAGTCGACTTTATGATGATAATTACAGGCGAGCGTGGTAAATCTGGTTGGTCGAGGGCCTTTCACGTTCGTTAAAGTCTGACTTGTAGTCTCGGCATTGCGTCCTTCCGAGTTCCCTGGCGCATCCACACAAACCGACATGCGACGGCCTATGTGCCATGCACTCGCACATTCCTCCTGGCCCGCCCCGTATCAGTAACTTGCCCACCGGGTTACGGGCATTTAGTGGAAATAAAGCTCCCGCGTTAGCCAGCACCGCTCCAGGCTATCCGATGCTTCTTCCGAGGTTACCAACATACCAATTTTCTTTACCGAGAGGGATCGTGTAAACGGTTAAGGATCTTATTAGGCTTCTGATAGCGCCACGCTTCTGATCACCGCTGAGATTAGGATGACGCATCGTCCGTCTATTTAACACACATTTTTCTTCTCTCACTCTGAAAGTGGTCCTTCCTCTTTCCTGCATCACTTGTAGTCTTTCAATGTTTGCTTCGGAATTCAAAGTCTTACTTTCACTAACGTAGTTCTACGTTATTTTTAAAAGTCAGGCTGGTTGCGATTGACATAATTTTACATCATTTAATATTCGTTAGGAAAATGGGCGATATAGACTATTTTCATATTTCTAAATATTTGATATTGTCAGTTTGCACTTATTACTTCTGCACTGTTTTCTATATGAAACAACAGGTGATTACAAGCACGACGTCATAAAACAATATATTACATTTGGTGAAGTTGAAGCTTTCAACAAACATAGCGGGAATGCATTAATATTGGAATCGCACATTCGTTGCGTGTCAGTGCCCGTTCCCTAGCAGTGGAGATGGCAAATAGCGTTCAATTGTTAAGTACTCAATATGACACATGTGTACAGTACAGATCATTTTCTTAAAATATTCTGCTTTGAGAACATTCATTTTCTGTTAATCAGGAAGCATTATTCTTTAAGAAAAATAGTTTTTTCTTAAAAAATACACTTTTTTCTATCAAAATTTACTCCAACAAAAGGGGTATTGGCGAAAGCTTTTACGTCCCGGTTACTCGTATGTGCAAATGGACTTTCATAGGACAAGATGAATAAGATGTAATTCCAAAGAACACAATGAATAACGCAACACAATTGTATTTTAGAGACGAATGATATAAATTATATTTTGTATTTTCACGCTATCCCACTTTCATTCACGAATTGTTTTTAAACGGTTAAGAACCTTATCTGGCTTCTGATAGCTCCCAACTTCTGATCTCCGGTGAGAATAGGATGATGTTGTCTGCCTATTTAAGCTACTTGTGGTGTAGATTTGTTTTTCTATAACTTTTTAAAATTTCTACTACATAGGTATATTTAGAAAACATATGTAAAACCTCTCACAATTAAAGTTAAATTTTCAGTTCCAAACATGAGATAAAGACCGTTAAAGTTAGCTTTAACTTTCCGCTTTCCGTACGTATCAGCTATACTAGGCATCTACTAATCACGTATATTAAACTTTAAATATTCAAATAAATAAATATTCACAAAAAAGAATCTAAAGTATTCTCTGTTTGATTTAAAACATACAATTATTCAAAGGGGTACATACACCTGGAACGCAAATATTAAAGGTCAACTTCAACATTTTGAATAATATAAACCTAATTTTTGTTTTAACCATATAAAATATATGTACAAGTACATGATTTAAGGTATGTAATAAATGAATAATATTAATCTATTGGTCATAGTTACAAAATTATTGCCATGGACGTATATGGACGTTCTTTTACAATTTGCGATTTGCGGTACCTAAAGTAGGATAAGTTACGGCACAACCGGACAGATTTTAAAAATGATGGTTCTTAACGAAACGGTAGCCTTTTACACTCAGAAATAGCTCCTTCACCTTTCAAAATTAATATACTTTTATAGGTATATTTGAGTTTAAAAGGCTACCGTTTCCTCACTGGATTTTTGATGGGATTGTCCAGCTGTCAGTGTACATGAGTATGCACACATATAATTGCATACACAAACTTCTATGCGTAAGTGCGCAGTACGAGTATACACGACCAAAAGTCTAGTTTTATTTAACTCATATTATTCGAGCTTCCTCGCATATACCCTGCCATCAACTTTATGATGGTACTGTCGCGAAGCACTACCTTAACGCACATTTCATTCCCCCCCTCTTTCCTCTATCTTGCGTAGTCTTTTACTGCTTGTTTCGACATGCAAAGTTTTGTTTTCTTCTAATTTTTTCTATAAAGTTGCAACTGTAATGTTACATTCCAATTAAAACAAGTCGGCTAATATCACAGAACTCGTCTTCGTGCATCGCTAGTGGAAATGGCAAATAACATTTTATGGTTTTCAAATACACGTATTTTCACACATACTTGGAATGCATGTGTATTGACGTGGTCTGGCACGGTTCCATGTGTAAGTGGATGTTCAATGTCCATTTGAACAACGTCTATTTTCGACACAAATTAATATTATCGTTTCCATACTTTTTATTTTTGTATTGCTACATGATCATTTAAGAACTAAACATAAAACAGAAACAGCTCGTGCTTTTAATGTTTAGCGATTTTTGTCATGGACTTTTAAAATCCATTTACAGATGCCATTAAACATAAGATGCCAGTGTTGCACCATATAAATATATATATATATATATACGCATTCCGTATACTTGTGTAAGTACGTGTACTCAAAAACGATAGAACGGTATATGTATGTGTTATGACTCATCCGGCAGGGCTCCTAACTTTTTTAAATTTAAATTTAATTTTGCTTGTTCATTAAGTCCAAGTCATATTATTTTGCGTGTTAATATTGTTGTACTATTTACTATTAGCTTCTCTGATGGTGTAAAAAATTGTTCCACTTTGTCAATGATGAGTGTGATAAATAAGTATCTTCTATATTTTTACATTATTAACTTTGCCCAGATGTTTGGCCAAAGTGAATAACAGGTATCCTATTAGCTTTATTGGTTTTTCCCCTTTTTTACTTTGAGGCCAATAATTAATATTGACGTTTCTATACTAAGCACATTTCATCGCTAGATGATTATCGAGGGATTAAGAATACCTATTTTTGCAAAATACTGAACAGCTATTCACATTCATGGGCGATTATAGTATTGTCTATTATATTTAACGTCGCTAGACACTTAATATAGACAACATGTATTTAAAACGAAAGCTAATACTGAAAATAAGATTTGGATGATAATAAAAAAGATTATATACTTTAATCTTTGCTTTTAAGAAGAAAGAAAAAAGTGTACAGTTAAATCGAATTTTAAAATTAATCATTTGAACGGGCGCGGTATGTTTAGTGTAAATAGGAATAAATATACTTGACTTTTTTGAACAACGATTCTGCTTAAATCCTTCTTTACGTCCTCTTTTAAGGAGGCAACGGCCATAGCGTCCCCTCTTAAAGTGATGTATTACTCTTAAAGTTATGTGGTATTGGCAATCTGAAGAACAGCTTAGAAGGGCACATAAATCAATGATGCAGTCCAGTGATAGAGGACCAACAGATTCGAAGTCTACGATAAAGTAGCGAGGCTTCGACTGGAATCTCTCGCATGTATCCTACAGCAGTTATCGGCGGGCGCAATCAAGCAAATCATGAAGTTGTTGGGAGAATCCAAGCACGGGGCTCGTCGGAGTAGCACAAGGGCGCCCTTAAGTGCCCTACGGAGACTCCTTTTCGTTCCGACCCTACTGATCTAACGTCCTTACATTCACGAGCTGTTGTACGAGCAGCGAACGAGGGTCACTTGTCAGAAATAAAACTCTTCATGCACTACTGCCAGCATTGCCAAATGTGTATTAAGTTCCGCGATAAGTTTTACTGATTTTCCAGAAACTTTTGCCCCTTTTGCTGAATAATTTATACTAATTTAGACTAATTTCTTCGCATAACTCATCATAACGCATCTTTTTATTTGTAATCTGTCAATATACATGTCAGTAAGTAATTATGATGTAACATGTGTTCGTACAAATCAATTTTAACGAAAACGTAGTATATCTGATAAACAAATTAACAATAAGCATGCACGATGCAAATTTGATCGGATAATTGTTGTAATGGCATCAGAGAGCATGTACAACTTTCTCGTTATACAGGCATGATTATAAACATCACAGTATTACGTGGTAGTTAAAGTTGATCGCTCTACGAATACTTTTTACACCGATTCTATATAATTCATTGGTACAATGTTATTCCGCACATTAACATGCACTTAGGTTGGTAAAGTCCTATTGATTTTCCAGAACTTCCTCACAGTAGGTGCGACTTGAAACCAGAATGAACAACAAAATAAAGAACCGTTGTACAAATTGTAAAATAGCACCAAAGCAGGCGATGTATTAAAAGATACTTTTTAAATGATTCTATCTTTAGCGAAATTCACAAAATGTTAAAATGATTTTACAGTATTAATACTAGAACTACTAATGATCAATTTGTACGTATTTCTATTAAAGAGGTCAAAATAACTTGTTTTAGAAGAATATAATACGATTTAGCTGAACCAGGAAATAAGATTATTTTTCAAAATCAAGTATACATAATATCTGGTTTACTAAAACCTCAAATATAAAAAAATGTGGCTACATTTTACTTTTCAATAAATCCAAATACAATCGTGTATCTAAAGCTGGTAATAACATTGCAGATTGCAGAAGGAATATTTCTACAATCTCTGTCTATTATACACAGGTATTCGAGTACCGAAAGAATCCTAAGGATTTATAAGAAATTTTTTAAATGTGAATATCATCAAGTTTTACGTATTCTGTGGAGGGTCATAATAACCCCTTTTACGGAATATGTATATTGTATATACGTAAAAATCTTAGACAAAAATTTATATAAAGGAAAACCGAGTAATAGAATTAATCAGCTGTATACTCAATAAAAGTCAAGAAAAATTTCATAACTAAAAATGTTATAGAAATTTGTCACAAATTTAAAGAAATTCTAAAGAAGTTAGTTTGATCCCGTTGGAAGTTTTAATATTGAACCACGTCATGTCTGTTATTCGATGGTAAAATTATATAAACGTTAAACGGTTTACAATAAACAAATACTATTTAAAATATGTATTGCGATTTACAGGTTAAATACAGACGAAAGAAAGCCTTCTACTTCGCAATCTTACAATTCAGCACAGATCTTTCAAACACGAAAACTTTAATAAACCATATGGCGAGAATCAATTAAATTATTTCTATAGATTTGATCTCTGAGATGTATGAGAATAAATTTTCTGAACGACAAAATCTTTCTTCTTTAGGAAAAAGTAAAGTTTCTTAAAGAAGGAAGATTTTTGTCGAAGAAGAGTACGCAGGCAAAACTGATTTGTTATTCACCGTGTAAAGTATCAAAAAATATGATGGAATATTATAACAAAATATAATACGTACACCAAACTCATGAAAAAATACATTAGAATATTTAAAAGATTGCAAAATATATATCACTGCGATAGATGTCGTTAATAACCTAGTTGTAGATGTGAACCATTAATGATAATAAAAAAATACCATACAATTTTCGGAATGGGAGGATAAGTTATAGTTCATGCCTTTCAGTTCAGTTTGTACTTTCCACTGGGAGCTCTTGATCATGTCGTTCCGATATGGAATTACTTTGGACCAATACTTTAAGGTCTAGCTTTGAGGATGGGTATGGAGTGTCGGAATATATGGAAGCAACCAATCCCGTCGTCCTTTTATGTACCTTTTATGGCCACTGGTAAGGGTACGATATTTGGAGAAAGTATTTTTAAGTGACAGGCTCGAGACTGATTTGTCCGGCTTTAATCTCAAGATTGTTCGGTATATTTGAAGCAATATGTAAAAACGCCAGTGCGCCTTGTGTGAACGGACTGTCGTCCCTTTCCCATAGAGCCGGCAAGAATTCTCAACTCGATGAGCACTTTTCCTGTTTAGTCACTCACCTAACCATCCTTTGATGCTTGTAATCTGCCAGAACGATACCAAATCTCCCACTATTGTGCTCCACAGAATGTATTCGGTGCTTTGTCTTTGTGGAAATGTGCCGGTCGATCCATCTCTTTCGGCTGTAATCACAGACCCACAACGCTCTATATGTATGTATAGTACAACATAACCTTGTATATGAGCTTCAGAGCCTTCTTGACAAAGCTATAGTATATCGCTTGTTTGAAAAACTAATTGCACTTTTACACTGGGACTACCACCGGGTTTACAATTACTTGTTTATTATTAGTTCATACATATTGCTCATTTTAAAAACAATATCCTGCATCCAACGAAAACTGTCCTGATTTTTATTGACACACTCAGATGGTTGATTATATGTATGTATTTATTTAACGTTAGCTTTATAGCAGTGTAAAAGACTTGATTTACAGATTATATTTCGTATCCTTCACTCACATTCATTTAGTTTTCTTATCTGCTATTTATCTGTATTTTTTCCTCATAATATTCTTCCTTCCTACCAACTATAATATTTTTATTTTTTTCTATCGCTAAGACTTTTGTATTATTATCATTTTTGTCAACTTTATTTTCTCTAGGGTTCTTAGCTAATTTAAAATTATTTTATATTGTCCCTTTTCTATAATAGGTTCTGACCCTATACGGTCCGCACAATTCTTACAATTTCTTTTTAGTGCATGTTACACTCAGGATTCCGGATAACCGGAGTCGCAAATTATACTGGTATCGGATCACACTCAATGTAGGACTTACCAGAACAAAACGTTTTGCCGAGCCACACTCGACATAAGAGCGCAAAGTGCAGATCTTATTCTACTCCTGTTTATGTCTACGCAGTCTTCTAAGCGGTGTTTCAACGTAGTCTTCCCCCTTTGGCACAAAACGCACAGCCTATTCTCTACATAATTAAAAAGCGCGTCCATTTGTATGCATACATTCTTGGCCTTTACATTCTTTCACTCCTTTTTCTAGTCTCCACAATTCTGTTAGTTTAAAAATTATGACGATAGTTATTAATTTCCCACTTGCGCATACAATTGGTATTTAAATTCGTCTACGACTAAACTCCACTTAATTACATATAATTCGTGCCTTTGTATGGATTCATTACCCTTGCTCGATTTTACATACAGCGGATAGGAAAAGTATTCCTACATCCAAGTTTTCCGAAGTAAACTTTCTTAAAGGGGAAAAGATTCTGCTTTATGAACGTTTATTTTGTTTTAGAAGGAAAAACCTTTGTCTCAAGGAAAATTAGTTTTTTCTCAAAAAGAGACTTTCTTCTTATCAAAATTTACTCCATAAAAGGAGTGTGGGCGAATACTTTTTTATTCACTGTATAAGTGTCTTTCGAGTACTGAAACGATTAAATTTGATGGCATGCTTAGATCTTCCGTTTTGAAGAGAGCATCGGGAATGATTCATTTCCAATTCGATATACGTGCTGGTGAGCGTTGCTGAGATTTGGTTGGTTTAAGTAAGTTTAGGGGATTATGGGACGAAGTTGGTGTCCTGGTGCGATGATATATTGAATGGGTCCCAAGTACCCCCGCTCAACTGCCGAACAATAAGCCACTATTTCGAGCTCTAGCCTGCCGCTCTATACTGCAAGTCAGTACGAGCCTCGAAATTCAATGAAATATTTCTGCCACTACTACGTTATTAATTGCCTTGACTAAAAATTATTCCAATTTTCTTAATGGTATCTATTAAGACGCAAGAAGTATTTTATCTTTTGTTTTTAGGTCGCTTTACACCGTCTGTAGAATTTATTTTAATGGAGTTGCAGCACTTCCATTATAAGAAACTTGACATATGCCTGCTTCATTGTGAACTATAACGTTAACGGAAAGTGACCTTAAATCTGCAGAGAACAGAAAACTAGTGTGGACTAACACGTAAACGGACATCTACAACTGTACTATGTAGTTACAGTTTTTTTTACCAATATTACCAGAGCGAGGCCCTTGAATGAATGACCGTCAATTTGACGAGTATTTGAAAAGTGTACTTTTATGTGTATTTTTTTAAAGAAAAATTCTAAATGAATACAAACGTCGTCTAATGTATTAGACAATTTCTTTTTAAGTAGAAAATATATAAAAACAGTTTTTTTATTGAGGCATTTATTGTTAAAACAATTTTTCTTGATAATCCCCTTAAGGATTGCATTGTTCGCAAATTGCTCTAATTTTCAATATACACTTTGCACAAACATACTTCTTGTAATCAAGATAAATAGAATCCATTCTATTTTTGTTGCGCTAGCCATGTTGACAGGATTTGCACGCATTAGAAGGTTCTTTTGAATGTCTGAAGTGCTGTTTGTCGATTTATATTTCTGTTATACATTTTATAACACATTTTACTGACCCATCATTTGGGCGGGTCTTGCTGTATCTAGGTATGCAATAGGCAGACAATTAATGATTAAAATGTTCGAAAAGAAATAAATAGACAAATATAACATTTATTCCATCTTAATAAAGCCATAATAAATTTCTTCAATTATACCAACATGATTTTAATATTTTTAACGAAAAATATTTAAAGCCGTTATTTTGGCGGACTCAATCGTGCAAGTGTTAAGAGAAGTTTTGTTGGTTGTTTATTTTTTAGCAATCTGAAATACAATAACATCTATGAACTAATTTGCTGACCAATGATTTTACGCATGCATGTATATTTTTTTAAGTGTTTGTCAGTGATATTTCTGCGACGTATGGATTGATCAGGATGAACCTCTTTTATCTTATGGAAGATGTTCCTAGAATAGCCCGATACAAACAATCTCCGAAATTCTTTAATATTAACTATTGTCATTGCATTAAAGCCGAGATTTCGTTTCCCCGACGACAAACTTTAATTTTGTAACACATTGACAGATCATAATGACATTTTGCCTATCTTACAGAGGGAATCCTCGCGGGAATCCAACTTGTATAAATTTTGAAGTTTCTTAATATGCTCCATTGTTGTTGAAAACAAAATCAATTTTCGTTTCTTCAGACATAACTTTTCAGCGAAAGCTGTGGATGACATTGCAGCGATGGTTCCCCTTGCCAAAAACGTGAAAGAAAATGGAAGATGGCAGAAAATGAATACGACTCTTTCTAATATTAATACGCCGTTTCCGAAACGAGAGATATTCAATAAATATAAAAGGACGCAAATTATTTTGTACTTTGTAGCGCAATTTTTGCATTGTCTGTTTCGGAACTCAATTCACATTTTTTTAGAAATATATTTGTTTACTATTACATGACATGGGGCGTTTGTTATTGATCGTAAGATTCTGAATTAGCAATTTTCCTTAATACTGATGTTTGATGTTAAGAGACGTTGCACTGTATTTCTATGATATCTGCTAATGAGTTATTTAGAGGGAAGACACTCGAGGTGTATTAATAGCGGGTTTCTCTTGTCAAAGGCAACACTGCCAGTCATTAATAGATCGTGAACAAATGACTAGGCGTCAGGGCGAATAAGGAAAAAGTGAGAAGGTGTAGGTAACTGTATCGGCCGTGAAGGGTCGGGACTGCTGCCGACGGCTATTGGGGCCGAGGCCAGCTAGCGCGGAGGGTGCAACAGCCATCAGTCATTATTTTCCACAACATTTAGCAAGCACTTCAAACTGCTTCGCACTGACTGTTAGGTCTGCTATATCGGATCGCCACCGAAACTTTCTCAAGTATGTGGCATAGAAACGAAAGCGGCCTTCTTCGCTTCCGATGGTTTCACTCTCTCGTGCCATGAACCTTCTCGTTCAGGAAGCCCTTTTTCTTCCTTCTGCGCGTGAATTATGAACTGCTGGAACGTCGCCTCCTATTTCTTCCTCTTCTTCAAATGACAATGATATTCTCAATTATCGGAACAAATTATTAGTTTGTGCAATATGAACTGGAGCGTTATTTCTTTTCGAATGATATTTGAATAATTGCGTTCATATGCATATGAATAATCCTTGCTTATTTTCGAATTTGCTCAAAATTACACGTAGCAATTTTATTATCAAGCATTAGAAGAAATTACTAGGTGGCACATTGCGAAGAGAATTATAGTTTACAAGCTGATTGCAAATGAATAATCATGCATGCAGAATCTTCTACATCAAGAATGAAAATCCTCGCTAGAAAACCATCACAACTCAGAAAAGTTAGGTTTAAGAATACGTGGCGTTCACCTTCACAGTTTCAAACAGTTTCCAGTTTTCAAATTAACATTCTGAATCCATTTCACTCAAAAATATAAAACACACGTTTTACGTACAAAAAAAACAATATCACAACTTTTCGAGTTAAATTGAATTTTCTTCCACGTGTGTATCCTCGTGACAGGCCAGTTAATGTAATAATGAAAATCATTTTCAAAATCGAGTTCAATATGAACGTAAACCATGAAACTTTTTGACTCCCTCACCTTCAAACAGTTCATACTCGTGAGTGTGTGGTGACACACTCACCACACTGTAAAGTGACACTTTAATCAGTGTCAATATGAAATTCGGCTGCAAATTTCCACAAATAAATTAGGAGAAAAGCTCGCTTGTAGTTGTGAGCCAGCCCTGTTTTCTAACCAACCAGGTGTCCCAACGCTCAATCTCACTTGATCACCTGGGTATTTCACCACTCACTGCAAAAGTTTTCTGGAATCATTGACTTTATAAACCTAGTGTAACAAATAATGTCAGTATATAGAAAATAATTTGTATGTCGATAATATAACAATAATATAGAATGTTGTGCGTGTGTAAGAGTGAAAGACCCTCAAATGAGAAAGTAGACAAAGTATGCGTTACGAATTTTCCATTAAACTGATTTGTGCTTGGAAATCATAACACGGATCAATATTTGTTCTGGTGTTCTGATATTTTATACATTCAATTATAGTGTGCATTCTACTGTGAGTGCATAACCACCCGGTTGCCATCAATGTCGTCCGAAATGTACAATGACTAAACAAGTACAGGCATATTCAGTGTTTTTAGAATAAATTTTAATAAAAAATAAAATTGCTTCCTGTAAGAAAGTGTATTCTTTCTGAAGAAGGATACTTTCTTGATCAAGAAAATGTACTTCTATTTAGAGAGACGAGTTTTCTTCTTTATGAACGTTTATTCCAAAAACATTAGATGTACGAGTACTCTTTTTATCCACTGTATGTATAAGTGGGTTTATTTTTAACAGACTTCAAAAGAAAGATTCCGTACATCTCCACAAATTCACTACACAGATGTTCATAAAATACAGATACATAATGGCTATGAAAGCTGTTGTATTTTATGATCAGACTAGCCACGCATTGAAAGCATGTAATAGTTAAAATGATCAAGTATTTGCACTTCACAATGTTATTGTATTCATAAAGCGTATTTATATTGATTTTGATGTCGTTATGATTAGGGCAACTTAGAGACTTACTAAGACGAAAAAATACAATCACGTCAGTTTGCTAGGCACACAACAAAAAGCAAAGTTTTATCAGTAAAACATTTTTTCTCCTCGCTTTAATACAGAACGGAAGAGCTTCCCTTCATTTATTATATCAAAACTCTTCCGTCTTGTTTGAACGCCATAATTCGAAATTACCAAGTACTGTTTCTGAACAGAAGCAAAATGTTCTCAATACTTAAGCCGCATACTTAAATTATTTACAATTTTTTTGTAGAATATGTTCCTGACAATGTACATTTTCTAATACAATTTTTAAAGTTGACAACTTTACAAAAACTCAATGTAAATGAAAGTTTTGGAGCGAATTGTATCATAATCTACAAAATTGCACATTTACGAACAAAAGTTATGAACTAAAATCAGTAAATTAAAACATAAATTAATTACGAAGGTTTCTCATGCAATCTAATTACAAGACTTTCTTAGTGGTGAAACTGAATGAGTAATAGTAATCTTGGAAAAGGAAGAAAGGCAGCAATCAAAAAAACCTCAAAGGCATAGAGAAGCAGAGTCTGAAGAAGGAATGTTATAAACCGTTATTCTTTGTTATTTTATATGTACAATGTATTGCATGTAGATGATATAAAGATGATTTGCTATACATGTCAATATGTATATATTTGCAAGTTCGAATGGTAGTCATCCTAAGTGGAAAGGCAAGAATTATGTCAAGTAAATAAATAATTGCGGGGGTTTAGTTAATTGACTATATCTATGGATACCTTGAGTATTTGTTACCTTGAGAACAAAAGTGAAACCGTAATACAATTATATTCTTTTTCAGAGAAAATACGCTTTGCGTTATTGTACTTGTAATTGGCCATTGCACTCTACATAAACAAAACCCATTTTATGTATACTGATTTAAACCGTACAAAATGTATATTCAGGTATAATTTACTGTTATTTCGTGCTCTCAGTGCAAATACTGTGCATGCATTACATGCATGAAGGACCCTTCAAGCCCTTGAACCCTTGGTCGCACCATTGATGAAATAGGTATTGTCATCTACGATGCCGCTTTCTCGTGCGGACCGTTCTGTAATCATCTTTTTCAAGTATTAATATACCTTTTCATACAAAGCTCAAAGCTAGCGTTAGCCTATGTTTTTCGTATGAGTTTGAACTATAACAATTGAACGTGTCGACAATTTCGACTAGCATCAAAACTGGAAAAATCCCGGAATTTAATATAGGAATTTTGCGAATAGATTTGATGACTTTCAAAACCGGCATTCCATAACTTGCAGCTTTTTAGTCCCAACCTACAGAAACGGATATGTATAGGCTAGCTTTGAGCTGTGTACGAAAAGCGTTCTTTCATTCACGATTTCCTTTTTGATACTTTTTTCGACTTTTTCCATTATTAGATACTGAACGTGAGTGAAGATAAATAAATGTTGTATGTATCGTCAAATATGGTGTTTCTTGCAAACGTCGATATCAGGTAAGAATTGTACGCATATTGGAAATAAGATTCTGAAAAACGGTTTGATTTTTTTCGAATTTAAGTTACATACGTAGTTCTTTCATGATCAAAGAGAAATACTGGTTACTGAAGAAACGGAGCATTAATTGCAACGTTTATTAATGGCATATCTTTACGAATGAGAATTATATTTATAAAGCCGGATTGATTATTTGCAGTAGAATTGTTTATGAGATTTTTAAAAAAAGTATAAGTTAAGTTCGAAAATTATTCACGACCGAATAAAAATGCACATAATATAATATAAATATGCGAAAAGTTAATTGCATGATTTACTAGCTCCATATGTCAAGGTAATTATTCACAGTAGGGCTGTTTACGAGATTTCCAAAGAGTTCTTGCCCCGTTGAACCACCAGTGCAGCGGGCCGGCAGTACAAATGGATCGATAGCTCGGAGGACTGCGGAAGTTTTAATCGAATTTAACGCAATGTTATTCGTGAAGGACAGACTCTGCAATAAGAGAAGAGAAATACGATCCCATCTGAGGGTGGGAGACTCTGGCCTCTCCGAACCGATGTCAAGCAAAGTTAATGAATCTAGTGCTACACGTATACATTGGTGAACATGTGTATAAATAGATACAACTCTGGGGAAATGTAATATCACCTTGTAACTCATCAGTTTCTTTCTGCTTTTTTTATTACCAATTAAACGATTACTTCCAAACTAAATGCGAGTACATGCATACAATGATAGATCCTAATAATCGTTCATGCTTAACGTTGAACGTACAGACACTTATACATATGTATGTATACATATAATGTATGAATAGAGGTCATATTTTTCCAATTCGGTTATAGTTAATTGTTAATTTTATAGGAATACTAATACGCAAAACAAAATTTGGATAATAGTGAAAACAATATATATCTTCATTTTTAGTTTCAATTAATTTCAAAGAATTGTAAAACCGGTAATTTGACCGGTTATAGTATCTACATTTAGTGTTAAGTAAAATTATTTCTTGCTTGCAAATTTCAGCTATATTTTACGTAACATGACAAAGTTAAATGTTTATTCTTTAAGTACCCCTCAGATGTTTGAGAATATTTCCATCAGAAAAATAATTTGGCCAATCTAAAAATAAGTAACACATATTTAGTGCTGACCCAAAATCATCAAGTTGTTAATCATTTGATATTTCCCAGAAATATTAGGCAAATCTTCTCCGTTCTAGCAATAATGCCACCCTACAATAAAATAAATATAGGATTGTTTAACTTATGAAACCAAATGTTTATATTTATAAACTCATACGGCGTAAATGTTCAATGTATTGCTATATGTTACTTAATGCAGAGGGAAATTTCTTTTTCATTATTGTCACTAGTCTTTGGGATTAAAAGTTGAAAGGATCTATTGATTGAACAAATCTAGATTTTAACATATACTTCAGGGCATATTTTAAAATGTAAAGTAACATTTTTGTACAATTATCTTTTAAATTCACATAGATATTAATGAAGAACATTCTTAGCGTGCAATTTATAATCTTCCTCTATTGATTATAGTTTCCCAGATATTTGTATGCAAAGTTTTTGGATGCATTTTGCCCCCAACTTTGACTCCATACTTTCACCTCCGCAACATACACATTAGCAACTAAAAAACACGTATTGAACACTTTTGTTAGAACTATATTTTATAAAGGTTTCGTCAAAATTAGCATCCAAGATTTATTTAGGTATTTCTTTGCAAGGCATATCACAATCAAACAACAACGTTTTGTAATCTCTTCAAGAGTACCTTGCGAATTAGCTGGATAAAATAAAATGTGGAACCTTTGTTGTATAAATTATTCTACAAACCATTCTCTATGTAATAGATTACATTTGTCTCCGAAGATTTTACGGTTATTGAAAGGGGAAACATAGTTTGCTGAGCCACACCCCTCGGCATTCCAAACTTTATAGACATTAAACATATAACAAGGAAATGCCTTACCATCAAGGATGGGCAATAGTGAATACTTTTACGGTGTGAATGCTTATATTCAGCTTGAAAATATGCTGAATATTTATATTGTAAATAAAACGTAAAAAAATACGCGAAGTAGCAGTCTCTTTCACCTACAAAAATTGTTTCTTATGACTTTGTTTTCTAAAAACAATATAGATCCCCCCCCCCCCAAAAAAATTTATATTCACTAAAACTTCTAAAAAGATATAACAAAAAAGAAATAGATATCATAGCAGAAAGCCAAGTTTTCACTCAAAGATACCTCGATTCAAGCCGCATTAGCAACTAACAATAAATTCACAATAAATTAGCGAGTAACGATGGAAAAAACCTGGCGTGTGCGCGCTTCATTGCGAGGTAGAAAGCAATGGGAAACTAATTTAAACCTAACACTGATTTTACTACAATATAATTTCTTTAAAAGTTTCTTACTAACGTTACCAGAACAATTGACCAGAATTATTTACGAAATACAATGGTCTGTACTCACTTAACACTTTTGACATTTCATAATTATTCTCAATAATCACAACTCTACAGAGTCTCCTAATCTCTTGATAATGTTCTCCAATGCTGCAAAGATTAACAAAGATATCAAATTCATATGAATTCTTGCACAAGCAGGGATTGAAGAAAATGAGAAAACAGATGCAGCAGGTTGCAGAATATTGAAACTAAAAATTCATTCCTGCAGAATGCATACCTTATAAAGATATAAGAAAAGGAAATTAGCCGAAGACTACACAATAATTGGGCAAAAAACCGAAATTGCCAATTTCCGACAAAATTCCACGACACAAATCAGAGAGATACAAATCGAACGTCAACAAACAAGGCAGACATTACCAAGTGAAAATCACATGACTAATAGTTGGCCGCAGTAACATAACGAAGTGTTACTTAATAACAAAGGGAGAATAAACAAAATCTAATATGTGTAATCAAGATTTTTCTATTAAACACATCATTTCCGAATGTAGCCACTTTACCTACAACAGAAACAAGTATAGCCTAAAAACGGACATAAATGGGATCTTTAACACGACAAAAAATATTACAAATCTAATTAAATTTATGAAAGACATCCACATATATTCAAAAATTTAACCAATCGAAAAAAGTTATGCAACAATCTATGGGGTGCTCAAGACCTGGGCTGTTAATGCGACCTTAAATAAAGTCAAATAAAAAGAGGGGATGCCTTGTAAGTTTTGATTGGTAATGAAATCATTGGATATCATCGATGTATGCGTCCTTGCAGTCTCCCCTCTATTTCTTAGGTAATCTGAGTTAGGATCGATCTGGCTACCCTTGCCGAGCAGCCGACGAATCTTTAAACTACACACCCCTTTAAAGAACTGTCTTAAAGTTGCTTAACACGTCTGCCAAAATATGTTCGTACACATATGGGTCTTTCGCGTTTTGCATAAATTGTGATATATGTTTATCGTATGAAGGAATATGGTTTGTCTGTATTTGGGGTACATTTTATGCAGTTAAACTCCTTTATCATTTTGGTTGGAAGTTGTAAAGCCTGAAACCATATATACAATAACTAATATAATATAATATAATATAATATAATATAATATAATATAATATAATATAATATAATATAATATAATATAATATAATATAATGTATTGCCCATAAGGAATCTTTTTGTTAAAGTTCTATCAGTTTGCTTAAATGATGAAGTATACCTGTCATTTTATAATTGGTTTAATAATTACAAACGGCGATTTTAAACAGTGTTTACAGGATGTCATACAACTTGTACCAACATAACATGGATCAAGAATCAATGAGATGCTCAGTGAGAATGACGGAACTTTTAGAAAGGAATGTATTACGTTGCTCTTGTATCATTGCTCTTGCTCATAGTTCTCTTTGTATCATTTGCTTTCGATCTGCCCTGGTTTTTGCTTGAGCATGATGTATGATACGTGTTTGCAGTGAGCCACTCGTGCAATGTATACTCCTGGTATCTTATCTACTTTCTATTAATAAATAGTTAGCAGAAACATAAACCAACACTTCTTTTTATTATTGCAGATACGGTGTATGGTTTTTTGTGTATTGAATGATGTATCATGTATAATACTTGTAATGATTGTTAAATAGTAATAGAACGTAATGAAAAAAGAGGAGAAGGGTTTCTGCTCTAAGAAACGGAAGGTGACAAATTCTTGCTCAGATTCACTTTTGTGTTGCCAAACTCTAACCACTAATTGCAACGGAACAGTGTAAATAGTTTTTCAGTAATTGAAATTGATAATATATTGGTTATATAAATTATAAAAGTGTCATCGGCATTCTGATACAATATATTTGCTATTTGGCCTATCAGCTATCAAATTCAATAGTTACATTATGCATGAAGGAGGCACGAACGAGGGAGCGGCGGTCGCGGAGTTAAACATAGATTGATTCCTATATTACTGTCCAGTAAATAGATTTTTGATTCGACTAATAAATGTGTTCCTAGATTTATTTTATTTTTATTATAAATAAATTGTTAGTTTGAAGAAATCACTCTGGTTATTTAATCCTTTAATTGAGTGTTCACAAAGTTGATCCTCACTAAATCGCTTTCCGGCACCCAAAAACGATATATTTACTCCAGGTAATTAAAACATTCCGGCCTATTTTTAAGGTAAAGTTTACAATATACAAAAATTACTTGTTTAAAAGTATAGAAACTGGGAAAATAGGGTAAGGTTGCCTAAATCGCCCAACTTTTCACATTAAAGCTTATTTCTCAGAAATGAAGAATCATATCTTTATATTTTTTACGCCATAATAAACAGCAGTATTTCTTCTTTTTAAAGTAATTTTGTTATAATTTTAATACATGATGATCAGTCTGAAAATAATTGATTTTACAAACTTTTTAAATGGTACGATTTAGGCAATTGGTATTCAACATCGCACCTCAAGTTGCCAAAATCGCCCTGCAATAGGAAATCATAAGTTTAATAAAGATTTTGCATTTAGTGCAAAATGAAATAAATAATTCTTATTCATAGGGGTAACACACTACATAGACAAATATTTTAAATCGAAGCATTAACCTGAAAAGTTAAAAGAATAGAAATTGTTAATAAAGGACGCTACCGAAAAGTACTTAGACATGAGTTTTTGCGGCAAATGTTTACAGATAATTGAAGAATAATTATTGTATTTTGCAGGTAGAAACTGGCCTAATGAAAAACCAAATAACACCACGTGTAAATTGTTACAGGGGGAGTGCCATTTAGGGATCAGTGCGATTATAGATATGTAGAGGTACAGGTTGCCAAAATCGTGCCGGTGCGATCGACCGGTAAAAAAGTTTTTTATTTATTATATCAACTGTTTTTCTTTTATTAAATGTTGGTAGGAAGTTATATAGTGTAAGATGTTTTTCGCATTTTCTATGCTATTGGGGGGTAAACAGAAAAATATAAACTGAAATCGATTTATTTATTTCTTTATCGGACAAAAGTAGTATAAAAATGTGTATACATATATTATGTACAAATTCGAAAATCACCAGCGTAATTATTGATTTTTACAAAAAAAGTTGCAACAGATTGACGATGGTTTAAGTACAAAGTATCAATTTTACGCCAAAGAATTGCGCTTTATTCATTTAGAAAGAGAGGGAAGTCTATTAGAGTAGCAATCCAGTACGGTAACCAAACTCGTACCATTTTTTGATTTTAGATGATTCAGCTCGGGGCAGCAGTGGTCACAGCAAAACAATGTTAATTACAATAAATTAATTACCAATCATATGCCATTTACGGATATAATAGCGATTGGTAATCAGTACTTGTTTAGCAAATTTCATTACTTTAGATTGTGCACTCCCTGAGCTATGCATTTGGCAGTCAAGATATACCAAAGTTAAAGTGCGTGTGAGGATATAGCTTATCTAATCTGCAATTTAAATGCACCCTAGGTATTGGGAATCAGTAAACAGGTGCTAATTATTACCAATAGCTATCATGCTTCTAACTTCCAACAGACTATAGTTAAAATTTTAAGTTATATTAGGCAAGCTGTAAATCTCGTACTGTTTAACTTTGGAACATTGAATTTGTCAAGTGCAAGCTATATTATGTAGGGAATCTATATTCTCACACTCAGCTCAATTTCTTAGATCTTCTCCTATGTGCATGTTTAAGTTATAAATACACTGTAACATTAAAATAACATTATAATGTAAACATGCGCATAGGAGATGATACATACTTTAACATAACTAAGACTTGACATTTTAATACGATTATACTTTTAAGTTTTTCAATTAAACCATTGATAAATAATTAAACATTGTATTATCTTTATTGTTAAGCATTAACTAACAAAAAGACATGGAATCCGTTCAAACACATTAAAATGTAAAAAAATGCGACAAGTAACAGTTTCTTTCCCCCACAAAAATTGCTTCTTATCCTTTCGTTTTCTAAAAGAATATAGATTCCTCCGAAAAGGTGTCATATTCACTAAAACTTTTAAAAAGATAATAACGAAAAAGATATCGATATTATACAAGAAAGTTAAGTTTTGATTCAAAGATATCTCGATTTAACTCGGATTAGCAATTAGTAATAAATTGACAATAAATTAGTGATTAACAATAAAAAAAAACTTAGCGAGTGTGCGCTTCATTGCGGGGTGAAAAGGCAATGGGCAACAGATTTAAACCTAACACTGACTTTACTGAAATTTAATTTCTTTACAAGTTTTGTAGCAGTATTACCAGAGCAAGTACCTTGAATGAATCGCGTGCACGCCAATTTTTTTTTATTGTTAATTGCTAATGCGAGTAAAATGGAAATATCTTTGAATGAAAACTCGGCTTTCTTGTATAATATCTATTATTTATTATTTATGAGACCTTTAGTTACTTATTAGTCTGGTACATAAATATTACTGGCTAGTATTACTTATTGGACCTCTGGTCTGTTGGATATAGAACTACGTAATCAAGCCTCGAATAATCCAATTAGTGTTACATGCCACGCCATTGGTTCCACGAAGCTAATGGAACAATTCCTTTCGTATTCCACCCTCATTAAATGAAATTTATCAAACATAATGCCTTTACCCTTTACAACTAATAGTTCCCGTGCAATCCACTAATGCTGTAAACAGTATCTACAGTTGTTTGTACAAGATATTATACCGTTTATGCCGCTCGCCTGTCTTATCTTGAATTATTTCATCGGATTATGTAATTATTAATAATAATTATACGTAAAGAAAGAGACTATTGCGGAGTCATTTACATGAATTTTTATCGCTGCAGGTATTTCTGGGGAAGACAACACAGTCTTGGGGAAAGCCGAGATGAGAGATACTCGGATTATCTCGAGCATCACATACCGAGGAAAACTGGGGTGAGAGATATTCAGCGTATCTCAGGAAAACACGTTAGTATTGGGGAAAGCTAAGATGAAAGATGTTAAGCTTATCCCGGGCATACGCACCCTCCCTGCCGTATGTGGGAATAACATCCAACATATTCTAAAGCTGTATCTTCACTGGAGCAACATTGAAAAACTGTTTGTTGCTCAGTTTTGCTTAATGTTTTGGTATTACCCAAATTGGTAGTTTATCCACATTAATACCAAACATGTGAAGCTGTGTTCCGATTGGAGCAGTAACAAGCAACTTTTTGATGCTCATTGTTACTGAATATTTTGGTACTCCTGACACTGCTACTTTAGCTGCATTAGTATTGATATATGAGCAACTCGTAACAACTTTTGTCATTGGCAGCAGAAAGGAAGCTTTAACAAATTTTCGGCAAGAATTAACCAATAACTTTTTCAAGAGCCGCGAAGTATCAACGAAAAGTTCCTGGTTGTTCCCCCAGTAAGAACACGTCTTAACATTGACACCAGAACATCGCGCACTTTCGTCCTTGGTAACAGAAACTCTAAGGTACTTAAACAAATGTTTGGCGACTATTGATTCTCCAAGTTGCAACAGACGAAATTTTACACAATTAAAGTTCCTATATATACTCCAGTAGAAATTTACACTTAGGTTCTGATCCAATGAATGTTTAGCCATCTTTGTTTCTTACTTGCAAATGATGAAGTTTTATAAAATAATATAAAACTAAAACATTTACATATGTATATGTAGGGTGCGGTTGTCTAAATCGCTCTACTTTTCACATTAGGGGTAACACATATTTTTACTGTAGGGGTCACATCAAATAAACAAATATTGTCAATCGAAGCATTAACCTCAATAACTACAATAAAAACATGTTGTAATAAACATGCCTATTTTTGGCACATAAATCTAACAATATTGCAACCATTTCTAGTAGTAGCACGCATTACTATTTAACTAAATTTGTTACAAACTGACTACAAAATGTATTATAAAACCGTAACATTTTCACAGGAAGAAGGTACAAACTAACCTAATAAAACGCTGGATAGTGGCATGTGTAAATTAAATTAATTAGTTAAAAAGTTAGTGGGGAGGTTGTATTTAGGATATAACTCCTACATATAGTATATAAAGTCTCTAAAAAACAATAACCTCTAATATACAAAGTCAATGCAAATGTAATAGACAGCATTACCATTGTATCAAGATTGTATTATATATTAGAAGCATTTTTAAAACGTTAAAAAGATCTAAAATTCAGGCCTTGTTAAAACGTCTTTTGCTGACGTTCGCTGAAAGTGAAAAAATATGAACATATTTCAACGTCCTATGAATATCTAAAGACGTGCAGACACGGAAATGACATAAAGAAAACGTCTTTGAGACATTGTGTACTCTTTGGGGAGTAGACACTTTCCCCTTCCGATCTATACAGTAGAGAATAAAGATAATTATTGGGAATGTATAACATCCCGGGCTTGAAAGTTTAAACTAAAGTTACCGAAAATATGCACACATACTTTGTGTAATTCTCTATGGCTTAAGATTTTTTTTTAATGACATCTGATTGGTGCACCCTCAGCCGCAGAGCAAACAATTGAATTCTATTTAAATTCATACCAGGACGTTCTTAGCGACTTGAGCTATTACGGGAGTTTTCAAGGGGAAAATTATTATCTTTGATGAACTCCCAGAATAAAAAATCACGGGACAACAAGATCCCCATGTTTCCCTACAAACTTATAGCCAGTATCAATATCTTGTGATAATGTTGTTATCAATAGTAGTCTCAATTTTCATAATCTTCCAGTCAGATAATAAAGATTGTATAATTACAAACTTTCCTTACAGATTAATTAGATTGTTTAATATGTTATTATAATGATGTTGTCAGTATTAATAACAAGGCGTTAACTTGTCAAAAAGATGTCAATACGGCAATGAGTGACATTTATATGTAATATGGCAATGAGTGAGATTTCTGTATCTTATTAATAATTTATTACATTAAATCAACTATTAATTTATTGAAAGTCTTTTCGTATTTACTTGGTATCTTGTCTTGCATTTTTTGGCAAGACTGGTTCCAAATACAGATTTCCTCGTATCTCCTAGTTTCATTGTTGAAAAAACTACTAAAATCTATTATTAATTGCTGATAACGATCAGGACCGTTTTTAGCTTAATTCTAAGAACGGATATAGGTAATGAGATTGCGCTTACTGCAGTCCATAAATAAGAATTTGTGGTTCTTGAGGAGCAATGAGAAGGCTGCGTGTAGCGCTGTGAGAGACTGATGTCTCGTGGCTCTTATCCCTTTCAGTAGGTAGCGGGTGGCTATAGTCACCCGCTACAAAATTTCGGGTTTATTCCAGACTTACAGTCTCAGTCTTGTTTCGTTAAAAAATACTTTGTTACAAATGTACAATGTGTACAGTTTTGGTGCGGGGCCTCGTTTTACGGGAGAGCGTGCGCGGCGTGGAGCGACAGGGTTAAGGAGCAAGTGAAAGAAACCACCACGGTATGCGGCGGTAAAGGAAGAAAGAACTGTCGCGAGTCTGCAGTGTGATACCGACAGAGTTCCGATATGGGTGACACCCATAGGAATTTTCGATGCATATATAGCCAATAAAATATAGGCACAAACTTCTGGAATAAAACAAAAGCTGCAGTGAGGAGATGAGCGGCGCAGCCACTGTTGACGAGACGCTTGCAGCACGAGCACATGGCATAGAGGGGAAAAAGGGAAATCCAAAGACGGATTAGAATAGAAACCGAATGCAGGAGGAGATCGGTTGGAGAATACAGAATGCTGCTCCACGAAGGCATTCATTGTAAGTCTCTTTTTCCTATAACTAGAGAAAGATCAACAACAGTCACTATGTTAATAATAGGAACAGATGGCGTATGCCTCCACGGTTAGCGTAACACTTCTACGAAGCAGCATATTTTGTTAGCGTAAGACGTCTACGGAAGCAGCAGGAATTAACAAATTTAATTAAACAGATCATGGGTTCCTGCTCACTGATTGATAATAAATAATTCTCTTATAAAATCCTCTTCAACAATATAATGTGTTGTAACTACTTAATCCAGTCCCATCTCCTGTTAGACGTTCACTTGCGAGAAACATGCCTTAGAACAAATATAGTTTAAGTGTATTTTACAGAAATCCTTAAGTTAACAAAAACGTAAGGTTACAGAACAAAATTTTAAAATTTAATAAAATTTAATTAAATTTTGCATTTCAACTGTTTGTATGTTACAGATGTTAAAAGTTGATTCCTTATCCGCATATAAATTAGGGAAAAGATCCTTTAGAAAACTTTAGTAATTAATTGGAGATTATTCTTAGTCAGTTAGAGTACGATCAGAGCCGACGACTAATAAACATATTAACATCCCAAAATGAAATTGTTACAGAGAATCCTGTAAACCATAAACTATACAATCTAGTGTGAGTGCGACATAAACATTTTAAATATTAATCCAACAATGGAAAAACAGTGTGTTTTTGAAACTGCATTAGTTACTGGGTGCATAGGTATGCGCGTTGCAGAGAGAGCGGCGAGAGCGGCGACTGACGATCAACCTTGCAACTTTCTACTTTCCCGACGCGAGCGACGTGTCGTGAGCGAAATGTCCGTGAGAATGTTCCCCGGTTGGGTAACTACTTGTTGTTTACGGTGAGGGAACTTTCTTCAAGATGAATCAACTATCTAGGGCTCTAACTTCCCCGGACGTATGTTGCCCTCTGAAGTTAATGCCCCCGCTAACGGAGCACTTCCGATTACTGTTCGTGAACGATTCTCCACTCTGAGATTTCTACCTCACGGATAAAGCTTCTCTCGCGCTTACCGATTAACCCTTTCACCCTCGGTCAAACTCTTCTCACTATCAAATTTAGCTTATCTCATGAAAAACACGATTTAACAGATATTTCGGTTTATGTATTCCTGAACTTTAAGTATGATTTTTATGTGATGCGCAGTAAAGATAGAAAAGAAGTGAGAGAGTGCCACATACATGTACGCACACACACACGCTATCGCTCTAGTTAAAGAATAATTCTTGATAATTAAAGAAAGTGTCGGGACTGAAAGGATTATGAACGTCCTTTTTCGATGTTGGATGCATTTCACCATTCACTGCTGGCAAATCACATATTTCTATTTATGTATTCCTGAAATCCAAATCTATTATTCGCTCATATTAAGGAAAAGCAATTTGTGCCCAGTTTTAACTTTGTATCTCGACTGAGAGGGTAGTAATAAAGGGCGAAAACTAAACATCACGTTTTTGCTTAGTTTTTCCAATCACAGTGAATCAAAAATTTTGAAAGTAATCAGAGGCACTTCCGTTAATAAGGCACATACTATATAATTTTTACTGGTTTCTAAATTGAAAACCCACGCTGTAAATAATAAAACAGCGAATACGTGCAGGAAATAAATTTCATTTGACATTGAAGAAGTCGCGGATCCACGTTTATATTTTTGAGTAAGTGTATATTATTCATACTTTTACTCTGATTTTTTTCAAGATATTTTGGTTAGGTGCGCCGTAGTGAAAAAATGTAAAAACGGATTTTTTGTAGCTTTTTATGTATCAAAGTAACTTATAGGGCGGACTATTGTTTATTCTTTATCAAGTGAGTGTTTTATGTAATGTTGAATGCTTTTGCAAACAACAACCCATCATTGGGAACTAAGGAAGCTTAATAAACCAAACCAACTGAATTTATGACATCTGTATTATATTCTGAAGCTGCTTTTTGGAGGTCGAATTCTCTTTAAGTTCATTTTCTTACATTAAATACATTTTTTAACTCCCTAACTATATGACAATGATAAACTACTCTCTGTGATCCTATAGATATTATGGTCACCTGTACGTCACTTTCTATATGCATTAATTTAATCTGTTTTTATATTTTTCAACCTAAATGAAATAGTCTGATTTAGGTTAAAGTTAGTTGTTACATCGTATAGTTCGGAGCTTATGTAATATACACATTATTACATATTAATCAATTATTACGTACAGTGGCAAGGTATACATGTGATAAATCTGACATTGTCAGATCTCGGTTTTTTATTCGGCCTTAAAGTTCGAAATATGTACAATCTTACCAAATGCTGGTCCAAATAAGGCAACCTGCAAAGTCTATAAATACTACCGGTAACAAGTACATTTTATGAAAATACACTTCATATTTAAATATGCGCCTCTACCCAAATTGCAAAATACGAGATAACGTTTTCTGCAACCACAAATTCAAACAAATTCACCGTATGGCCGCACACGCCGGTCTGGCAAACTATAAGAGGCCTCCGAAAAATTACAAACACTCATCGAGAAATCCTCCTAACCTTTCATGTGTTTTATAACATTCATGCCGAAATCATCCTGCGTCCGCGTGCCCTGTGAATGCAAGCGTAACGAATTTAACCGCAATACTGCAGTCATACCGAAAATCCTCCCAGAGTAGAAAACTGCCGAATGATACTCATACGAGCAAATGAGTGTACTCAAGAACAGGCGAACTGGTTCTGCCGATGTCCAATGTCCATCCAAGCAAAACTAGTAAACCTATACTCATTTCGTCGAAAATATGTTTACCATCTGTTCAATATTTAAACACTCTAACTTGTGCACGAAATTCGTTGCAATCAGTACTGCCGTGATTTTTGAAAGTGAACAGTAAACCGGGTTTAAAATATGACCCAGCTATGCACTGTTTCTCGTTCTTGTTAAAAGTAAAAATGAAAATATATTATCGTCTAATATTATTGAAATGCTATTTTGTGCATCCATTTTCCTATTAAATTGACAATGTCTTATAAAATATGACGTTTATTTCATAACCGACCCTCTGACTGGTTTCAGTAACAATTGCTGTATAAATTGCCAATACGTTTACTGTTAATGTTAGACTAACACGTACAATCACGAAAATATTTGGATACTAGCGTATGGTTAACGTTTTCACTTGATTTTATTTACAAAAGCAGTGTCTTGATTACATTTTGTAATAGTAACAAATAAGAAAAATACACGTAGGATAAGGTAAAGGCCAAAAAATAGCCCCTTGCCTAATTCACAGGAATTGCTACCTGGTGTTTTATTAAATTAGTTTACACGGTCCGAATATAGCAGTGACGTTTCAATTGTCTTTAAAACCAAGGCAAAACCAAATAATAGTTTCGTCCATGAAAGAGTTCTTGCTATGACATTGTTATTGCTTTATACATTTTGCGGACGATTTGCAAAAAAGGTAAGATAAATAGTAATGCTTTCTAAAACTAGTAATGGTTACAATACTATTGGATTTAGATTCTATACACAGTAATTTTTGCAAACAAAACATTTAAATCCATTTCTACGTGTTATTCAGTTGCTTCCTTTAATTCTTTGTTTAACGATTGAGGTTAATGCTTCGATTGCACTTCCAATTGCCTACAAATAAGAATGATTTATTTCATATTATTTTACGTGCAAAATTCTTATAAAAGTTATGATTTCCAATTGCATGGCGATTTAGGATACCGGTTGCCTAAATTGCAGAGTCTAGAAGGTTTGGAAAATATTCAAACTAGTTATTGTATTTATTAAAATCAAATTATAAAGAAATTACATAAGGAAGGGGAAATACTACCATTTATTATGGCATGAAAAATATATACATAGATATGATTTTTCATTTTGGAGTAATTAGCCGTAATGTCAAAAGTAGGACGATTTAGGCAACTTATTACTGTAATGTTTATCATCAATTCCTGTATTCAAAAAAGGTGTAGGTATATGTGCTCTAATGACTCTGGAACAAATATTGGATCAAATTTGAATAATTCATGTATTGTCATTTTGTTTATCTGATTTTTGTTCTGGAACAGTACTAAGTTTTACTTCAAATGTTTTCTAAGGATACATACCATTGGTTCCACTAAGCGTTTTTCTGGGTGGGAAAATGGGTTTTTCGACTGTCTAAACTATCATACAAGATCAGTGTGTAGTATGAGCGAAATGAAAAAGATTATTAATGATGAATGATGTAGAGATTACGACAACTAAGTAAAAAGAAACATTCTTAGTTTCTTGTAGTGATTCTATTACTTTTGTTGAACTGTAATCTTTAATTTGTATAGTAATTTCTCTAATTTCTATTACACCTGTTTGAAAATTAACATAGATTCGTCTCTAGGCACTTCCAACAAGTAGTTCAAATTTAGCGTCAATCGCATTACGTCCGGTTCGTCAGTTATTGTATTAACTAATGTTAACTAGAGACAAGATTTGTGTCTTACAATGTTTGCTAATCGACCAGAGAACAATGCACGACTGACTCAAGCTATTGATAAGTTTTACGGAAACGATGTTTTTTGTTCTAATCGTCTTCGAATCCAACCCCATGCTTTTTGCAATTAAATGCATGCAATACCATCTAAACTGTTGAACTAACAAAGGATATGGAAACATGGCATTACCTCGCCAGGATTAAGACAGCCTCCTCCCGTGCGACTTAAAGCTCTCGAAAACGACGGATAGTCTTAAACCTTAAGGAGTGTACAGCTTTAAAGACTACGGCTGACGCGACGCACCGTCGTTTTGTGAGACTCGACGATAGTTCAATAATAATTTCACAATGCGTGCATGCGTTGCACAGTGCTCTTTAAATGTTTACATTATGTTAAAGTACGCTGTTATTGTCTGTCCGTATTTTCAAAATCTAGATTTTAATCAGATTTTTTCTTCCATGTAATATTATTGTGTATTTTTTGCAAGTTGCTTGCATGAAAATCATCAAACAACGTGTTATATGTTGGGGAATGTTCTTGTGGTCGGTGCGCTGTTATTGATCGACAGGGTCTAAACTGTGAATTTCTTATGCAAGTATAGAAATGTACTCAAGATACTAAATGTTGAAATCATTAAATGCTTTAGAGTTAATAAGAGTTTTTTGCTATCAATTTTTATTTTGGAATCTTTTTCCTTTCTTGCCAAACCATTCCATTGCTTGCTTCATTGTAAATATCAATACTTAATAATACAGGTAGCAAAGTTCAATCTTAGTATGCTTTATTATGACTGCTAGCTTTTTCCAGTTACAAATTTCACGTCCGGCAATCGGATGCGACAATTACATACCCAAAAAAGTTTGGTAATAATGATAGAAGCACGCGAATGAATAATAACTACTTGATTAATTTCAACGGCAAACAGGTAATAATTTCATGTTGCTACACATTAAATATTTGGAAACTATGCTACACTACTCACTGATCTGCTGCATTTTTCTGTAATAATTTGTTGACAGTTTGTTTATTAACTGATCTATATTTGGAAAGAGTAAAAGATTACACATTTTGCATTGTAGGAATCAAGTACTTTCTAAAGTGAAAGAGAGCTAGAAAGCTATAGAAAAAATGAAAAACGATTCAAAATACAAGAATTAGATCAAAATAGTCATTACAGGATTTCGAAATGAAATAAAGGAAAACATGATTTATGTTATATAACACATTGCTTTCCACTTCCTTCTGGAATAGCTTGTTGTATTCAAATACTCAAAGAATACACAAAGAATCGTGCAAAGCAAAGTGCAGACAGGGTGATGCATCTGCCATGGAATCCACGATGTTTGCATTCTATAATGTATTACTAATATTAAAAACGTGAAGACATCTAGCAACTTCTGCAAATAATAACGCAACCAATAGGCAGCAATAAATGCAATGAAAGTGTTTTATTTTCCAAAACCTAGAATGAGTGAAAATACTTGTTGATTCTGACATAGACGCATCGCGCTTTACATAGTTTCCCCTTCTCTTTTTTATTGAGTTACTCTCCATTCAGATGGCGTACTTATTCTGTATCAAGTAAACTTTAAGAGAACAAATAATAATTATGAAGCAGTACAATGATTTCAGCGAGAGTATCGAAGAACTCATCACGCACAAGGCGATTCGGTGACTTTTACATTACCACTGTCTTTTATACGTCGTTTATACGCAGAATAATTATAAATCACGTAGTAATATCAATTACACACGAAAGTTTCTCAACTCGTCACCATGTCCTGCATATCAGGATCTACACAGCATCATCTCACATATACTATATTCACAATTATATACAGTGGGTAACAAAAGCTTGCGTGAGTATGGATTTAGTTCTCTCTCTCAAGCTCTCTCAGCTTTTTCCCTAGTCTACTTAATTCACTCACTTTTAAAGTTATAGCGATTGGCTTTAATTTCTCATTTGCACATATATTTGGTGTTGAAATTTTCCTACAACTAAACACCATTTACATACAGTGGGTAAAAAAGTATTCGCGCACCAAGATCTTATGTAGTAAATTTTCTTAAAGGAGAAAACGTTCTGCTCTGAAACCATTTATTTTCACTTAAAAAGAAAATTTTCTTCTTTAGGCAAATGTGTTTTTTCTTAAAAAGGAATCAGAATATCAAAATTTACCCTAAGAAAAAGGATGCGTGAAAAACTTTTTTGATCACTGTACATACAGTGCGATGTGTTTGTGTTACAATCATCTAGCAGTTTCAAACACAAGTAATTTTGTGATATAAATCAATGTCATCGTATTTACTGGTGTCTAATATTTGTATTATTTTTTGCATAAAGAGTTAGATGACCGTGGATAGTTTCCGCGTTTATCATAAGTGTGATATATTATATGATACTAATATCGATCAAATCACAAATGCCTGTACATACACAGAAAACTGGTGCACAACAATACAAGTACAACCGAATCACCCTGAAAGCACATTTAACTCTTTAACGCTGGACTTTCTTTTTGAAAATGTTTATCTGCTTGTGTACTTAAATTCAAGCGATGATGAATACACTCATTTTCTTGTATTTTTCATAACAACACAAAAAATGATTACTCACTTAATTCCTTTATTCCAAGAACAGAAACACATTTTTCATTTATTATAATAATTACAATATTATATCAAAAGCTAATTTCTTTTCCTCACAACAAGTATACTAGTCAACCGTCCTTAAAGTGTTAAAGGACTCCATTTCCCAAGAAAGCAATCGGACAGTCTTTAATACACTTTCGAAAAAATATGACGATCACCTCTACGATCAGAAAACGAAAACTGACACACAGTACATACACGCATATGAACAAAAAATACTGTACAATAACACAAATAGAAACGAACCACTTGAGAAGGACATGGAAGGGAAGGAACGTCAGAGGCTCTAGTGAGGCAGGTGAGGAATCGGGCGGTCTTTAATAAATTTTCCAGAGAAAGCGATGAGTGGGTCTGCGATCAGCGAAGAAGAGTTACTAGGAGGGTGCGTGATTAAGGGGCATTGTTAAGCGACACTCATGTCGTTATGTCGAGTAGCAGTAGCGGATAAATGCACATGCATGCATATACATAGATAGATAGATATTGTAGAGGGGTCCGGGTAGTTGGAGGGTGGGTTGGTGCAGTGTAGGCGTTTAAAGTGTACGGCAGGATGCTGGCCGAGGTGGGCTGCTGTACGTGAGTGGGCACGTTCTTCAGGTGCCATGGGGGGCGGGGGCGGGGGCGGGTGAGAGGGGCGGTTGTCGTGGAGGAGGAGGAGGGTGAGGAGGTGAGGGTTGGAGGAGAAGGTGGTATCGAGGTCAGCTGGTTTTTCGCGTGCGCGCAACGCGTCACGGGTGCGGGGGCGTGCGGGGCGAGCGAGGAGCGCCACGGTGCAGAAGGTGGGATGCGTCGGGCAGTGGGCGTCGCGACGTACTCAGTGCGCCGGCCGGCGCCTGACACCCCGAACCACCGATTGGGCTCCCTCGCTGCTACCAGGAACGCCCAGGACAGGCGAAAACTCGCGGAATCCGACGTACGTGGGCGGCAGCATACGCCCCCCGCGCACCGACCGGGCCTCCTTTACCTGTTACGTTTTCCCCTCGCATCTTTTTCTCACTTACCAACCGGCCGCCAGGAGTGCCGAGCTCGCAGCCGCCCTGGCAAGGAGCGCCGCCACCGCTCTCTCCGCTCTCGCTCCTTTCTCCCTGGCCCCCACCGTGTTTACGGCCGCCGAGCGGGGCTATCGATGTTGCGATATTTCTCTTCCTCGTTTCAATTAGCATTGATTTGGAAAAAGTGGGTAGCATGTTAGTTAGTATTGGTATGGCACTCTCTTGGTAATATGTTAGTGTGAATAAATTATAAAGAAGATTCTACAACTGATTTTTTTTAGAGGAAATAGAGAAGAAATGGGTGTTAACGAGTTTTTACTCTTCGTAATACGTAGTAGTGCCGATGAGATGTAAATACGATTTTCGAGCGGAGTTTGTAGAATAGTTTTAAGATGGTTTTTTCAATTTGAAATTTGATATATTTCTTAGTATTCGAGAAAATACAAAAGTTTTTGTATGTACTCTCGGTGGCCCACCGCATTTACGGACGACGAAAGGAGACATTCGATGTTACGATATGTCTCTTTTTCATTTCAATTAGCATTGATTTGCGAGAAAAATGGGAAATAATGTTAGTATTGGTACAGCACACTCTTTGTAATGTGTTAGTGCTGACAAATTGAGAATATAATATCTGTAAATAAGATTTCTGAAATTAATTTATTAGATAGTTTTAAGACGGTTTTTTGTAGCTGAATTTCGGTACGTTTGTTATGATTCGAAGTAATAGTAAAATCCCCGCTTTCGCTGGCCAACCGTACTTGCGGACGACCAAACACGGCAATGAATGTTGTGATATTTCTGTTCCTCGTTTGTATCAATATTGATTTGGGAGGAAAGTGGGTAACGAATTCGTATATATGGCGCTTTGCAATACGTTAGAATTGATGAATTGTAAACAAATTCGATGCATTTCTTATGATTCGACTGTTTCCTGGCTAGCCCACGTATTGACGAATTAGTATTGATTGGGGAGGAAAGTTGATACTGAATTCTTACTCTTTGTAATACGTTAGAGCTTATGTAAATAATTAACAATAATCGTAAATAAGATTGTTTGATTCAGTTTGTGATTTTTGAACCCCAATTTCGATACATTTCATATTATTCGGGGAAATAAAGAAATTTGGAGTGCGTGCTGTGAAATTCAACTATAAGCATTAGTTTCATAGGAAACTAAGTAATAATTTACTATACATACGTGATTCTCTTCACAATATGTTAGTGTTAATAAATTATAAATAAGATGCTTCAATCGAATGCACAGGATAGTTTTCACAGTCTCTTTGGATTTGAAATGCAGTGCGTTTCTTATGACTCGAGGAAATACAAAAGTTTCGAAAGCTCGTTAGCCTTTGCGCCGTAGCATTCGACTATTAGCATTGATTTGGTAGGAAAGTTGTTGGCTTCTCCACGCGGAGAGAAATGTAAGAAATAAAATTGCTGCTTTGCTAACTGAATGAAATATTACGACGCTTGTCAGTCTTTCCAGATTTCCATGTATCAATTTTTATTAATGTTTAACTAAAGTAGGTGTAAATGAAAGTAGGTAATAACTGTACATCGATTACTTCATTGGAACCGTGTTGCATTCGCAACGAGGATATTTTGCAGTATGAAAAAGGATATATAGTTACACATATGTTACAGTTTTAAACAATACAGTGTATCACCTTCAACAGTTTACCTGAATAAATATTATTACGATCTGAAAACGACAATATCACTAAATACTGTTTCCTGATAAAAATTATAGAATATCGTTCGTTCGTGGGGAAACATTTGTCCTTACTGCGAACATTGAAGATTGTATGTAGATGCACAATATACAATATCTTTGTAAACACATTCTATAAAATTGAGCTAAATAAGGGCAGAATTCAGTAAAATAAAGTTGTGTAACTACAGCAGTACTTTTTAAAGTGTCGAGGGAAAGACTGTTATATAACTCAGCTTACACTGTACACATGCCTGTATCTGTACATAATTTGTGCATTCAAGGGGTACATCCACTTGGATTACAAAAATTGAAGGTTAACTTTAACATATTAAAAAAGTAGAAACAAAGTTTTTACTTTAAGCTCACAAAATATATGTATAGGTACACGGTTTAAGGAATATTGTAAATTAATTTCTTTAACCTATTCCTGATAATGACAAAATTATTGCTACGGATATAAAGGAGGTCAGTCAATTTTTATCGGAACCAAACAAAACAATTTTTTCCAGATAGCAGACACTTAAAGCTAATGTGCAATCGAACTGGTTTTCAAAATTGTAGTTTTGAATCATACATCAGTCCTTTACATTTAAAAATAGATATAAAAATATAGTAATTTTTAACCGTGAAAAACCTACTTTTTGTGTTTAAAAAGCCGTTTAAGTATCAAATGAATTCAAGTGAATCAATCAGCTTCCATAACCGATATGAACACACTCTGTTAGCGAAATCAATTGAAATACATCCTTTCTTTAAGGTACAGTGTGGAAAAAAAGTATTGGTCCGCCCAGTATTTTTAGAACAAATTTTCCTAAATAAGAACATTGTTTCTTGTAAGGAAATTTATTTTCTCTTAAGATTACTTTTTTTCAAGCAAATGTGTGTCTATTTAGAGAGAAGAGTTTTCTTCTTTAAGAACATTTTTTCCAAAAACACTGCGTGTGAGAGTACTTTTTTGTTCCACTATATTTTTTATGCTAATCCACATTTCTTGCCAATTTCCTACAATTATAACGTTTCATAGACAAGATTTCTAGTTAACTAATCAAATGAGATTGAATTGCAGATAAAATATAGGTAGAATAACCTCAGATAAAACGTATGAGGTATTTCTGGTAACATTTTAAGGGTGTTGCGAACTATTTTATCTGTTATCTTGTAGGTTGGCATCGATCGATAGGAAACGCAGCTTCCGAGCGAAGTTCCAGCAATCTCGTAGAAAACCGTGGCTCTGTTTGCCGATCACTTTCGACAGCCCATATGGATTCGCTCATCTACCCGTGTTCATCTACTATCTGTTACATCATTATTCGGGACATTCCGGGGGATTTACTGTTTACGTATGCGCGCCTCGCTACCCATAAAACCCAAGTTCGGACTTTTTCCAATAAGAAGCCTACCCTTGAGAGGTTCTGCCTTGTAGTAAAATAGCTTTATCCTCACGTATTACGCGTTGTATCACATTTTTACGTATCCGCAACCTTTAACACTATACGCTTCTAAAATCATTTGGATGCAACTGGAAATTAGCACAAAGCGTGATCACGATTAAATTGTTATGATACTTCAAGCGTGTCTTCGATTATTATTGAGAAACAGTCTCATGAGGAATATTGTTAATAAATAGTTACAGTAGTTTCACTGTCATGCCTGACTTTCTATGCAGATTTTTAAAAGGTTTAATACTACTTGGACGTTTGATCCTCTTCTTACAAACAACTGCTGAACGTAAAAATGTTCAAGACATACTTCTACATTTTTAATTCGTTGCAAAATATACTTCCATCTACTAATAATTTAACAACTTGATACATATACATAAAACTGAAATCGTAGAGAAACTCGAAATACGTAAATGTAATATCGAAATATATTTCTCTGTCCGCAGTTAACACTCTCCAAGAAGAACTCTGAATTTGAAAAAGCCAATTACATATCGTTAAAATATTTCTAAACTGCACAACATTTACAATTGCTGACGCAATAACTGATATGCAGAACTATAAATAATAATAAATGCGATACATGCTGCGAGTCCTGGAAAAAGTTTAATCAGAAATATTTTTTTCTTTTATATTTGTTGTAATTCCGCTGGAACACATGGATGTTTGACTCTGACGAATACCTTTATTCAAAGAAACATAACGACAAGAATACATTATAGAGCTGGTGTCTTCAAGGGAATAGTGCGCAATGTGTCTTGTCAGGTCAGGAATGTCGGTTGTCCTATTTTATAAAAAAGTCAATTCGCCCGGATATAGTTTACCTAACTCCGTAAGAGCGCAAATCTAGAAATGACTACTTTTAACAATATTAATGATTCTGTGTAACTTGTATAATTGTTAATACAATACATGATATGCACAGCTAAAACAAATCAACTATCCATCCAAATATACAAACATTTTTAAACGTCTTTGTTAAGAAGTAAACCAATTCATTTCCGAACAAACAATATATTAATAATTCCCTAGAATGCAACCATGGATATAAATATTGACTAATTCCTATGTTCCTACTGTTTCAATGAAATACCATATAATCAATAGAAAGGTCAATTACATTATCTTTTCAACTTCAACTATTGTCCACATATGTATATTTAGTAATAAATATGCTGAATGCTGTCAGCCATACAAAAGGTTAGATTACATGTATTTTTTTTTATATTCATGATACTGCACAATTTTTATAATTATTAATACAATAACTGATATGCACAACTATAACAAACCAACTACCACCAAGAAATGTCTAAATAATAATAAATGCGATGAATGCTGCGAGTCGTGGAAAAGGTTGGATCAGAAGTATTTTTGCTTACAAAGTCGAACGGCGGGAGTGAGTATCGATAGCGGAACACAGCTACAAACAGACGGGAAAGTCTGCAGCGGAGTTAGGACGGCAAAAGGTTACCTCTCAGTGGTCGCAAAAGCCGTTAATGCTGGAATGAAGAGAGGGAGAGAGAGCGAGAGAGGGATGGGGGTGGGAGGGAGATGAGCGGCAGAGAAGGAGAGAGAGAGAGAGAGAGAGAGAGGGAGAGAGAGGAGCGGTCGGGAGCGGCCGAGAAAGAGAGAAAGTTTAGTCAGGTCTCCCTTCGGTAAACCGAGTTAAGCGACTCCAGCAGAACCCTTTGCTTCTTTCCGGATCTAATTAGGAGCCCTTTGGAGCAGTGTAATGTGCCTTTAATTCAGTCAAGGCATCGCACATAAGCGCTCCCACCACGTGTTCTCTTGGGCACAGAGCGCGCGGCGCGCCTCCTATGTCGGTGCTTAACGTCGACGGCCAATACTACTGCTGATCCTATTGATGATCCTTAGGGCGGAAGCGACGACGCCTAATGATTCCCAGTGGTGCGCGATATAGCAGATTAATCGTGGTCGGGCTCGATAGTTTAGATGGCTTGATCACTGGGGCGGCAGTCCTTAGTCCTTATGTATACCTAAATGCCCGGTGCAAATTATTCAGCCCGGGGGAAACGACCTTATCATATTCAATGAGTACACTAGTTACCTTCGCCGTCCAATTTCCTATTAGTGTTGCTGAGAAAAATCTCTTAATGGCTGGATTTATGATCTAACGAGTAAGTTATTGATTCTGGTTGCTTCTAAAAAGAGTCAAGTTGCGAACACATACTTTTCGAATCGTAAAAAAATGTGTGTATTAATTACATTGAATTTATTAGAAACTTTGCAATGTAAATTAAGGATTACATTCATTGAGTTTACTAATTCTTTTACATTTAAGTGTCCTTACATTCCCGATTAGGGTTTATGGGAAAAACCTGTTAACGACTGGATTTCTTGGAATGAGTAATTTCTTAATTCTGTATTTAGTTGCAAAAGTTATAATCGCAGATACTTTTTGAATTTTAAATAAAATTATACATTTTACAACACTTACATTTAATTATATATAAATAAATTGACTCGGAATTCCACGATAATGCCTCTGTGAAAAATTTGGTAAGAATTGGGTTGCTAATGTAACAAGTAAAGTGCTAATACTTTTAGTTCAAAAAAGTCTCGAATTACGATTGCAGGTATATTTTGAAACCACTCAAAATGTCAATTACTCTAGCTGATAACTCTTAGTTACGATTATACGATTAGTTACGATTAGGACTTGGGAAACATAAACCAAATCCTGGCTGCTTTACTTTTGCACTAAATTAATTACATTGAATTTATTTCAAAATTTTTACAATAAATTTAGGTCTACCTTTAATGAATTACATTAGATCTGTTGTCTTTGCCTCCGAATTTGATATTAACTCTGTTAGTTAATAAAATTAGTTAGTTATTTAAAAGCGCACAGGTACAGAATTCCACTTTGATGAAAATTTGTTAACAGACTAGAAATAACAATTATTACAGAATAATTGAAATGAAATATAAAAAATAGCATAAAAAGTGTTATAGATTTGTAAATTACAGACAGTGTAATGAATCTTTGTTCACAAAAAAGGGAAAAATCTTTTTACACATAGCGGTTGGGGCCTATCACAAAATCCCATGCATTTCTGCAAGTTTACGAATATCGGAAGGATGAGCCTTCAGGAATCCTCGGGTGGAAGCAGGATTCCAGACTCTCCAATGGAAGGGGAGCATGCCCTATAGTAATCCCACTCTCTGCCTTCCTTTTTATCTTTATAGGGAAGTGAGAACGAATTCCTTGGAAGCAATCGGTACAGAAAAAAAAGATCAAACTGTGGAGGGTAATCCTAAAACGTTTGCGTTTAAATCAAGCATGTTTGTATTGTATAACAAAACAACAAATATTAAATACGTAGGGATTGTTAATGGTCATGTGACAATGCTGTTTTTGAAAATATAAAAATGCACGGGATTATTTTGGCCCCTCGGTTTGTACCATACATATACAGTGGATAAAAAAAAAGTATTCGCACGCACCTCTTTTCGTGGAATAAATGTTGATATAGATGAAAATTTCTTTTTTTAAGAAAAGCCAAATTGTTTTAGGGAGTACATATACCCGGAGTGCAAGAATTGAATGTCAACTTCAACATTCTGAAAAAGATTTTTGTTTTAAGCTTATAAAATATATGTATAAGTACATGATTAAAGATATATTATAAATGAATTTCTTTAATCTATCAGTCATAATTACAAAATTAGTGTGAAATAATTTTTATCTGCAACAGATGATACAATTTTTTCTAGAAAGTAGAAACTTAAAGCTAGTGTGCATCGAGAGCGATTTTCAAAATGATACTAATTTATAATATACTTTAAATCATGTACTTGTACATTTATTTTATAGAATTAAAAAAAAATGTTCTTTACATGTTTTCTAATTTTGAAGTTAACTCTCAATTTTTGTGCTCCAAGTGTATGTATTTCGTTACAGAAGACACTTCCTTTTTGAGAGAAAGTAAATGTTCTCAAAGTAGAATGTTGTCTCCTCTAAGAAGATTTATTTCGGAAATTCTGGGTTAGGTCTTATGACATTATACACTGACATTGTTTCTGGAAAAAACTCTTGTATGGTCAAATGAAAATTACTATTTTTTCAATAATACTTTTTATCCAAAATGTAGAAGTTACCTTATTTTACCATACACGGCCTTCGTCGGAAGTGTATTAAAATGTGCAAATATGTACAAATGATTTTTGTTTGTAGTTTAGTACAGTAGTCGTTTGTATACAGAGTGATTCACTTGCCTTTCAATCAAGACTGTGAAATCCCACTTTCAATCAAGTGTGAGTATATTTTATATTGTAAAAAGTCGCATAAATGCCCTGTGAAGTATATTTGCTGATACTAGTGATTCAAGAGCAAGTGAAACACTCTGTACACATTTCAGTGTATGTGTAGTAGTGAAGCCGGTCACAATGAATCTTAAGTAGCTACAAAAATTTGGGACCCACAAATCTTTAATCAAATCATTTTATGTCAGTATTCTCAGTCTTCCAGTATTCAGTATTTCAGTATTTCATATTTATGATCTTGTTTTTAAATATATGGAGATCACCATTACGAAACTAACTCTTCTATTACACGAAAAATGTCTTATCCGAACAAACGTGCCTCACGATTGGTTCGTTAGGTATGGCAGGTGTTTGCAAGATTATAGTTTGTGAGCATAGTCTCAGACACTTTACCTATTTATGAAGAATACTTTTTTTGGAAATAGCGTTTGTCGACCACACATTTCCAATTAAAGTCATTATATTATGTCAAATCGACTTTTTTTTAATACAGAGAACACAAACGATTGCGATTATCATAATAAGAATTAACTTATACTATGTATCTTATTTATCGTGATTGGTACAACATTAAAAGCCCTAACCATTGGAGAATTTTTTTATACCCTTCTCATGACAATCTTAGTATTTGTTCTAGTTAAGATTCCGGTTTCGTAATTGGGATCGTTTTTCCATTCCATTACTATATTTGATTAAGCTTGCTTCTGTTAATTCGTCACAGACAAATAGGTATAAAATATAAACATCTTCTTTTATAATACTTAAAGAGTGGGGAAATAATGAAAGTGTTGATAAGTATTTACTTTTGTATTACTGATTATTTTGTTTCTTTTCAGTTTGAACTTTATTGGGATAAGGTTCTCAAAATCGCATCCTCCTAGCCAAAAATGCACATGAACCGCTAGCTGGTTTTTAAGTAAATTAGTTTACACCTCCAGAGTATAGCAATGATGTTTCAATTGTCTCTCAACATTTGCCGCATTGAATCAGAGTTATTATCAATGTTTACAGAAAAGTCGTTACATTGGTGCTATTTTTTAATACATTTTGTAGTTGTATGTTGGTGAAAATTGATAATGATTACAATACTGTTAGACTTAGATTGACACATTAAATCTTTTTCTCCACTAATGTTTCTAAGTTGATATATATAAAAAAACTACAATGTTGTCAGGTTTGCTAAGTCGCATATCCTTGCTGTTGCTCGAATCTCACTGGTACAATTTTGGCAACCTGTACTTTTACATATGTATAATCGCACCGGTCGTTAAATCATATAACGTAAAAAATATAACGATATAATTCTTAATTTCTGAGTAATAAGCCTTAATGTGAAAAGTAAAGCGATTTAGGCAACTTTACCCTTTAGAAATAAATAAAAATATCTGTATCGAAAATATTAATTTCCTGATTCCAAAAATACAGTCAAACAATAAATGATTTTGTATTACAGATTCATTTCTTTCATTCTATTCTTATATACATTACTTTTCGTATTATTTTTATGTAAAATTTTGAATTTTTAGTTTCAAAAAAATAGTGGAACTGATAGATTTTGTAATACTCCCTCCTTTTTTAAAAAGTAACTTTGAATTGCATTTATACTTACTTATTCTTTTCCTTTTGGGCTATGTTATTTTGACTTTAATAATTGAAATTTTAAGTTTCTAAAACGATATCAATCGAATTAGAGGCTGAGTTTCCACTGAGACAGCAGGAGCGGGTTGGAACTGCAGAGGATGGATGATAAAATGTAGTAAAAGACACGGAGACCGTTTGGCTTTTGCATCCAAGCAGGAAAGAGGGAAGTAGACTGGATTACCCTCTCGAGACGTATAACAGGCTTAACGGGGGGACCGAGAAACTCTGCATTTAACCCTCTCGTAGGCTAGAAGAGAACGTGTACCACACGAGTTAAAAGACGACCGAACTTGAGTGCCTTGCCATGTTTATGCCATCGGGCTTACGGTCACCCTGTCGGACCTTTCGTTCGAGGACAATTAGCTTCCTCCTTTCGAAATACTGCTTCTTTCACTCCTTCACTCCCACCCACCCCAAACCGTATTTCCTAATGTTCCAGAATACCATTTCCCATAAAGCTCCATTCACACATATCAGGGAACCTAATGTACCAATGTTGAATACACTTATATTATACAGTCGGTGCAACAAGTACTCGTACAACAATGAATCTTAATATATAAAATTTAAAATATGTATGTATGTTTGTTCCGCAAGAAGCTCCTATACCGTTTAACATATCCGCATTAAATTTGACGCGAGTATTCTTTTATATCCTAGAAAAAGTACAGTGATGGTCCGGAACCCCAATAATCACCCCTAAAATTACCCCCCCCCCGAAAGACTTCTGTATCGTTCAACGTATTCGCACCAAATTCAATATGAGTATTCTTCTGTACCTTAGACAAAATACTGTTAGGGTGCCCGCTCCCAAACCACCCCTAAAGCCCACCCCTGGCAACCCCGGGTAGGATAGCTAGATTCAAATAAAATGTAGGACTGCGCTTGAGTAAGTATCACATACTCAGTTCACAGAAAAATTGATTGGTACTCATTTTGAATATCTGCATAGAACGAAATTATACTGTGAGGTGTGATAAGATACCTGTAATAATTTCACCATAGTGCCATGCCAATGTTCTGTATTGCTAAAAACCTAAGATATTACAGCAACACCAAGTAAATGATTTTTCAAAAATATATTGCATAAAGTAATTAACAATCTTTTGTTCGAAGATAAATTGTTTTCTCCTTTTGAAATACTGTTTCTGTCACTCCTTCACTCCCACCCAACCGAAACTGTATTTCCTAAAGTTCCAGAATACCTTTCTCATAAAGCTTCATTCACATTATAAGTGCATTTACACATAAGTACCCAAATAGCACACAATGTCTTAAAGAAATCTTCTTTATGCAATTTTTACGTCTGCACGTCTTAATACATTCGTAAGATGTTTTAAAGATGTTCTACCGAAGACGTTTCGAAGATATCCACATTTTTTTTGTTTTGAAAATATTCCCGACACGTCAGCTTTACGTTTGCCTTTTTGTGGTATTCTTAGAGTTTTACATTTTTCGAACGTTTTAACAATGCCTTTAATATACCGTTGTTTGGTAATTATACATGTTTGCAACAGTATGTACGAATAACCTCGAAATTGCTTGTTTTTTCCAAACCAAACGTTAATTGAGCTAAATCAACATTATAAAATGCTTTTATAATGTATTAGAATGTATTAGAATGTATTTATAATGGTAATGTATACTGAAAGTTCTATCATTTATGTATTTAAGAGGTATTTTCAACGGCTTCTACATGTCTTCTTGCAGCTTGTTACGTCTTTTATATGTTCCCTCGGACGTATTGTGGATGCCTTTAAAATCTTCCATTTTTTAATATCGGACATTTATTAAACGCACGTGAGACGTTTTTGGGTCATTGGTGGCCATCCCAAAAACGACACACATATCTCTATCGGGCGTTGTGAAGATGGTTTTAAAAGAATGTCAGAACGGAATTATCTCAATACATACTCGTATCATTATACACGTTGATGTGTTTGCGGCACAATTAGCAAATAATATCAGTGACTATCGTTTTTTAGTTACCGTCTATTACTTGAACTACTATTTGCGCAAACTGTTTGATGGGAATTGAAAGTTCCCACGTTTTTGATATTTGTAATATGCATTATACAACACCGCCATTATTGATGCAAAGGCAACTGTAACATCCTAGATGCATGTAAATGCGTGTATTTGAAAGCAATAGACCATTTTTTGTCATTTGCACTGGTGGAACATGAAAGCGCTGATATGTCACTATAAAGGTGCATGTGCACATATCAGTGAACGTGATGTGCCAGCCTCGAACCGTGTAAATACTCCTATTCTATATATGTATACGTGTATGTAACAAGAAAACATTACTTGTCATTTCTACTAGCAGGACATGAACACTAATGCATTATGGGTATAGTATATGAACCAACTTTATACATGCAAGCTTTAATCCGCCATAATATACAGTGGCTAAAAAAAAAGTATTGGCATTCTCAGTATTTTTAGAATCAATTTTCTTAAAAAGGGAAACTATCTTCTGAAAAGAATTATTTTTTTTAAAAAGGGCATTTTCATGTTCAAGAAACTATTTCTATTTAGAGAAAAGAACTTTCCTCTTTAAGAACACTTTTTCCAGAAACATTGGGTGGGCGAATACGTTTTTTATTCACTGTATTATTAACAATTTTGGTTTCCGCATTTTTATAAATTCCCAAAAATGATATTTATTTTATATAAAAAAAGTAGAAAGGACAGTGTGTGCGTGTCTGTGTCCCCACTCTCGTACAATCCCCACATACTGTACCACAGCTTTCCCTAACCCTTTTAATTCCGTCGCTTTATAGGCAGCAGAGAATGACGATTGTATGAAAAGTTCATGAGAACTCCATTTAAATACATATTTATGTGGGCATAGAATTCTCGTAATGCTAAATTCCATTTGGTTATACGACGGCTTCTTCCCGAGAGTGAACGAATTAATTTGTGCCTGCAATTTGTGAGGTAAAAATTATTATTATGACCAAACAAATTGTTTAAATTTGTTTAACCATCTCGTAATTTTGATGTGTTGAATATCCTTAAAAAACTGACTGCAATCTAGAAAATTGTGTATGACCTATTCTACAGGATGTTGTACCAAACTATAGTAGACTTGTGAAAAAGTGGCAAAAATAAAAACATCGACTCGAAAAAGTGGGAAAAATAAAAATATCTACTTCCAACATTTTTATAATAATGTTCGCAGACAATGTTGAAACCAATAATAATGAAACCGACTTTTTTACCTCTGAAAAAAGGAGATGATAATCCTGAGAAATTATCAAGCGTTCGAGGGACGTTGACTAAATTATTATCAGTAACTCGAAATTTCTTCACGAATGAGAATTTTAAAAATAAAAAACCTTTAAAAATCTGTGTCCCTTCTATATTGTCAACAAGGTTGCAATATTCTATTATGGTTTTTTTGAACACTCTGTATAGCATTCAGTGATCTCTCGATGATCCCTTTCGATCAAAGACTAGTCAACGAAAATTACTTGATGCTGATCTTTCCATTTGTTCCATATTGTTACTCTAAATTAGTAGTAATAAGGATATTCAAGGGAGTTCGTGTTCAGCTTCTGTACCGTGCAGACATGTTTCTTGAGCACTCCGAAGTACACACAACGTTGAGCCGAGTTTTTGCGAGTTCCAACTGTGGGCCCATGGCCCGCTGACATTCGCTGTGTTGCAAGCTAGAAAACCGTACCACTCTAAGCTATAATCGACCTCTGACCTCTCAATTCGAGAGAACTACCCCGAAGTAGCCAAGGAAGCAGCAGTTATGCCACTGTCACCAAAAAAGACCAGTTCCCTAAGAAAGAGAAAGGCTTGATTCTAGAATGTAAAGAATGCTTGAATTTTTCAGCAACCCAAGAACATATCCTTCGTCTCAAGGATATCAAACAAGCGGGTATGTCCATTCTTAAAAAACCAAAAAATGGTTGAAGAATTACCTGTGAAACCAGAATATACTAATCAATGATCTAACCGTTAATATCAAATAAAACGGACACCAGAGGCAAAGAAATCATGAAAATAATCGAAAACAGTAACATTAACATATTAAACGACAAGACCCCTATTCATTTCAATACATATATCAAACGGAACCTCCAGTTCAATTTACCTCATTTTCTGCAGCCCGAACATAGCCGGTCAACAAGACTGAACTGTTGTTTACTGACCTATACAATAGCGACCGTTTAAAATTATACTGAAAATAACCGCAGCTAAGGATAGACCATTAAACCCCACCCCCGAATGAAAATTAAAGAAGGCAGACTGGCCAGTTTACAGCGAAATAATAGAGAAGAGCATCAAGAGACTTCCAGACTTATCTGACCATGACAACATAAATGGAACGATTGACAATTTAAAGAGAATAATATTAAAGCAGGCGAGAAAAGTACACCAAAAACAAAGAATCACTCGCGAAAAAAGTAATGTATGGTGGAATAGCGACTGCGAAGAGGCATTCTGAAAGACAAAACACGCACTCAGCATCTTCGAATACCACAAAACAGATACGAATAAAATCGAGTATGAAACACTAAAAGGAATTTCAAGGAAAACAATAAAAGACAGTAAGAAAAGATCTTGTTGCGAATACCTATCACTACCAAATCACACCACAGCAACCCCGGAAATGTGGAAAAAAATTAAAAGAATCGGTGGACATAACAAATATACTGAAATTCGTTATTAATAGAAAACGGCAAAGTGGTAACCAACAGCATAGATATAGTTAATACCCTCGCCACGTTATTTGTACAAAATACAAGCGATGATAATTTCGAGAAAGAAGTCACTAACTTTGAAAACAACTTTAAGAAAACTTTCTCCATAGAAGACAAAAATGTAGAACATTATTTTTAATAACAAAGTATTCCCAGTCAAATGGACTGAGGTAACTGTTGTTCCCATACTAAAACTAGGCAAAGAGAAGCATAATAAAAATAGCTGCAGATCGGTAGCCCAGACATGCCGCATGTGCCAAATCTTGGAAGAAATACTAAACAGAAGACTGGTCTGGAATCTAGAATACAACAACGATATCACTGAAATCCAAAGCGGCTTGAGAAAACAACAAAAAAAGCTAAAAACTAAAAACTGGCAGAGTCGCAAAAAGCTGAAAAATAAAAATTAAGCAGCACAAAATAGTCCGGTCAACGAAGGTAAAATAACTGGAAAAAATATGAGCTGCTTGAAAATTGGCATAGATGTTTATCAAGGCGTACTATTGACCATACTAAAAGTCCTGAGGGATCGGAAGTGAGTTATCGTCGCCATTTTAGAAAATAGAGGCTCTTTTGCGGTTTTTTGAAAAATATCTGATAAAATATCAACATTATGGAAATGGAAGTGATTATACAAAGTGAAGAATGGTCTATAAGAAAGGTTATATTCAGTATTCTTGTAACTCTTATATTTTAGCCAAAAATCGGCAGTGGGTGTCTCACCAATCGATTGGTTAATGTTAGGTTCAAAGATGTTAGATAGTAGGATAATTGTTCCAATTAATTGCTTCAATTAAAGTTCATGTTTATTAATTAATTAATTTAGTTACATAATTATTTGTAATATCACATGTACACTACCTTTATGTTTTGCATAATTTTTGTCCATGTTGGCGAGAATCGTCTTCCACAAGTGGTAATGCACTGGAATCCGTCACTGTGTCGTATAATTCTTCCTCTTCATCGTGGAATGTGGTGACACCATTTAAACAATTTCCGTGACAATTCAGACAAACTGTTGTGCACAGAATGCACGCCTTCCATGGGAAAGCAGATACGATTTTTCATGTGTGGATGGGAAACATCACTTATACTCACTTATACACAATACTCAAAATCAGCTTTTATTTTGGGGAATTCTACTATCAAGATAATGATAAAAATAATAAAAACTACAGATATTTATACACTTTGTATAAATCACTCCCATTTTCGTAATGTTAATTATTTACGAGATATTTCTAAAAAAATCGTAAATGTGCCACTATTTTCTAACATGGCGGTGATAGATCATAGATAGATAGGCTCACTTCCGATTTTTGAGGACTTTTAGTATGTTCAATAGTACGCATTGATGAACATCTGTGCCAACTTTAAAGCATCTCATATTTTTTCCATTTAATCGCTGAAAATGAGTTTTCATTGACTGAGCTAAAAATGTGCTGAAAAGTAAAAAATAATTTGTTGTGTTCATGGACACAGAAATTTGCAGTCATAATATGCGATTCTGGCAACCTTCCTTGACAATCTCATTAAGCCTAAATATGCTACAACTTTTCGGAGGCGGCGCAAATATAAGTAAAATAATACAAAAATTAGGAAGCCCTGACACTGAAATCTTGAAATATTCGTGGTCCCTATACACAATCTATACTACATAAGTGGACTATATACATAATCTGTTATGTTAATTGTTAGCGTTAAACAATTTCGGGAAAATTTATATTGAGACCAAGCTGTGAGCATCATCTATAAGATAGGTAAGATTTCATCCCAATCGGTCGACCCATCTCAGAGTTCTAGCCGGACAAACATTAAAAAAAAAATATATAGCGGTCGAATTGTGTACCTCCTCCTTTTCCAAGTCGGTAAAAAGCTTGTGCATTGCGAAATTTATGCAAGGAGTACCTCGAGAATTTCCTCCTTAAGCTAGTAAAAGTTTCATCTCGATCGAGCAAGCCGCCTCAAAGCTAGCTATCGCCGGACACTGGAAAGTTCGATTTTATGCAATAACGGTTGTTAATGTTAAAGAATTTGGAAAAATGTAGAACGGAACCATTCTGGGGACATCCACTGTGAGATAGAAAAGGTTTCACTCCGATTGGTCCATCCGTAGCAGAGATATCACCGGACAAACATTACAAAAAAAAGTATAGCGGTCGAATTGAGTACCTCCTCCTTTTCGAAGTCGGTAAAAACAGATCAACAACCGATGCTTAATCATACTAGAATCGAGTATGTGTGAGGCATACGCACATAATGAACAAGTAATTGCTAAATAAAGTTGCCTGGACATAGAGAAAGCATATGACATGCTTTGGAGAACCAAAATTTTAAAACTACTAGTTCACAACAAAATTACAAGCAAAATGTTACATTTTATCAAAAACCTTTTTCACATCCAGAAAGATCCCGGTAAGAGCAAACGGTACCCTATCAGAAATGACACCCATAAGCAATGGAGTACCGCAAGGCTAATGTAATAAGTGTAACACTTTTTTTACTAGCAATTAGTGACGTCCAAAAATTAATCATCCGACCGATTCAAATTATTCTTCGAAAATAGTCGACACCCCACTAAAAAACAAGTAACAATACTAGGACTCACTTTCGATGATAAGCTGAGTAGGTGGATTCATTTCATTTCAAAAATCTGAAAGACAACTGTATCCAACGACTAAACACCATGAAAACACTTTATAACAAAAAGTGAGGTGTTAATCAGAAAGTTTGAGTAAATACGTACAAAGCTCTAATACGCTCCAAACTCAATTACGCAAGCATCGTATACAACTCTGCCAAACTTAATACTCTAAATATGTTGAATCCTCTCCAAAACGCAGCCGCCAGAATAACAACTGGCGCTTTCCGAAGCAGCCCAATCATAAGCATACTTGCCCAAGCTAAGATAACTTCACTGGAATATAGTAACGCAAGAAATTCAGTCTTACCTATATGCAATCACGATCATTATGACCCTCAACAACCACGCATACAAAACAGCACAAACACAAACCAAAGAACGAATACACAACAAAAGGCACACATACCCAAACCACTTCACATCCGGATTAAAAGATACTTAAAAAACAGCAGATTAAAACATTTAAACTAACAGAAAACACAATCACACAATACCCCCCGGTATATTTCACTGAGTACAGATACCCAACAAAAAAGAGGACTCAACAAACACGATCCACTAGAAGAGAACGACTTATTATTGGAAATACAAAAAGAATACTCAATACACAAACTTATTATACTAGGTGACACCAAGACCACGAGATCAGTTGCCGGAGCAGTAATACTTCCCAATGGCAAAACAATTCTTCCACGATTCCCCAATTGGTACTGTAGCACATCAACCACGACAATAGTAGAGCCAATAAAATATAAATATGCTGAAAGAAGATAAATTCATAATTCTAACGAGTTCATTCAACATTATGACAGCAATAAAACACAAAGGCTCAGATGATACAATTATCAAGAAAATACTCGAATTAATACAAGAAGTGAACTACACAACAAATGTTAAAAATATCTTTAAACAATATACGACAAAAGGAGCCACCAAATTTACAAAGAAATAAAAAAGTCATAAAAAATTCATGCTCCCTCACAAACACAAACGATTGCCATCAACTAAACCACACTCACTTCAACAAACATCTAAAGAACTTAGTTTGAAACGAATGGGATATATTTGAAAATCGCAGAGCTCAAAACTATATAAGATAAAGAAAAACATTTTCGAACCAAACCCATATTTAACCGAGCGAAAAAACGACCAAGTCAAAATAATAATACTTAGAATAGGACACACTAACCTCACACACTCCTGCCTAATGAAAAAAGAAGAGTCGAAGAATTGCACCCATTGTAGCATTCCCATTACAGTCGAACACATATTATGCTATTGCCTATGATTTACTACCCAAAGAAGACATTTCTGCATCCCTAATAGTATCGAATCAATACACTAAATGGTGGATAGTAATTAATGTAAATGTATGTGAAGGCGTTGCTAATACCTGTAAAGGAAGGGGGATGAGACAAGAAATAAAGAATTTTACAAAAAAGCATATCCAAGTACGTCCATAGTAGAAATGTAATTCATGCCCCGACCAGACTACAACTCAAACTGCCCGTTTTCAAACCGGGGCCCGGCCGGGAAGCCAAGTTTGGCCGCAGGCAGTCTAGTAGACGCTAATCTAGCCAGTATCTAACCGAGCAGCCCTGCCGGGCTCAAGTCGGCAACCCCTAGCAGCCTCTAGCCAGGGACAGGAAACAATTCATCCAGAGCCAAACCATGTGTGATATTCTATTTTTACTGACATCGGAAAGGAGGCTTGGCCGATGATATCTCTGCGTTCGATGTACCGATCGGGATGAAACCTTTTCTATCTTATAGAGGAAGCTCACAGTATGGCCCCATTATAATTTTTTTCGAAATTGTTTAACGTTAACTATTCTCAGTGCATAAAAACCGATATTTCGTATGTCCGGCGACAATTATACAATAAATGGACCGATTGACGGTCCGACACTCGTAAAGAATTTAACCCACGTAATAGTTTGCCTAAAAAGGAAATCCTCATGAAAAAGTTTTTATCATTAAAATTAAGTATATCTAAAATCCGAAATCGTCGACATTTCATTAATTTTAATATAATTCTAGCTAAATATATTGAACCAAAAACAGGAGTCTCTACATGGGCTGTATCAACCAAGGTAATCAAAAATGCAATACAAATGTAGGTACATTATCCAAAAATGGTGAAATAAAGATAGAAAACTCAAAAATATTTGAAGAATATCAAACGAAAGATTAAGATTTGATTTATTATTTTTTTTAGTCCCAGTTTTTTTTACAAATACCAAGAAATTATCTTTATTCTCGACAAAGAGAGTGAAAGGCAGGAACGAAAAAGGAAGGAATAGCATAAACCATGATTCTCCTCAGAATTTCTCTCTCTTCTGTCACATTTGTCACTACGTGGAATAACGGTTGCATTTAGAGTTCACAAAATTCTATTTCAAAATACATTTGTGTCCAAATAGAAATTTTTGGAATCTAAACTCCATTTGATTACGCATAAGCGTCTGCCTAAGTTATTAATTCATAATTTGCACTATCAAATTATACTGTTGCAATATGATAATACACAATAACAGATTATACAATTATTGTGTACTTATATTATACTAGTTGCCCTACCCGGTGTCGCCCGGGTGGTATTTTGTGTGCCTGGAGTGCGCTTTGGGGAGTTGAGAACATTATATTCATATTTCTAGGGTATCGAACAATACTCGTATCAAATTTGGTGCGGACACCTTGTATGGTATGGAGCCTTTGCGGAACATACATGCATATTTTGACTTTTATATATTATAAGAAGACAATATAAATATAAAGAATGGAAATACAATTAGGAAGTAATAATAATGAAACGTCAAAAATAGTACACGCGATGTAAAAGTATTCGTATAGTATTTAATTTAAACTAAAACGTAATACTGTTATGTTTATTAAATAATGTGATTACAAACAAGTTGAATATATTCGCCAATGTTCCTAGAGCAAATATCCGATAAACAATTGTGGAGGTATCAGTGAATGTGTACAACTTGGTTTTATACAGATATTGTTTAACAATCATAGGAATGCTGCGTTTTAGTTGAAGTTGATCGCTATGCGAGTACATATTACACCGACTAGACTGTATGTGACTATCGTTGGAAACTGACGATCTTGCAGTTTAATATCATATATAGCCATGGATTGATTATTATTATTTACGCATTGATAATTAAAAAACTATGTTATATCCTTGTCCTTAATAATACTATTTTCCTGTTTATTTTCATGCACAAAATTTAATAGTTTTATCCTGCTGGTATTCCTATGTACATAGAACTTTTTCTGTAGATTTTTGGAACTGTAAAACTGTGACTTGGATTCTCTTAGTTTAGATTATCGCGGTGACCTTTTGACTCTCAGGAGAGGCAATTAAGCAGGTGCGTGCACTTCTAACTGCACCTCGAAATTCCTATACTTACATAGAAACTTCTATGCATTTGTACGACCGCTCTATTACTTTGCACTGGATTTTTGGGTTGTATGAAACTCGGCTACCTAACACAAAACAGGGATTAGTTACCAAAGCCCAGAGTAAAGAATAGCTGTGTCCGCTTGAGGCACGGCAACGACAACGAAGAACATAGTATTAGGGTGACCACCACTCACTTTCGAAGCAGTTATTTAAAACCGTACTTCGCAAGTTTTCCGTAATTCTTCGGCACATTATAATTTCGTGATAAATGTTTTATTCTAATATGAATAACATATTTTAATATTTATAATAACACAGATGATATACAATCTTTACATCGTATAAAAGTATTCGAGTATCCTTTGATACTTAAGAATCTTCACCCCCAACAATCCCTAAAATACACTCCCTATAAGAGGCTCTTTTACTGTTCAATGGATTGGTATCCAATTCGGCATGAGTATTCTTCGATACCTTAGGAAAAATACTACAATGGTATACAAAAATAAAACACTCCTCTAACTACTTCTAAAGCCCACCCCTCTTAACTTAGGGCCGAGTAACTTTGTGCAGTAACTCAAATAATCTGTTTTTAATAAAACAAAGTACAACTAGCTCTTATTCACCTAAAGCCCCCTTACAAATCTGAACAACGTTATTCACTTGAAATGCTGCCATCCAGGCAAAGCTGGACAGGACAGAGTTGTCAGAAAATGCAATAGAATAGAGGTGAAAGTAAACAATTTAATAGATTATCAAAAGAATTTTACTATAATTATTATAAGAAACAACAAAAGAGGTATGCATTTTGCATTTTCAGTCGTTTATTGTTTGCCATACAAAAAATTATACACGGCATTTATCGCAATAAACTTACAATTTTATAATTGGTTTCGGTTTTTAACTTATTGGCCGCATAGGGCTCTCTAAGTTACAACTTGACTGTGTTTAGGTCGAAAAGTTTTAATGTATTTTTTTTGTATTGAACTCATCCATTGAAATTTGGCTTTTGACCCAGAAATGTGACATGTTTTAATTCGGCTCGTGGTGAAAACTGGGTGCCTTAAATGCTAGGGTTTCTTATGACTAGTTATGTATTTATATTCTTACAACTAATTATATTCAAATGTTCGATGTTCATTGTTCAATCATTGAGGATATCTACATACATATATACATATTTGCAGGTTTATGCGTTTTGAGTGTGCACACAGTGTCACAACTCACAAGGTTGGTCATGACTTTCATTTCATATCATCCAAGTGGTATTCGGTTTTCAAACCACAGCAGATTCATAAGGAATTTTTTTACTGCGTTTTGAAATTCGCAGTTTGGGATGTTAGTATTGTATAATAATTTACTTTTGCAAGCCTTTAATTTACTTTTGCAGGCGTCGCAAGCCTTCCTTCTTCTAGCGTGATAGATGATCGGGATTTTCGTTTGGTGATCTTGAATCTAATTCTTTTTGTCTAGATAGATGAATCCTTCAGGGGGGATTAATCCCGTTTGTCGAGTTTTTTCTAAGTAGGGTTCAAGTTGGGGAGCTGCGCCGTTGATGAAATTATTTCACTTGGTACTTAGAGCCGGTACAAAATGTCTTCTGGTTCATTTTATAATGTGTACATCTATCCTTGTGCAGTTAGCTTTATTATATATAAACAGATTACTGTTGTTGATGGTGTGATCTTCATCCCTAAAGCGTGGTATATTTAGAGCCGCTCTGAACATTTTTCTCTCGAAAATTCTCAGTTTTTCCGTGAGGTGGGGTTTAAGGTTGAACCAAACAGGGCAAGCATACGTGAGTATGGAGCGTATTAGTGTTTTGTAGACTAGGAGTTTTACTTTGCTATTAATATGTTTCGAGTAGAATAATCTCCGTAATTGTTTCCATACTGATTCTGCCTTTTGCAATAAATTTTCTACGTGATTAGTGAACGAGAATCTTTCCATGAAAATTAGTCCCAGATATTGAACTTTTTTTCATGTTGAATATTGATGGTGCCTTGTTTCCGGATGTTTGAGATGAAAATTGTTATATTTTCGTCGGGTGCTTTTTGATACTTTGTATGGTGGAAGGCGAAATACGATTGATTCACATTTCTCAATATTTATTCTCAGTTTCCAAGCATTACAATAACAGAATATTTCATTAAAAATGTTTCGTAACAGGTTTTACGCTACTTGAGGATCTTTGTTTGTGGTGTAGATGATTAAATCATCTGCAAAAGATATCGCGATGCAGCCAGAGTTTGCGTTTAATCCGAACAGGTTTAGTATGTCCGAGAAAAATATGTTGAATAAGATGGGGGAATTTATGGCTCCTTGTTGGAGACCTTTATAGAAAATACTTTATTAGAGATGTGCGAGTTGATTACCACATGGAATTTCTATTGGTAATCATCTCGTATATCATCTTTGACGTTGAAGAAGAAGAAACTCTTTCTTGTATAATTTATAGATTAACCCCGTGAGCCAGACGGTATCGAAAGCTTTTTCTAAATCGATTAAACAAGCTACTAGGATCTGATTACTATTTAAAGCTCATGCTATGTCAGAACTGAGTTTTGTTATCGCGTTTACTGTAGACTGTTTACTCCGAAACCCAAATTGACGATCAGGAAGTATATCTTTCTTGTTTACGTTCTCAAAGATTCTGCTATTAATTAGTGCCTCTAATATTTTACCAATGTTTGGCAATAGGCTGATTGGCCTGTAGCTGGTTAGTTGCGATGGATCCTTGTTTTTCTTGAGAAGAATTTTAACTTTAACTTTTTTCCATTTCGTGGGAAAATAGAATTGATTTAAACAATTATTAAATATTATTGTGAACATTTTTATGATGTTTGGAGAACCTTTTTTTAGAATGTAGTTTAAAATATTGTCGAAACTTGCTGATTTTTTATTGTTGAGTTCTTTGAAGTTATTTTTCACTTTATAATAGTTCGTTGGATATCCGTAGAAGTCTGACAAAGGAGTTATTGCGTTACTTTGCAGTGTAAAATGATTTAAAGGTGGTTTATTGAGATTTTGAAGTATGATATTGATTTTATTGTCTATTAGGTCTTTGAATCTTGTATTCTTATTGGATTTTACATTTTGTGGGTGGACATTTTGTAGATGAGTTCCCATTACTAGCACTTTATCTTCTGGTTCTTCACATATGTAATAGTCGCCCGTCGATTTTAAAGAGTCTATGATAATCCCCGATTCTATTGATATATCTTGATCGTCTTTGTCTATTGCGAATTTAATGATTTGCTTTTGATGTTATTTGTGAAATACTCTTCCTATTGTATTGTACATTGCTTCTGGGTATCTTCTGTCTAGTCTTGCGAGCATATTATTCCACGACGAATTAACTAGTCAGGAGTATGCTATTTTAAGTTGTTGATTTATGTGTTTGATTAAGATTTTTATGATTTCTAATTGAGATTGATATTTGGGGTCGCTTTCTCTATATATTTTAAATAGTTTCGACACTAGTTTATGTTTTGTTTGTTTTAGATTATTAATTTTACTGGAATTGAATTTTTTCATGAGATCAGATTTTTTAAATTTTGGAGTATTATTACAGAAAGTTGAGTAGATGAGTGATTCTAAGGATTCAATGGCTGCATCTATCTCGGTTGTCATTAAGTTTCTGGCGTGGTCGAAACGTGAGGATTTTTGTGTTGATAATGTTTGTTTAAATTTATCCCAATTTGTTTTGTTTATATTATATTTAGATTGATCGGCGTTTATTGCAAAGTTCAATCTTAGGTCGTCATGGGCGCATGAGAACGAGATTGCCCAATAGTCACTATCAAATGGGTGTGTGGAGTGAGTTTTCTTTGGGTGTATCCATTTTTATTCGATTGTCTATTAAGGCTGTATCAAGGATCTAGTTTGCACGTAGAAATAAAGCTTGTGGTGGGACATATAAATTCACACGATAGTCGTAGTCGCGTTCGTTTACCCAGCTGGTAAGTTGTGTTCCTTTGGTATTGTTATACATATGTATTGTGCCAAGAGGTATGTTTGGCATTGAAATCTCCACAAATTATATAGTAATTTAATAGTTTGTCAAATTTAAGGGACGTGTAAATTTTGTTGAGCTGTGTTATAAATTTGTCTGGATTCGGTAAAGGGCTGTAAACTGCAATGATGAATTGTGTGGTGTTATTGATAAAGTTTAGTAGGATTGCTGTAAGTTCTAATATTGAGTTGTCAACCGTATTTATATTGCCTGGGTTGGCATTGATATTTGTTTCAGTAGAATAGCCGTGCCACCACCTTGGGATGCAGCGCGACGGTCCGTTCTATACATCTCATAATGTGTAAAATGGAGGTTGTGTTTGACATTTAGTTTTATTTCGCTAAGACAGAGTATTTCTGGTTTGTGTTCGTCAAGAAAATCTTGCAGAGCGGCTCTTTTGTGATAACTAATAATAGAGTTTACATTAAGGAAAATTATGTATATTTTGTGTGTATAGTATATTTTGATCTATCGGGTTACAATCCATTGTTGGAGAGTGTTGTTTTTGGGATAAGATTCAATTCCAGAATCATCTTAGTGAATTTGTCTATTTTTTGAGAGTTTTAGTGTACTTGAGATACGAAAGCAGTTAGTTTTCTGTCTAATTCGTCTATTGATACTAGTAAGTTATTATTAATATTTGTAATCGACGTTTGTCGTTGTTGTGACTGTCCTATTATATTATTGGTTAGTATATCGCTGTAAAGTCTACTGTCACCTGTGTTTATTAATATTGGTCTCGCTGTGTTTGATTTTTGTTCGGATTGAGGAAGGCTGCGCATTCCTTGCAAGTTGCTGGATGACCATACTTTTTGCAATTTATACAGAATAACACTTCTTTCGGTGCAGTTTCTGCCAAAGTGCAATTTCCTTTTACATGGTTGTCGCCGCATTGTGAACATCGAAAGGCTAATCGACAATTCATGCTGGCATGACCAATCCTCTGACAGTTTCTGCATTGCATCGCATTAGGTCTTTTTATTTTCTCCCAGCTAATTCGCTGCAAACAGATTGCGGTGATTAATTTCAGTAAAGACAAGTGGAAATTTGGCGAAAATTGAATAGTAAACATCGGTAAGCTTATATTATTAGATCTTGCTCTTGTTGTTACAGGAATTACAAACGTTGTTGCTTTGATAGCCTGGATTTTGGTAGGTGCAAATCCATTAATTTCATCACAAATTTGGGAAGGATTTGTGTTTGGATTAATTTGGCATGTACGTGTAATACTGCATTTTATTATTCTCTAATATATTTAGAGTCTTCTTGTGATCGATTAATTGATTAAGGTTAATAGAGTGTTTATTTGCTGTTAGTCTCTTAATATTGTACTTCTCTTTTATTACAGCTTTCAAAAGGTCGATCAGTTTCTGCGCTGCGCAATCATGGATGACGATTGGTGGAGGTTTGCTATTGTCCCCCCTCTTTCTTGGAATATTGTTTGAATTTTGTTCCTGCTGTTGTGGTTGTGTGATCAGGGTGATATCTTCTAACGGGTTGTCGTTGATTTCCTTCGAGGTTCCCTCTGTTGATGGGCCCGCATTTTTCGATTCTGATGTCGATGTGGATGGAGTTACTATGACTTCTGGTGTAGTTTCAATAGTTTTCGATGTCTTAGTCTGAGTCTCTTGATTTATCGTACTAAGTTGGTTCTTCAGTGTTTAGTTTTCTTGCTTTAGGATATGAACCATATCGGTCAATTCCTTTAGTTTTTGTTGCAATTGTTTAAAGTCCTCTGGTTGGAGAGGATTGTGTTTATTTTGCTCTATTGGTTCACTTGATTCCGTAATGACTGGAGGCGAAGTAGTCATTGTAGTTTTTTTATTTTTCATTATTGTTTTGGTAAGTTTGTTCAGTTTATACGGAGAAAAATTTCCTTTCGTTATTAGGGTATTCCTTGATTTTATTTGTAGGTGTTTTTGAATTTGAACGATTTGATTTTCGTGATGCAGTTATTGCTTCAGAAGCCGGAGGGGTTGTAGGATGTGCTGAGTGAAAATCGTCATCGCTAGAAAGTATTTGTTTTTCACCTTGTGTAGGTGTTATATCTTGAGGTAGGTTAGTCTCCATAGAGTGTGGTATTTTGAACCTCGTCGCCAGTGGCTAATTGCATATTTGCTGACCCGCTAAAATTAACGAGTCAGGGGATAAAAATATTAATTTGGTATTAATGCTCACACACTCTAAATCTAAATGTTGCACTAGGCTGATGTTCTCGGATTAGGTTCACGAGATTCACCTGTTGTTAAAAGCGCCCGATATCGAGAAGAGAATAATGTTTTCGGAGAACTCTTGATGATTGCAGTGTATTGAGATTTATTAAAAGACAAAAACACTGTGTATAAAAAAACAATAACAAAATATGGATTCACAAGATAAAATGTTACAAATGAAATAAAAACTGAATTTAAAACTTGAGTGCGAATAAACAGTACTCAGGGCCAAACTTAGAGCATTTGGCTCTAAAGTTCGGAAAATATCGAGAGGCGCGAAATAATAGTGTTCGCTCTATTCAATCAGTGATAGCTCTGCTCGTAGAAGCTAATGCGCTAAAATATATAATTTCGCGCATCCCCTCTTGGTCAAGAAAGTGGAGGGAGTAACTTTGACTCTAAGAAGGGATGCACAACGATGTAGGGAAGGTGGAGGAAGCGGCGACGAAAATTTGGCAACCCCGAATGGGGAGACCGGGTTTTTCCGCACCCGGACGACGCGACGGCTCGCTGACTACCAGGCTACCTGGAGGCTACCGGGACTTCCGAAGACGCTCGCGAAGGCGCGTTAATCTGGGGTGCGGTGGCCCCTACGACTCAAAAATCTTGAAGACAGATGAGGTGGCTTCAAAACTTTATGACGGGTGAAAGTCGAAGAAAACTACGGTCTGAACAAATGCGGATATACTAGAAAGAAATTATGCAGCTGCAAACCATAAAATCGGCAGAAACGGAAAACGTTTAGAGAAAATCTAAGGGAGCAGATGTGTTAATCCCTTCAAAAAAGGGGCGGAGAAGCTAAAGTGAAATTCGTCAAACTCGCGACAATGGTCCCCGAGACAATGTCCCTAACGGTGATTTCTTAATGTACGGATGTTCAATAAAGCTGCAGTCCCCGAGTCCAAACGCCTGTTAATTACTTCACACGTGGTCACCGCGTCAGGTCAACACGACGAGAACCGGTTTAAAAGCGGAACACATTTGTAACATTACGATAGATTAATAAATTTATTGCATTTTGTAATGCTGTGTGTATAATAATACATTTTACCATCTCAGAAACTGCAATAGAATAGAAGTGAACATAAACAGTTTAACGGAGTATCAAAAGAATTTTCCTATACTTATTATAAGAAACAACAAAAGAGATATGGTGCCAACAAACACGCGGTGTTGCCAAGCGGTCACCACCCATCTAAGTACTGACCGCGCTCAACCTTGTTTAACTGCGGTAATCGGACGAGAACTGGCTTTTTGCAAAGTGATATGGACGTTAGCTTAGAAATCTTTGCTCTTTGAACCACTTTTAAAGTGAACTTGCATTTAGTTCAGAATTTAAGACAAATGTAATGATTAAGTTTACGCATTTTTCTCGTTACACTGGCTTTCATTATTTTGATTTAGGTTATGAATTCCATATCGAAATGTTTTGGTAATTCCAATGGAAACTGTTTCGCAAACGTCTTATTTATATATTTGTATTATATTACAAACGGCGTATAATTTGGTACTTTTTAGCGTATCTTTGTGTTACCTATTTTCGAAGTTGCCCCACACTTTTTGAAAAATGTTCTTTTTCGCAATTTTTAGTATAGAACATCATTTTTGCATCGCGGAAACATCTTCCACAAAATGCAAGAGATTATATTCCCTCGGAACATTCGTTAAACAGATTTGACAGGAACAACGAAAATTGATTTTTTGCATTGTAAATGGAGCATGTTGAACAAAATTCCAATTTTTATTCCAGAAAGAGGTAATTTGAGATTAGTGGGTTACAAGTAATTTTCAGATAACTATTCGATCCATTTTAGTTTTTCACTAATGGAAATGGGAGGGGTGGAAGTGAAAAGCACGCATACGTGTTGTTTAACTACTCCCAGCCAGGACTATTTTTATGCCCAAATCTAAAAAGATCGAAAGGGGGGCGAGATGGAATTCGTAACCTAAATCAAAATAATAAAAACCAGTGTAACGAGAAAAATGCGTAAAATTAATCATTACGTTTGTCTTAAATTCTGAGCTAAATGCAAGTTGACTTTAAAAGCGGTTCAAAGAGCAAAGATTTTTAAGCTAACGTCCATATTACTTTGCAAAAAACCGGTTCTCGTTTGATCACCGCAGTTAAACAAGGTTGAGAGCGGTCAGTACTTAGATGGGTGGTGACCGCTTGGGAACACCGCGTGTTGTTGTTGTTGGCACCATATCACTTTTGTTGTTTCTTACAATAAGTATAATAAAATTCTTTTGATAATCCATTAAACTGTTTACTTTCACCTCTATTCTATTGCAGTTTCTGAGACGGTAAAATGTATTATTATAAACACATCACATTATTACACAGCATTATAAAATGCAATAAATTTATTAAACTATCGTAATGTTACAAATGTGTTCTGCTTTTAAAACATTTATTTTCTCTTAAAGACTACATTTTCTCCTCTAAGAAAATTTGCTTCTTCTTCAGTGTAAAAATTTACTCCCACAAGAGCGGCGTGCGTGAATACTTTTTTTTTATCGACTGTATGTATGTGTCAAATTGTTTTATATTATAAACTAACCTGTCTTACCCGGCTTGACTCGAATGCTATTCCTTATGCACGATATGAATAATTTAATTTCATAACTAATAAGTTATAGAAACCATTTTTGTTGCAAATATCTTTTAATATTGCATAACTTTTTTTGCTATTTGCTTTGAAAGCTTGATGTTACTTTTGAACACTAAATTATGATTTTCAATTGTTTATCGTAATTTTTTGCATTCGTGATTTACACTAAATCATGGTTTTCAATTGCTTGTCACAATTTTATGCATTCGTGATATAAATAACTCCACTGCATAAAAAACATTAAAATGAAAAAATGCCATGTAGTGGTATTTAGAGGAAGGAGGGGCCTAATTGGCGCTTTTGTACATTTTAATGTTTTTGGGGTGGATTTCATGTCTTTTTGTTAGCTTAGATATTATGTGTGCGAAAGAGCTGAAGTAGTATTTGCTTAACAGATTTTAGCTTTCTCGTTGAAGTAGTTCCTCGCTGCGGACTGGGGGGCTGTAGTAGTCTATAATTGTATTGAAAAAGAAGATACTCTTTATCTGTGTTAGAACTTGAGTAAAGATGAGTTTAATTTCTTTCATACAGTTGCACTAAACTTGAAATCATCTTTTTATCATCAAATTATCAGTAATACCGACATTTGCGAAATTGTTTTGTTAGCCGTGTAATGTCACTGTTGCCGTGTATCGCTGTGTCACGGAGTGAAGCATGACAGATACCAATAACCTATCGATTAATTGACAAATGCAAAATCTTTCTATATGTCTATTGTCTGTCTTTAACATTATCTCTCATCAGTCTCTTCTCACTAACATCATCGCATAGCTCCACCACGTACTGCCACCTACCATGAAGTATGTTAGGAGGACATTTTTGGTCGGAATCTTCTTCTAAACCCGTTTTCACTCGAATATTTTTCGGAAATCGAGATCAAAGTTTTGATAAATATTGCAATATTTTATAGGCTATAGTTTAATTAAATCAGAACTCTGTAGAGGTAGAAGAATCCTATTAAAATCGGTCGAGACGTTTTTGAGTTTATTAACAAGGACTTTATTGACAATTTTAACAAAACGTGAGAAAGATACATAAAGAATTACAGTTAATTACAGAATGAATTACAGAATGACTGATATTATGTATAAGATATCTGTAAGGTAACATGAGTGTAATTAATGATCGTTTGCGGAAAAAGTTTGCGAGGTGAAAAAAGACCGGGAGACGATCGGCAAATTGGAAGAGAAGTTGGTGGATTGTGTTAGTCAAGCATGTACCAACCAATTTCGTTGTCCAGTTGTGTGTAAAAATAATTGTTACGAGGCAGTTTTCGATGCTCGGTGGGCGTCAAATTCCGACCGAGTTCGCCAAGTTCCGCCGTTAGACAAGATTAAAACTTTGTTGAAAACACTCTCGTCCGCGGCCGTGAAATAAGTGTGCTAAATTCTGAATACTTATTTTGTCTCTTCATCGTTGCTCGCCGGAACTTCGTCGGCGTCACTGCCACGTGACCGCATTCGACTACGGTCTCCGCACTTCTCCCCGTCAAGATCCCAATGTCTACATTTGCCGTGTCTTAACGGGAGTTGAGTTGAGCTAGTTATTGTCTCGAATCATTTTTCTGAGAATTTGCCAGATTTTCTTTACGTACAGAGCAGATGATTGGGGGTGGGGATACACCTAGTGCCCAAAAACATTTCAGTTCAATATTTTGAAAAAATAAGAAAACCTTTTTTATTTTAAGTTTAGAAAGTATATGTACAGGTATATGATTTAAGGTATATTATAAATGAATTTCATTAATCTATTACTCATAATTACAAAAGTATTGTCTTCCTCCAAGCGTCCTTCAAAAGCCTATTTCACTCTTTATATGTATGTATAATTGTATCTTTAAGGGCGGATATCTACCTAGCTGGACTTCTTTCTGTATGTTCCAGTTTTTTTCTTAATGAAAAAGAAGCAATTGTTTGGTGAAAAGTCGATATTCCGTATTTAATGTGTCGCCATTCTGTTGCCTTTTTTTAAAAAAAGAATCTTACCCTACATGTAGGATCCTAGGATGATCCAGCTCTGAGCTGTGGTGGTCACAGCAGAACAATGTTAAAACAAAGTGTCACATACAATTTTCATTACATGTGAGTTAAAAAGATTACTCAAATTTCCGTAAAAGATGCCTCTTGAAATAAAAAAAAATATTGCACGCAAATATATTAAAATACGTTACACGCAAATGCATCTACTTTAAGGCTTCTGTATAGGCCCACCCCCTTAAGCAACGATATTACACATCCTATTGTACGAGGTATCGTAATTCTTGGTATTTAGATTTCTATTATCTTCAAACGCAACCCACTAATCACTAGTGCTTTGATACAACATAGAATAACGATCGTTTTTAACCGAACCCTATATTTGAAAATACTTGCTCATCCGGCCTCAAATCCATTTGTAAATTAGTATTATCCCATTTTAACGCTGTTTTTATTACACATTTGTCATATAAAAGTATATTTTTGGAGTGTTATTTTCCGGTTTGAACCAACGATTCCAGTGGAGAGGTTAGAATTAGTACATTGTTAGGATGCCGAAGAAGAACAGCATGGTAGAAATTAGTGTTTCACGGATAGCTCCTGCGGCAGAGAGTTTGGTACCAGGAACAGAATACAGTCTGAGTCGGAAGGGGAGGCGCTAGCCTTCGCGGAGAAAATCAAAGTGCAGAGAAAAAGCTTCAAGCAGTGTTTGTTGTATTTTTCCTGTTACCAGCACGTGTATCATCTTATATTCTTTCGAATTTATTTTATTAACTTATACACAATTAGAAGCTTCCCTCTTTACTCCTACTCTGAAGCTTTTAAACGAATATATGTATAAACAATACATATAAGTAAATGTATAAATAAAATGAAATGAAGTGAATATACTATTTTACTTATGATAATAATTAACAGATTGTTTAAATACTTTCGGTTATAATTAATAGTATTCATTTACTTAGAAAATATGTGTTGTGAATTTGTAAATACTAATAAAATAGCAGTGATGGTAATTAATTTGGGAGTCGAGTGAAGAGGTTAGAATTTGTACGTCACTAGGAGGCAGAGGAAGAACGGGACGATGGAAGTTGCTGTTTAACCGGGTGCTCCGGCAGCAGAGAGTGAAGTCTGCTGTCGGGAAGGACACAGTCTGGGTCTGAAGGGAAGGCGCGAGCCTTCGTGGAGAAGAGAAGAGAGCAGAGGGAAAGGGTCAGGCAAGAGAAGGAAAGAGAAAGGAGAGAGAGAGGGAGAGAGAGTGAGTGGAATGGTGTAGGAAGGACGGTCGACGGGTACCCAGGGTTAGTACCAGGACCAAGTAAGTTTCGTGTTGTAGCCAATGGAATAAAATGGTGCTGCCGGTTGGTGAGAGCCGGGCTGCGTTGATGGTGTACCCGAGACCACCGTAGCTCCGGGCGCTCCCAGCAAGTCCGCAGAATCCCTAGGAGAACAAGCGGGATATGAAGAGCAGAGATGCAGCCAGTGTGGACCGTGTTCTAGAAACACAAGCAGGAGTACGTGAACCGATATCCTAAGGCTTATCGTCTTGTTACATCCAGCTCGACCACTAAATCATTTATTTGCATTAGAGCGTCTTGTGCTCGATCGTCGCTTTTAAGCTAGTTGCCACCGAAATCCATTCTTTATGAATTCGTTGAAATGTTTTTGTTTAATAATTATGTAGAGACCAGATTCCTATAATATTAATATTAGGTTCATGATAATGATTAATAGATGACTGAAATGCTTTTGATGATAATGAACAGTCGACAGTTCTTTAGCAATTACATATTATCTCTTAGCATTTAGGAATTGACGTTAATGTACTGTAATACTAAGTAACTGTACATTAGAACAGAGGAGATGACCATTCACTTTAGGCATGGTAACAGGAAGTAACATGCTTTTAAGACATTTTGGATTGTGTGATTTTGGTTTTCAACAGTTTATGGTGAAAGTTCCATTTTGATTGATGCAACCATTTCACCCATACAATTTATTCAATATTTGGAATAATATCACGTACTCCTCGCTCACAAGGGTTTGTAGTTTTTAACACTTTGACGGCCGCACTTTTGACAAAACAGTTTGCTGTTGCAGCCGGCAGTACTGTTGATCGCTAATATTCCACAACAAATGAAGAGGTCGTAACCACAACCATTTTTCATTTCGCTACAATGTGTTTTCTTTCGCTCCTCTTGAAAGTAGTACCTTGGGAAAGTAGTAAATTCTTATCTCAACCCTTTAAAACGTTATGAATTTGTGAAAATTTGGGAATTTGCTCACTTCACAATTTTCAAGTTGAAAAATAGATTATCCCCTTCAACTTGAACTCACCTTTGTATACAAAAAATATAACAAATGTTGGTTGACGTTTCCGGTTTCTGTTTTTTGTTCGAAACAGAAAATGTTATGATTGAAGGTGCATGTCTCGTTTTTGACTTTTTCCTAAAAATTCCCAAAAATAATGTGGAACGATTATGGAAATTTTGTATCTCCCTCTCATCAATGTCAAACGTCACTAACTACTTCTACCGAGTTTCGAAATTTGTTTTCATGGATGTTCAGTTTTTCTCTCGTATACATATGTATATGGCAGCCCAACCGAAAACCACTGGCTGAGTGAACTCAAGTATCTGTGAGTCCGGTGGATAAGCGTTGACTCAGTGAACTCAAGTATATGTGAGTCCGGCCTATAACTGTTGGCTCAGTAAACTCACGTGTATGTGTACGTGAGTCTGTCCTTCAAAGTGTTAAGTAGAATTTATAGTAAAATACAACCATATTCCTCGGTAAAACGAATACACGATTATGTTGTTACATACAATCGGTACTAAGCTGACACCCATCTGACTAAATGTATTGAAAATCCAATAAATTGGATTGTTATACACATTAATTCAAGGGAAACAAGCTTAATCTTTTCAATTATGAATAAGTGAGCAAAAGTGAAGGCATACCAATTCAAAATTAAAAAATATGTAGTTATGTGCTACGATACACGTACGCAAGTAACACGACGAACATAGAAAATGTAACCATTGAAGAATGTTTTTCCCTGTAAACTTGCAGGGATTACGGAATAAATCAAAACTACTCAATCACAAATAAGGTAGCAAAAATGCCAAGAAACTTGAAATAATAGTGCTTAATAAATATGTTAAAGACACAAATATGTAACACGAAAATGGAAAAATAGTTTGAGATGAAAACATTTTTTCCGTGTTATAATTAACACTTTTTAAGAACTTCCCTGCTGCAAAGAATTACCCTGCGTTAAGGTTGATTTAGAGGAGGTTAATTTAGTGACTCTTTGAAACACTTCTGTAATGTTTGAACATGCATGATAGGATATTATTTAATTTATATTTAAATCGTAAACTTACAAGAAACATAGAAGTATGTTATATGCAACGATTCATTTTTTCTATTGTGTAAGCCTTGGCTCTAAAGAGTTAAAAGTCTGTAATACTGGATGGTGATTGATTGGGTGAGAATTACCAGCGATTTCCATATCGATGTATAGTAGGACGAGTTAGAGGCGGATGATATCGAAATTCAGAAATTTAGTAGCAGGTAATAGGGGTAATTTTTACGAAACAAGGCAGTGCTTTTGTTGTCAAATCCTGCGCGTCAAAGAGTCAAATGACCGGTTTTAAAATTCACTTCAACCACACACTTCTTCTTCCTCCTTATTTATTATTATTTAGATACTATCTTATGTATGAATCTTGTATTCAATTGATGAGTATTTACAGGGTAAGGTTGCCAAAATCGCACCCGTGTGGCCAAAAATTTAGGCGTCCCGCCATCGGGTTCTTTATTAAAGTAGTTTGTAGCTTCAGAGTAAATCAGATGTTTCAATTGTCTTCAAACATTTTCTACAAAAGTCAGAGTTATTATTAATGCTTACAGAAAAGTCGGTACATTGATGCTATTTTTTGATATATTTTGTAGTCGAATTGCTGAAAGGGTAAGATAAATAGTAATGCTTGCTAAAACTAGTAATGATTACAATACTATCAAATTTAGATTCCGAAAATAGGCATTTTTGCAAACAATACATTTTAAACCATTTTACGTATTCTTCATTCGATCGATTATCGTAGTAATACTAGCTGTTCAGGGTGATTCACTTGCCTTTGAATCGCCAATAATGGATATACGCCGTTGAAAATGGTATAATTATACGATGTTGAGTAATTTTAATATAATATAGTATTTACCGAGTATTTTCCACACATTGACATTTATTTATAATATCAAATTGTACCAATAATGGAAATAATTGGAACTCGAGTGTGAAGGGGATGATTAAAAGGCAAGTGATTCACCCTGTACACAAAACGACGGTAAGTTGAGTGTTAAAAGTGTGTAATGCTGAATTGGTGAGCGGTTGACTTTGAGGGTGAATTGCTAGTGATTTCCGTATCGATGTGGGAGGAGGATGGGGCGGTGGTGGATCGGGCGATGCTCGATGCTAGAATGAGTGAGTCGTAGGTGGCGGAAAGTGTCGCTAACTATTTTACGTAACTTTGCAGACAGTTTGGCCGACGTTGACCACGTACGTCCAACTGGGAGGATCCCGCGGGAGCGGATTGGAGGATGTGCGAGGGTGAATGCCGGAGTAGACCGGGGAGGCTGAGTTAAACCGTGGTGTTCGATAGCCGTTGCAAGGGTAGTTTCACCACGGTGTCCCAAGATATGCATACGTGACGGACGCAGGACTGAGAACGTGACTGAAGCCATGCTCCCGGCCATCCTATCTTATCTTTCTTAGTCGAAAGCCGTTTTACCACCGGCGAATTCCACCGGGGCATTATGCAAAGTTACACGATACCTCGATTTAAATTGTAAAACTTATAGCATTTCTTCTGGCGAGCTTGCCCACTGGGCCACCCTTCGATACCTGCGCCCTTTAATACTAGAACTACCGACGCAGTCAACATCACTTCTACTACTCTTTTTCATACTTATTAGCCGCTAGCTATCCTACCCAACTTCGCCTGGATGGTATTTTGGGCGGACGTTAATAATAACTTAATTTTAAAAGTAAAAGCCTGTAGTAACTGCCTTTGGTGCAACATTTTTTTAGCGATGCATAGTTCGAAGCTCCAATACTTTTGAAATTCTGATGTTATTTTTGCAACACCCTGTACAAGTAATATGTATCGCAATATTTTAGAATATTTATATGTGATCTGGTACTATAATTTGCCTCGATCATAACTCTACACAAGAGGAACAACTGCATTAAAATCCATTGAGTGGTTCTCGAGATTATAAAGTTGTTGTAATCTGTCTTGTAACACATTCAAGATCACTGCCCGGTTCACTGACATCCACATACTCACACATATTTTTAGTAATCAGTAGTAAAATTGTTAAATGTTCGGTGACTGGGCGCTAAAGTTCTTAGACCATAAGTAAACATTGTATTCAATATGAAAAATTAGTTTGCGCCTGAGTAAATCATCTTAAATCAGTAAGTCATGACATTTATTTACTAGTGTAAAGGAAAATTTCGTACTTAATCAAAATAAATATTTGTCGGAAGGACGCCAATTCTCGCCTCTGTATTTTCTTCTTTGCTCTCCATTTCTGTCACTTCTAGACCTGCTCAACCTATTACTTTATTCTGACTGACTACAAACTAACGCTTCCCGTCTTATCCGCAACGGATTATCCCCACCACCATAGACCGGAGTATACACACAGGTCAAAACCCTAACTTAATATTATGGCCCAGGTATGGTTTTACAATTTCGGTCATACTTCATAACTGAACTCTGCGACATATTGATAGATGTTATGATTTCGAAACTGTAAAGATTTTAACAAGAAATTTATCCATACTAATCGAATATTTATATGATACGAATTTATATTGTGATGTATAAATCAAGAATATGTATGACATATATGTATAGACGCTCTTCCACAAGTGCAAAACTGATAAATGAAAAGGTGAAGAAGCGTTAAATAACAGATAATAGAACATTCGTGTTTCTCCGTCCGTTTTGAAGATAGAACAAAGGTTCAATAATTAAAGCAGAATCTCATATAATACATATGTATAAAGATCAACGTTTGTCAGTTTGTCTGCATGTTCGGAACAAACTCGAAAACGGCTAAACCAATTTTAATCTAATTGTTTCTTCTGTATCAATCGAATTATGATTCAAGCAAATTATATTATATTTCACGAGTAATTTCAACATTACAAAAGAAGTGGAGGTTCGAGTTACACATCGTTAGAAGATTTTTGCAACAAAATATTATTCTTTCAATTAAGATATTGTTAACTTGCGTACGAACTGCCTCCTAGGTAAAGCTGGGTAGAGAACACCTAGTATTAATACAAGCGATACCCTTCAGAGAATTCTATTTAAATATTATGAAAGTACTTTGAAAATGCAGTCACACTGATACAAAATTATAAATTTATGTTACAAATAAAATATTACCCAAGTGAAGTCAAGTAGAGCAGCAAGTATAAAATAAAGAAAAGAGTAAGTGTAAAAAGGTACGAATTAACAAAGAAAGTTTACAGATTAGGAAATTAAAGGTTTTGATAGAATTTACTTGGTACTTTTATTGGATGGTGCTTCAAATTGGGAATTTTGAGGCTATTCATAACTGTACAGAGTGTATTTGGCATTACTTTAGAGTTTTTGATGTATGGTAGGGGTCGCAAAGGATACCATTCGAATATTAGCTACGGAGTTTGTTCTCTTGTAAGTGTGCTGCGATAAAGGTTCAGCGTCAGCAGTCATAACTTACGAGGGTTCGTAATTTGACACATCGAGGAGTCCGCAATGTTCGAACGGCTCTATGACCAGCCGGTTTAATAATCAATACACTTACGTTGTTTTCACAGGAATATTGATTGTGCTAACCTATTGAACATTCTTTGCGATCAGCAATTGAATTTCAGTCTCAGTTGCATATTTAAATGTGAGTCATAACCTCAAATTTCTTTTGTGCTGTATTGTAAAATCCTGGCAAAACTTTTTTGCGTGAACCCTTGTTTTTAATTCTCCGCAAAGCAGATGAAGAATTGTCACGTCGTGAATCATGTGGCGTTAATTTCATCCCAAATAAATATGATTTTAATAAGAATGAATTTTAAAATAAAGCATGTACCGTAATTCAACCTGACTTGGTACACGGTGGGTTAAAGGTTAAGATTAAAGTTATCAATTAAGTAAATGTAAACATATATCATTTTATATTAACCTCAACGAGGTAGTCAGAAGACCAGTCGCGTTTTAAATAAGTAGATACCAAAATTGAGCATTTTTACGCCTTGGAGAATTACGGCAAGGAAAACATAAGAATAGTACAAAGCAGGAATTCGGTGAAAGTCGAAGAGAGTTAAAGTTCACAAATACCCGGTACAAATACAAACACATACTCTGTACAGTGTTAAGAGAGGGAGCTACTACAAAGTGTGTGAGTGATCATAATGAAGAGAAGACAGATTCCATCACAAACTCTTACAACCCTGTTACCAACTCTTTTTTTAAACTTCAAGAATAGTCTGATCTCAAAATCTACAAATTATTCACTATCAATAATTAATAATTAGTGCTTGGTGATGCCTCGCTTTGCTAGGATTACTGCCACAAAACGTCCTACTATACTATTTATAAGGTTCTTGATGTAATCTTTACTAATGGATTCGAAAGCTGATTGCAAATTTATGTAACATAAAGATACAAAAATTACAACCACGACTGTGTACATGTAAGAAATATTTGACATTGGAAGTTGACTCAACTATTCTGTTTTAAAAATACTAAATAATATATAAAAAGTCAGTTGATACCATATTTGTTTAAAATACCAAGCAAGAAAATAGCTAAAAAAGATTTTTATATTAAATTGTACCAAAAAAGTAAAAAATAAAAAAAGGTGTGGGTAACTAATATCTTGTTAGCATAGTTAAAGGCAAACTATAAAAAGTGCAGCCAACAAGCATTTTTTGTTGGGTCCGCAACTTCTCGCATCATTTTTGTTTAATTTTTGCTTTTTAAGTTGGAATTTACTTATAATAGCAGATGTATCATCGATTGGTCTCTTTTTGCGACTATTTATAGAAGAAGTACCGATTATGAATAGTTTTCGAGTAATCCACCGCAACTCCACGTACACACACACGCACGCACGCACAGTCTCATGAATGCAGGAGATTGGAAGCTGCAGGTGAGAGTTAGTGTGGAAATATAAGGAGTGAAAATAATGATTAGACTGAGTTAGATGACAGTTGGATCAGAAGTATGATTATGTAAGCGTTGTTACTGCAGCGAAAGAACGAGCATCTGTGCATGTTCATAATAAAAGTACATGAAAAAAATGTTGTAAGTTAGATTGTTTTAATAGAATACTCTAAAAAGTAAGAAATAATTTATTTAGCTATCGCAGCATTCTTGATCATATGTGAGTAAAAAAATCGTGGAGCTCACATGTTTGTACTAGTTAAGTTTTATTCATGGCCACCCCACGATTTTTTCAGTGACGTGCAACCAAGAATGTAATAGCTAGAGAAATGAATGTTTCCTTTTTAAAGTATTCTACTAAAACCGTGTAACTTAAAAAAATAAATTATTCCTTTCTATTTACATACTTTTTGGTCTTTTTACATCTATCTTGAAATCATCATTCTTATTTTTTCTTATACTCGTCAGGACTTTCCGCATAGATCTTGTTACATTTATACAATATCTTATAAGCCGCCAGATTTCTATTTAATCTTTGCATTATATTTTGTCATTTCGTATTGTTAACCACCTTCATATCGTAACTTAATTTGATTTTTGCTTGTTACGAGCTTTTCGTAGATACCCATATTGCTAGGGTTGTCTGTTGTTGTCTGACAGAATGGGGGGGGGGGGGGGGGGGGTAAAACTCCTAAAGTAATGGGGAGGCGATCAACTCAAATTTGATGATCAACTACATATATGCGGGTCAAAAATTGAATAGAAGCAATTGAAAGAGAGAATCGCTCATGTGCGGATGTTTGTAAACAGTCAATAAAAATCGCTGAATTAATTCTTAAAACATGCTTCTTGAATATCTATGTTCTAAAAAGCATGCTCGATTCGATTTACACTATGACTTGACTATTGTAGAATGTATACAGGAACTCAGTCAGTTTTGCACCTGCAATTCGCTCATAATGAACAGATTCCGTATTGGTGAAGAAAGCCAAATGTTACCATATGCGTATTTTTCACTATTCCTTCGGTTTGGATGATTGCATTTCAGAGGCAATGATAAGTCTCTTTGTAAATTTACATCAGGGCGGGTTCGACCGATAAAATTTTACGAAGTAGCTGCTTCTAGAGGAAGATTCTTCAGGGTATCGTGGATTCCAGCTCCCTTTGGCCCGGTGACGATAACTGCGAAATGAAATGGATCCTTTATACCTATGAAGCCAACAAATGCCCGCGTAGCGTATTCCTTTTATTACTGGGAAAGAACTCGTTCGAGATAGAAGAGACGAAACCACTAACAGCCAATGATCTAACCGAATAGCAGTCTAAGTGATTCCGCCAATGGGGAGCAATAACGGATTGAAAAACAGACAGATCATCTCTCGCTGCGTCTTCAGGATCCCCTATAGCTTCTTGGCCGGGGGCGTTCGATTACGGACACCATAAAGAAATCTCAGGATTATTGGGAAATCCGAAATGTCCCATAATCGATTCGCGACGCTCATCCTCCTGGTGCTGACAATTGCTTTTGCCAACAATAGGCGCAGGGAGTAATTATAAAAAGATAGAAGGAGATTCAACAAGCTAGAACAGGTGGCGAGTCCGCTGGCACTGAAGGGTGAAATCAGCATTGTAAGAAGGTCAAATCAAGACGGAAGGGAAAAACAAAAGGCTTCTGCGCTCCAGCCTGTCTGATTGAAAGGATTGACGCCTCGACTTTCGCGACTTCAGAGAGAGAATCGAAATCGATATTGTCTCAGCTCATGCAACCCTTTTCCATCGAGCCTTGGCCATTCACTCCAACTATGCCTCCTCTATTCACTGTCATTCCCCACCCCTCGAATACGAAGGGTAACGCTAGGGGAAGCCTGGTACTATCTAGAAACGCACCCTTTCTTACTGCTTTCAGAATTTTCCTCCTACATTAATTCTTAATAGAATGTTTAAACAATGAATGTAAATATAAACGTATGCAGTAGAGTAGGGATTCCAAACAGGTAAAATGATCCGTTTTTAAATTCGATATATTTTTTAAACCAAATAATACATATATAAAAAAATGTTGGAAATCATTGCACTAGAGCAACAACGATCAACAACTACTGCGTTCAAAATTTTGGTTCTACATTTATCGTCAGTGGAATGTTTAAACAATGAATGTAGGTACAAACATGTGACTTCACTAGAGCAACAACGAGAAATATTTTATTGCTTGTTGTTACTGAATGTTCTTCTTTTATTCTTATTGATATTTTGTCTACCTTAACATTTTCATATGAGCAATTGTTGTCACTGACAATAGAAGCATTGACCATCCGTGAACCAGGTAAAGAACCATCATGCTATGAACCATCAGGATTTAATTTCACCTCAAACATTATTCATCTACAAATGTATATAATTGAATGAAAATGTAACTTTAATAAATCACTGAAGTTAATATAACTTCACCTGTTTTTGGAGAATATGTTCTTAAAGAAGTAAATTCTTCTCTATAAATAACTTTACATTTTCTTGAAGAGGAAGTTGTCCGTCTTAACACAAAATAAAGTTGCTTAGAGGAGATTGGTTTCTTTCTTACCAAAGTTTATTCTAGAAATTCTGGGTGCGTCGATACATTATTTATTATATTAATCTCAATGTGGTTGTCAGAAGGCCAGTCATATTTTTGACACTAAACGTACTACACCTGGTCGAATTACCGCCATTAATGAAATATCTAAATGAAAGAACTATGCGCTTGTTTCTTTTCCATTCTTATTACAAATAAAAATAAAGATATACATTTTTGTAGTATAGTGTAAATGTTATTGTATGCAGTAATTTTCGCTTAAAACCGACTATGAGCTATACACAAATCGGAAAAACATAACCTGTATTTCATTATAGAACAAAAGTGGTCTCTCTCAATAGAAATAAATTGTTTTGAGCAAGAAAGTATTCTTCTTAAGAAAAAATGAATTCATTTAGAAGTGACAGTTTTCCCTTGGAAAAACGTTATTGTAAAAATACTAGGTGTGTCAGCACTTTCTTTACTCATTGTATAAAGCGCTGCCAGGTTTAGTGTTAAAGCAATCTAAAATAAAAGAATTAAACAAAATGTACATTTGATAAATGGGAAGATAGGAAATCTGAGCACTTTTACTCCCCAGAGAATGACGGCAAGGAAAACAAAAGGATGGTAGAAAGAATCCCGAGAGGAATGCGCTGTAACATGGGGAAGCGCGATTTATCGTTGTAATTACGTGGATGCAATTGATGATCATTAACGTTTCATTATAACTGCCCACGTCGATAATCATAGTTTTCATTGGCGCTCTATAGATTAGCCAACCTTCATGGGATTGCGGTTTCTCACGAGAATCTCGCATTTTCCTGGCACAAGTCCTATCTATGATATATTTATATTGATAAAGCGTGATCACGATGAAGTTGTTCCGACACTTGAGGCTCATCCCCTATTGTTCTTGAGAAACAGTCTCACGAGAAATCTCCAATATTGTTAACATTAAACGTCCCGGTAATTTATTATATAGAGCTGTACTCCTTGCGTAACCAATTATAAAACAACGGTCATTTTCTTCCGATTTTTGTATAGCTGTTTTGTCGATTTAATACAAAAACTAATGCACAATCCGCAATGTAATCTACTCATTCCAATAAAACCACGTCAATAGTTTTTCATGTAGTTTTTTATATTGAAACTATATCACTTGTTTAAATTAGAAAGGTATTATTGTAATTGTGGATTGTACAACGCATTTGCTGTTAGGCTCATCAGCACATAAAATTTATTATAAACAAATCTGCACATCGTTGTCGCTAATGACCTCGGCGTTGATGCGACCTTTATAAATAAACCAATTAAAGTGAAATAAAGTACTAAATTACATTTTGACGCAGAAAAGTCTGCATTTAATTTGCGTGGCAGTTGCTTTTTGAAATTAGTAGTACGCGAGAGCAACAAATGACAAGCGAATGTTGTAATGCCAGCGCAATTGAATTGGTGCGAGGGATTGTTAAGGTAAATTCTCGCGGGAACTCTGGGCGAGAAGAGGGTTAGGGCGGGGCGCGAAATATCGTTAATATGAAACATCAAATAATAAAGGTCCTTCGGAGTAACGGAACGGCGCACACTCGTCGAATCGCTTTTATATCCTCGAAACTTTTGAACGGAACGCACGCTTCACGCTCCGGTGGACATGTCCTCCACTGTTTCCTACCTGTTCGTTTTGAAACTTGTTTGAATGATGCTCCGCGCGCTTTTGAGGCATTCATGGCGCCGAGGTGGTGGAATATTTCAAGGGAGCGAGAGCGGCTATGGAGCAGCAGCTCATCTCCGTGGGCGCGGAGTGTGAAAGGGAGCGCGCGATGTAGGGAAGGTCGCGTGTGCGCCTGAATTGTTCAAGGAAACAATAATAAAAGTTGCATTAATTAACAGGGAAGTAACGAACTGGCTGCCGCTCGTCCGCTGGAAACAGCCCCATCCGCTCATAGACTCGTTATTCTCCGTTGAATATGCAATCTTTTTTATCGATCCAGACATGAAGACATTATTGTCGTGGTACTAATGAACATACTTGTACGACACTTCTTTTAACAGTCGAACCACCGACAATTAATTTATACTTACTTCTATCAGACAAGTCAATATGTCTGGTTATTGATGAAAATAATATTAAATCCAAGAAAAATATAGTTTTTTTATAATTATTCAGCAAATCCAAAGATGAAATATTTATAGATTATGTCAAATGAAAAATAATATCACAACGACTATAATAATTTCTAGCACGTTTGTTGACGGTGTATACGCTTGTCTTATAAACATGCTTGTTCCACTGCCTTTTTAATTGCTATTCTCTATAATTTCTATTTTTTGCTGGCTTATTGTTAGTAATCAGTCATTTTGATCAATTTCAGCCTTTGATTATTGTAATAAAAGTCGTGCAACAAATTAAAAGTACCCTGGACAACCCTGCAGTTAAATTATTCAACCACAACAACGGTAGAGAAATAAATGAGAACCACCCACGGCCAGCTAGTCCTATAAAACAACGGGCAGAATAATACAAATCAGAAATCTTCGAAAACCTATCACCACCGTTTCCACGTTCCATCTGCCTCAAACCACCATAGAAAAATTTCAAATATAATATTAACTTAGACGTAGCTAATTTAGGTAAAAAAATGAAAACTTGCCGGATGCGTATAAAGTGTTTTTTGAAGAAATACTTGAATCTCACGAAGAATACAAAATTGTGTACGCTGACGGATGTCTATTGGAGAACAAAATAGGAATAGCCATAACAACAGATAAGGAAAAAGTTAGATCTATGAGACTCAATGAAGCAACATCAATCTTCTCATGTGAAGCCCTAGCAATCTTGGAGACCTTAAAATTAATTCAAAATGATAACAGGAAGAAACATATCATCTTCTCTGACTGTATGTCCGGTTTGATGGCAATAAAAAATCCAAGAACAAACAACTTAAATATCCAATAGATCCAAAAGATTGTATATCACTGGAAAACGAAAGCCAAGCCATGATTAAGACATAATTAACGTACAATAAAGCCAAGTCTTTATTCAATGATACTTAAATTTAATTTGGAGTTTTAAAATTAAAAAAAAATATGGCGTGTGCGCTTTCATGAGTATTGACACCACTGTTTTTAGTAGTATTACTATAGGTAAGTGTCTCGAATAAAGTGCACACGCCAAGTTTTTTTTAATTTTAGGACTGCAAGTTAAATTTAAGTATCATTGAATAAAAACTTGGCTTTATCGTATGTTAATTATGTCTCAATCATGACTTGGCTTTCGTTTTCCAGTGACATACATTTCTATTTTTGATCGTCTTAACATGCTTTCGAGGAAGTTGGGGGACTACTTGGCGTTTTTGTGCATTTTAATGTTTTTGTGTGGTTATATTTATCTTACAATTATTCTTCATTACTAAAAGCAGTAGTCCATCTTGAGAGGCAGATTGGTAGATGCTGGAGCCTGCTAATATAGCTTTCGCAGTATACCTCGGCAAAAACATCCTCGTATTTCCTTATCCCCTCGGAGGTCGAGAGTGCACTCGATTCGATTATCCCATCAATTTTCATTACGTGTTATGCCACAACGTGGGGCTTCCTCGCTGATTAACCCGCTTTCTTGTTGATGTATACTAGCCCAGGCGCGGCCTAGGTTTTCCTAACCATTGATTAGTAATTAGAAGCTCTGCATCCACCAGCCGTGTTATTGTTCCTGTTCAGCCAAGTAATTGCCCCGGAGAGCCCAAAAACTGTATTTGTTCATTGCCATTTCGGATAAGGTCCATTGTTCACTTATATACGCTATTTTACTGTGTTATTAATCTAACAAATCAGCTGACAACTGTTCGTCAACATACTGTAATGAACTATTTTTTGAGCGTTTATAGAGATGTTAAAATTAAAAGGTAACGTCGGGATAGTCATTTCTGAGTACTAAAGTTAGTATGTTATACAATATTTTGACGTATTAAATCGCTAAACATTAAAATATTTGTTGTTCTATTGATCACGTCAATTGCGATAAACATACTTCAATTTAAGCACCAATCGCACTCTATTACTAGTTTCAATGCACTAAGGAAAAGGGGATGCAAGTATTTTTGAAATGTGTGGAAAGTTTCTGCGAAATTCTGTTAAAAGTTCGTTTAAATTTCAGTTTTAAATATTAAAACACTATACTAGTACTGTATTGGTGAGTATTCGTTAAAATCTTGTAAACAGTTAACTTTTTAAAACTTGAATGCTATATTGGCCAACACTGCACTGATAATAAATATCAATATCTAGCACCGATATTTCATAGCTGGAAAATCATTTTATTCACTGAAAGGCAAAATTTCGTCAAAAGCCATGGAAGCTATATATTCTATATGGAATACTGAGCAGATGAAAAACTTATGCAGGAACAGAAGCACGAGCAGTGAATGACAAATATAAATATTTTATTGCTGTGAAATCATTACAAACTCGTATTAAATTTCATACAAACATAACGAAAATACAACATTTTTGGAAATTTCAATTAATCTTTACATTCAAAAGTTGAGGCCGATTTCAGTCAATGCTGCACTGATAATAAATATCAGTACCTAGCACTAATATTTCATAGTTTAGAAATTGTTGCATTCACTGAAAGGGAAGCTTCGACCAAAAAGCGATGGAAACTGTATATTCTGTATGGAATGCCGAGCAGATGGAGAACTTGGGCAGGAGCAGAAGCCGGGGGAGGGCGAGAATGAGGGGGAGGGGGAGGAGTAGGAGTAAGAGCAGTAGCAGTAGCAGGGAGTATCGAAAAGCAGAGAAGACACTAGGCTACGTGCCCCCTCTCGGCTAACCCATAGAAATACCTACCGCAATTACGTGCCGTGGCCGCATTCGCGGGGATCCTGGCTAATTCTCTGAATGCGACAACCGAACCGTAACAGGTCGACTCCGCTCTCGGTGTTCAACCGGGACGATAATAGAGGAATCGCACCTCCGAACAAAGATCTCCAGCGCCAATTAATGTCCAACGACGATTGTGTCCTTCCGAGAGGCACTCCCAACACTGTCCGCCCATTCTTCCTCTAGAAAATAATTCCTCGATGTCTCTGGAATCTCCTGCCGATGAAAAACCTGTTTTATCAATGGAAGTAAATCCCGTGGGACATGCAAATGGGATCGACTTATAACTACAAGCTATCCCAGCAAGGACGCGCATTGTAATGTCATAATAAATCGCATTATTTATTTTAAAATTGATAATATTTTTATTTTAATATACAGTACATAGATTGCCGTTAACCCTTCGTAAATCATGGGGTGTTAAAATGATCCCCATATTATTTAACCGATTCACACAGGATTTAGTGTGGAATAAAATATCCGATGAATGACCGATAAATGGCAATCTGTATACTATATTTTAAAGTAAATATATATTAGCTATTTTAAAATTAATGATGCGATTTTCTTAAAAACAATCAAACATTCCTGGGCAATTCAATCCGAGGCAAAAATGGCAATTCGATATTGGCTTACATCTGCACCATTGGGGACGGTTGCCAAAATCACACAGGACCTCAAATTGCACTTTTCTATTTAAAACTGCTACAAAAGTTCGTTTTGGAGACCATTGCGCGATTTTGGCAGTCTTTCTCTACACATGGTAAATAAACTCATAAATGATTCATATGATAGTTGCGAGAAAATCACTACACAATTTATAATAGTTCCATACATAGTAGTAAATAGTGGGAATCAAACCATGCGTGAATCATCCCGTACATCTTATTGGCTGTGTACCAATAAAACAGTAACAATTACAGTAATAATTACAGATGATCCAGCTTCATCGCCGGCCGGTTAATATTAATACTTCGCAGGGAGAGATGGAATTCAATGAATGATTTGTAGTTTTCTCGAGCATTCCGCGCATCGGAGAATCGAAACTTTCCGGTCGGAACTATTTATCGTATACTATTATCCAATTGCTAAATCAAAAGCATCGGCGGCACGCCGGTGAAAACATTTGTTAGCTCGAATTCCGGCTGTCCGGAAGAAGAGGGAATGCCGGGAGAAAAGCAGCCGAAACTTTCTAGCCATAACGAATTGCCCGTATGTTTAATGTATACACATGAATTCGGATTTTCCTAGTGTATACTAAATAGCTGAGAACAAGGGGTCCACATGGCGAAATCAATTACCCAACTACACGCCGGACAAAAGGGAAAGGGGGTGGGGGAAGTGAGGTGGCGGAAGAGCCAGAAGCAGGAAAAGTGCGGGACCATTTGTCTGCCCCGAAACTTTTTAATTAATAACATTATAGGACGGTTAGCACACATGAAAATCAGACTGAAACCCACATTTTTCACCGCACCGGAGATGTCCGCGTCCGATTTCGCTAGCTAATTGATTACGGCCAAGTAGAATTGATGATCCTAATATCCAGATTGCTTCTCTGGGCTCGCCAATTCCGCACTCTGAATTATCATCTTCGACTAGGACAATATCGTGATTAGCAAGTGAATAGTTAGTAAACGTGTATGGCGTATTATAACTAACTCTCTTTCAACGCAGATTACGTCGTGATCTCGATCTCTTGATCTCTTAATCTCGAGGTTAAGGCTCAAAAATAGTTTTTTCACCATTGAAAATTACTGTACGTTTATAGCTATTTTTGAGTTTAAGAGGCTGCCGTTTCGTTAAGAACTAAAATTTTGCAAATTGCCTACGTTGTGCACTTGGTTTAAATACCTGCTTTCTAGACAAAATTGTTTGATCTATTGAGGATAGAAATTGTCTAATCTACAATGGGTACCGTAAATCATGATTTATAAAAAAATGTTGTAAAAATTGTATATATATATATATATATATATATATTTTACAGGCTTAAGACAAAAATATTCGTTATATTTTTTCAAAAGGTTGAAATTAACTCTAAGTTTTTGTTCACCAAGTGTATGTACGCCCTAAATCAGCGATGTTTTTGGTTGAAAGTAAAATTGAAAAGATCTGATTCGGCATTAAGTAACTCTTGGAAGAGTTTAAGATGTGACACATAAATAAAATCACAAAAGGGATACAAATTCGGCAATTAGACAATACTAAATTATAATAGGATATAATGTTTATAGGATCAAAAAGTTGTCTATGAGCATGCGTGTAATGTAGTCTACCTATCAGCCATGCAAATCAAATCAATCATTTTGATTTGTTGGGTTAAGACCCAAATACATTACATAATACTTTCGATCGAAGTATTAAACTCAACAGCTAAAGTAAACAAATATTTTAATACAGAAAGATACTGAAAAACACGTTAAAACGGATTAAATTGATTTAAATCTACAAGTGGTATAGTCATTAGCAGTTTTCGCAAACATGATTATTTGCCTTAACTTTTCTGTAATTCAACTATAAAATGTGTCCAAAAGTTACATCAACGTAACGACTTTTCTGTAAACATTAATAATGACTCTGGATTTTGCTGCAAATGTTTAAAGACAATTGGAACATCACTGCTATACCCCGAAGATATAAGCTAATTTATTAAAAAACCAGATAGCGTTATCTATGAATCTTTAGGGCGAGGATGCGGGGCTAGTTTTTCTATCTTACTCTACCTCGCTCACCCTTCTTGCCACGCATTCACTTATACAGAAAAGTTAAAGCGATTTTATTGCGGTTTTTACCTTACTAGATTTTTCATTTGCAATGTTATAGGATTGATGAAGCATTGATAGTATACTGATTAAGAACAAAGGTGTTTATTACGATATAGTTAAATTACATGACGATTGGGACAGCCATCACCCATCGACGCTCGCTTTAAAACTGAGCTTAGCGGTTCTTATCTTCCTGTCCCGCTGTAACGATAGTCTTTCGTCACGGTGACCGTTACAACTTCAACTTTTTTTAATAGCCATTCCTTCCTACATGTATTGTATGTGGAACAATATAATGTTGGAAAAGGAGCGGCGCACAGTAGAAACGGAGCTTCGACACTGTCCTATTAAGATGTAAATTTTCATGGAACTGCAGAGTATCCGCGACTCTCACTAGCGCATTCTTATTCCAGCGAAACAACCTTAAATTCTGTTTGGCAGTCCTTTTTACACAAAGGACCGATATGTAGATCGTCTGCATGGGTCGCAACCGTATGGAAAGCTAATACTGCGGCTGTACGTGTCTAGGATGCGTAACACTTGCCGGTATCGAAAAAGGAAAGCGACGAGGGGAACTCTGCGCCGACTAGTCGAGAAAACACCCAAGGGGAGAAGATATAATTTCGAGTGTAAAACCCCAATTTACAGATTCGAATTATAATCAGGCATATATAACATAGAAATTCCACGTGAGACGCTAATGTGATTTTTTTCTATTTATTCCTCTTATAGTTCTTATATTTTTAATGCAATTGTTAATATAGAAAATAAGGTAGAATGTCCGCTACATTATTTTAATTGCCAGTACAGTAAATCTAATACAAAGGGAAAAAATAACTATAAGATATCAACGTGAAATCCAGCATATAAGCTGGTAACTGCTAATAAATATAATGAAATTACCTGTATTTTGTGCGGCAATACACATGTTAACATTTTTCGTAACCTTTTCACACCCGAGAAAACACACATATATGGATAATCAAATCGAGTCGAGTATTTAATAAATTCTATCGAAAAACAAATGTATGTTCGAACAAATTTTTTTAATGCAATCTGTAATCAAATACCTGTATTCAAATACCTGCAATACAATCTTAATTCTTAGCACTGCATAAACTGACTGAATGGAAAGTACTAGGGAAAGCTGTAAAAAAATATGCAGGTGCTCGTAAGAGAGGGAGAGAGAGGATGTTTATACATACACACTTCCTTGTTCCTCCTTAACTTACTCAGAATAAACTAACACAGGCTTAATCCGACCTAACCCCCCCGAAAAAGACTAAAATTTAAAAAAAGTAAAGTAGTAGTTTATTCTTCTGTAAAAATAGCTTCTTGAAGTAGATTTTCCAAAAAAATATATAAGTATCAAACAAATATTCTTCTCTTGTTTGTAGGCACTGTTAAGACCTAACCCAGTCCCAACCTTCCTAAAAAACCGTTTAAATATAACAAAAACACTAAATAGTAGCTTCTTCCTGTGTACAATAGCTTGTTCAACGGGATCTTCCAACAAAGTTATAGATATCATATAATAAAACCTCCTTGCTTTGTATAGAATAAATATAATTTTTGGGCACTTATGAAATAACGGGACCGAAGGGATGAATATTACATATAATTAGTACTCGATTAAAAATGTCAAACAAAATATATTACCACAATGTATGGAATGTACTCTCGTTAGAGATCTATCGAAAAGATTGATTGTAATGATAAGTCCAATTAGAATACGCCATACAAAATGAACTCACTATTAGAATCCAACAAAGAAAGCTTCCAGCCCATTGCACTCCGATTTTGATGAAATTTATATAAAGTAGTTCTCGGGAAAAAATTGGAGACGTTTTTTTTGTCAGCTGCTAATATTCACTTTGTGGGGGTGAACCATGGGGACAAAGTTGAGGGTGAAACGTGCCGGAAAACCTATATGTACAAATATCTCCGAATTGTTTATTGAAAGGAGAATTTGAAAAATTCATTTCATCCGCATTTCACATCATGGTTTGTAGTATACACACTCTAAGCACGATTGGAATTGCACTTGTTTTAGTTGCCTTTGTTATTCAAAATATATTATAAACTGGGGTGTACTGCAAACATTCAACTATTGCTAAAATCTGTCTCGGTAGTTTTATTCCTTGCAATTTACACTTCCCGCTTATCTATAAATAGCTTCCGAGACATTCGTATTGTATATACCTATACATATGATACTACACAATATCAGACCCAACTTTGACCCCACGGTTCAACTCCATAAAGTGAATATTAGCAGTCTCAAAATATATGTGTCGAATGATTTTTCGAAAACTATACTCTGTGTAAATATCATAATGATCGGAGTGCCACGGGTTGGAAGCTTCTGTTGTAAGTCGTTCTGAAAGAGTGATATGGGAACAATGTGACAGCGTAGCTACTGTAGAACACACAATGTATAGTTGAATATATAAAATATCATAACTCGGGGAAAAATATTTATGTGCGCAACGACTTCCGTACTCTAATGAGTTACAAGAAATATCGATCGATACTGATTATATTTATATCATACCCATTTATAGTGATAAATACAGAGTGAGTCAGATCAAGTATGAAATAATTAAACAATGAATTGTCATCTGATAGGAAATACCCCCCTGATATCACGATTTTTCCAATGGGTATAACTGACAAACGAAGTTCATTTTTGCAGAACGACCTTTTTATTTTCGATTTGGTTCAGCATAAACAATCTAGGTTTCAGTGATTTTATACTTGATCTAACATATTCTGCATAAGTAAATAAATGTAACTAATATATATTCTATAGTTATACTTATACACATACATAGCTCCGCTTTTGGTTTTATTAGTTTATCTTCCGGCCCTTGATAAATCTAGGAACTGACGAGCTTACCCAATATAGCTGCGTTCTCAGGCTAACAAATTGGTAATATCGAAGCCTCTAAGCGTCCGTTTCTATATAACAGAGCTACTCGAGCCTTCGTTATTAAGTGATTGGATAGACGTAGCTTGAGTGTACGTGAGCATTTCGTAGACAATATTTCAAGGAAATAGTATAAGTGCCGCAGCAGTACAAATTGGTATGTAATTACATCCTAGACAGTTACATCCTACTTTCATACTTCGACTAAAAGCAAAATTTAAAAAACTGGCTTTGTGGTTAAGTGACCATATTTGCCTTTTAAATAAAAAATTGGTTGGTTTAATTAAAATATAAATTACAGTACTAGAGTGGTTACCGTAAACCACGTTTCAACGATATTGTTCTTCACGGATATTGTTCTACTGTATTATACTGAAGCAGTGAATGCAAACATCGTAATGAAATTTAGCCATAATTATAACCACAATAATTAGGCATACATAAAAGAATAAGTGTGTATACGCGATGAATTGATTTCCTCCTCCTTTTCTAAGTCGGTGATACATTTATTTTGATGATTTTATTATTATCAGGATTAAAATTCATACTGTGTTTAAGTCCATACAACTTTTCATTTATCATGATTGCATTCAAAGTTTTGAAAAAACATTCTTATAGAAGAAAACTCTTCTGTTTAAATAGAAATTCCTTTTTTTAATCAAGAAAGTCTCCTTCTAAAAAAAATCATTTTCCTTAACAGAGACAGTTTTCATTGTTAAGAAAATTTATTTCACAAACACTCGGTGTGTGAATACTTTTTTTAATCAGTGTGTTTACCATATAATACGTTGCCGGTACGTTTAGCGTTGAGTAGGATTTGGAATGTAAAATTGGATGGGAGCGGATCGAGGGTATAGGAAAGTCTCGTATTGTCATTGGTGATACTCTGTTTCTTGGTTGTAGGTGGAATACGGATACGGTCCAGGCTGCTTTCTCGCCAAAATGGCAGGAGTGCTAGGGTCTGGAGCGGACAGATCCCATTCGAGTTTGCAAATATGCCATCTGCAACCCCGCTGGCCCTGAGTGTGACCGCGGATCGGGCGCAAAGTTTATCCAGAATTCGCTTCTCCTGCCGCTCCTTCCAGGTAAAATGACTAGCCGGTAAACAGCGATGGTAGTAAGGAAGAGGCGTAGAAAAGCCGGAGGGAGACGACGTGAGAATTTCAATGCACTTTGGCCAATCGAATTGACGCTCGCCTGTCTAAACGACACGATACACAATGAGATTTCTATCGACATTGTATTGGCATCAAAATTGTTCAAAAGCTAGTATGTACATTTTCTTTCCTAAGAATTAACAGTCAAACATGTGCACTCGATGAAAAAAAATAACAGATTTTCTTAAAGAAGAAAGTTTCCCTTTTATAAGAAAATAAATGTCTCGAAAGCAAAATGGTTTCTTCCGTGAGAAAATTTATGTTCGAAAATCTGCGTATGCGAAGTTTTTTTTGCATGCACCACAAAACATATCACCATCTTACAAAAAATCAGCCCAACTTGAAAATTTGTAATATCGATTTTCATGGAAAAAATACATGAATATGGTGTTTATGTTTGGGAAAATTTTGCAATTTGAATTTGTAGAATTTTCATGCACTTTAGGCCACCGAATTAGCAAGTGGAATAACATTTGAGTCGATACATATCAAAAATATGAGTATCGCGATGCAAATCTCAACATATTGTAATCTCGATAGTATCTCGATATTGATGAATCGCTGTATCAATTGATATCGTCGTCAAACTTTGAAAATTACATGTTGCAGTGTAGAGTGTCCTTGTTTATTGAATCCGTCTTAAAATTACATTAACCTACTTAATTCATTCAAATCTACTGTCACTGTTACGAACCAGGCTTTGCGAGTCCTAAATATGCTCAGAGATCGTAGTAAGGGCAATTTCATCTTAGCCAGAGTGAAGACTGGACTTTGTTCATGAAAGAAGGCCCTAATCTGAAGTTAAACCTCACTATGACTCACCGGATACACCTCAAGCGGTAAAGATGTATCCTCGTGGGATCTTTTACGACTCTTTACCTTTATTGTGAATACTTGAAATGTGGTTGACTAAACAGGAGTCGAGAAATGATTAGATAGTTGATTTCCTTATAAAAAACTAGAATAAAGTTCAACATATTCTGGATAATTATATAACATAAAACACAATGATAGTTTCGGTGGATATCAAATGCTGTTACAATAATCTTATTGCGAGTTCGGTTAATGTTACGAATTGAACGAGAGAGAAAGCAAGCGAAAGAACTGTTACTTAGTTAATGATCGCGGTTATTCACAATATACGTACTAGGGTGACACTTATTTACGTGATGTTTGAATTTTGATGAGTGCACCCCCGAGATTGGTTCCAAATAACTAAAAAAAAATACTCCCAAAGTTTCAATGCTCCATCTCAATCTTAACACGTGCCACAAGCCACCTATTGTTTCCCATTTGATGACCATGGGACTATAGTTTATAATTTTGTACCACAAGTAATACCCACACGAAAAATATGATACTTGTACAGTTTTCTTATGAAATCTACATACTTTTTTAGCAAATTTTTATTTTTCGAAACTTCAGCATAGCGGATCAAAGTGGGGGACGGGATTGTATCTGCTTCGAAAGAGACTAGTGCTGAATCTACTACGATGTTATTCGCTGGTCCGAGAGACAGAGAGTGGTTTGGTGTCGATGGGACTTCTGAACTGATTCCTCTGCTTTTCACTAGAATTAGGGCTTAAATTCCCGAAAAACTCAGTGAAAATGGGGTATGGTGGGAGTATAGGTGCCAGGGGTCTGACTATGCTTGAGGTCTAAGAATTTACGGAGGGTGAGAGTGCACTGCTGCACTTAAGAATTAAGTTGAATGCTAGAAAGAGAACGTGGGCCGAAAAAGTGAAAGTTACAGTTTTAAGGCTCGAAAGATACGCAGAGAAATTCTAAATGGGAGATTAGTGAGCTAAAATTTTTGAATCTACGTATGAAAGTAAGGAGAAAAGTAGTCCGATAAGGATGAGTATGTAACACCACTGTTTTTATTGTAGAATAGTATTGAACTGTAGCGATGGCTCGTCGTTTCGTCTCAGCATGCACAGTCTCTAAAAAAAGTATCGGCTTATCCAGTATTTTTGAAATAAATTGTCTTAAAACAGAAAACTATCTTCTTTAAGAAAATCTACTTCGGAAACACTGGATGTGTGAATACTTTTCTTATCCACTGCAAGTACATACGTTTGATATGTTTTATACGAATTCATTATGAGTTGTATTGATACGGGAATGAAACTTTTTGCATCTTGCAGGGCAATTCCTCGGATGGTTCAGTTACATAAAAAGTCAAATTTTTGAACAGTAACCACTGTTCTCGCATAAAAACGCATCTTTAAACATCTCATTAAAACACCTTACTTACCTTCCTCCGATTAAAATTTTTGCGACGGATGACGCATTCGGAATAAGACCTTTTCTTATTTTGTAAAGGAAGTATTCGCTGTCGTTTCCTTTGCAAAAAAGCTCTGCACGACTAATCGACAAAAAACATATTTTTAATAAAATGTGTACCGAGTTTGAAAATCGATAGAAAAATACGCAAAAAATATACAAAAGTATTTACCTCTTATTTATACTTATTAAATGTTTTACCGAATATCTACCGTTTTTAGATGGCTCAAGATGAATATGACACTGTTATTAAACAATATCGAACTTAAAAATATGATACCAGCAAGACAGGTTTGTCGGATTCGATTTGCAATTGTGAAGTCATAAGAAAAGTTAAAAAAGAATACAGACAAAAGTGATATGTCATAGCGAAGAAAAATCGAAAATACTAGTGTATTGCGTTATCGTTGCTAATTCCTAATAATTCCTAACAATTCGTCTAGTTGTCTTCTATTTATAAAAAGTTTTGGGTTCTGCTAAATACTTAATACATCAATAACTTCAGTTTAGTGTCCAAATAGTTATTATATGTAGCTTTTGAAGAAAGTTTCAATGTCTTTACAAACTCTTGGAAAATAGGTCATTTCATTTTGTTCCACATTGTATGTCCATCTGTAATTTGTTCTGGAGCAGTACTAGGTTCTAGTTAACATGCGTATGAGCGTAAGGGTGCCTAAATCGACCCATTCTTCCATTAAAGCTAATCATTTATATCTTTGTATTCTTCATGTCATAATAAACGACAGTATTTCTCCTTTCTTATATAATTTCAAACCTTCTGAACAGAGCAATTTAGGCACGTGGCATCCTAAATCGGACCCCAGGTTAATGGGGATTTTGTATGTAAACCACAATCAAACAAAAAATTCTTAGTTGTAGGGGTGACACACTAAATAAATTAATATTTAAAATCGACGCATTAATCTCAATAGCTAAAATAACAAAATCTTTTATTAAATAAAGTCATTGATGAATACATAAAAATCGATTAAAATATTTTGTTAGCAAAAATGCCTATTTTTGGGGTCTAAATCTAACAGTATTGTAGTCCTTACCTTTTCTGCAATTCGACTACAAAATATGTCAAAAAGTAGCATCAATATAACGACTTTTCTGTAAACATTAATGATAACTCTGATTGTTGAGGCAAAAGTTTGAAGGCAATCGAAACATCACTGCTATACTCTGAAAGTGTAAACTAATTTCATCAAAAATGATATATCGGTACAAGCGAATTTGTAGGGAGAAGATGCGATTTTTGTAACCTTGCCATTCAATAATGCTTATTAGAATAATATAATACTTACAGTCGCAACAGTGCATTAGGACAACATTTCGACGGAAGCAAGGAGTTCCCTCAATTTCAATTGTAATTCCAAATCCCCGAGAACGACGCTCCACCGTCTCCGCTCCGAGATATTTGGTTGTCAACAATTTTACGATCATAGCGGCCGCGTGGAATCCGTATTTTTCCCCCTGTGTATTCGAGCAAATCAATCCTCCATGCCGGCCCCGAAATGCATTTCATCTTCGTAGCGATATATCGGGCGACGGGCGACAGCGACGGCGACGTCGGCGTCGCTGGTGGAGTTCAGCCGGTCTGAATTTATGAAGGATTCCGCCCGCGGGTCACACTCCCAATGCCGGCGGGCACCGATATCAATGCTTGAAAATACACATGTAATATGCATACGTGCCCGTGGGTTTACGCACAACTTTACGATTCCACGGGAAACACGCCAATGCCGAATGACTTTTCTCCGCTCCCTCGGAGTTATGCGGCTTTCAGCTACTAAACGCTGCTCTATCAGCACGCAGTCTTCTGTCGATTTTATACGCGGTGAGGAGATTGCAACTGAACCACCACAATCGTGTAGTTTTTGATAAAAATGTTAGAAATGATAATATAATGTATAATCGCCGTATTTTTCACATTAAAGTTTATTACTCGGAAATAAATGGCAGTATTTCTTTTGCCGTTTCTTATTTAAGTTTCTTATCATTTTAATAGGTGATGATGAGTTTGAAAATGAATGACTCTGCAATCCTCTAAGTCGTGAGACTTAGATAACAGATATTCTAAATCGCACCCTAGGTTGTTAATCTCGCCTTACAATGGAAATTTTATTAAGGATTTTGAACGTAGAACAAAATGAAATAAATAATTCTTGAATAGCTGAAATAAAAAAATATTTTATTAAAAGAAGCCACTGAAGAACACGTAGAAATGTTGGGATCTAAACCTGACAGAATTGAAACTATTACCAGTTTTAGCAAGAATTATTACTTATTTTATCCTTTTTGCAAATCGACTATATAACATAGTATAAAACAGTAACGATGTCATGGCAAGAATGTAACTGTTTTGTGGTTGGTAATATTAATTTATTATGTATTAAATGTTTAAAATTATTGTTGTACTTTGAGGGTAAAAACTAGCCTCTTAGAAAACGAGATAGTGCCATGTGTAAATTGTTAGAGGGGAGGTGCGATTTTAGCAACCTTGCCTTAATATTCATACAAATATAGAAGGTAATAGATTTAGGAGTTGGAAATTCCATGAAGGCTGTTGATGAAATATTCCAGGTCAATTGAAATGGATATATCGTTGTTTGTCGGTGTTTTGATTATTCTGAGGTATTAAGTATTTTTAGGTTTATTCCATTATAATGAATAAACCTGGTTAACAATAACAATAAGCATGTCAAAAGAATACGTTCAATTCAGTGCGTATTGAAACCCACCTAAAAATATTTCTTGTGTCAGTATAAATAAAACAGTGTTAAATAGGTAAGAAAGACAGTGATAAGTAAAACAAATTTTCTGAGGAGATTCTCTCATTATAAGCTCTTATGGGCCAAACATTATAAGATTGATTTAAAGTCATTTATTAACAATTATTTGCAATGAGAATGATTGCATACACCTCAAAAAGCATGTATTGCATACACCTCAAAACATATCGCCACCTTACAAACAATCAGAACAACTCGAAAAGTTGTACTTTCAATTTATTGTGGAAAACTTATATGAAAGTGGTATTTTAGCTTTAATAAGTTTCACACTGTGAACTTACAGATTCTGCCTCAGAAATACCACAGTTTTCGAAAAAGAAAACTTCGGTTTTTAAATAAAGTTTTCGGAAACCTACTTTTTTGAATTATGCCAGTTTTTATAGGTATATGCATAACAAGGTAATTTCGTTAATAATCCAAAAATAAAATTGATATTTTTAAATCAAGCTTTTCTAAATTCTATCTTGCTCAAGTTATACCAGCTTTTGCAAGATATACCATGTCCAAGAACTTTTTGCGCTGTAATCGAAAACACATCAGATTGATGGGCATCTAACGATCCTTGGAGAGAATATTCGATTAAGAATTCGGACCACGTATCTGTTAATCGGTTTAACGCCTGGCTCTTACGGATTCTTTCCCAAAATACATATATACGAGAACGTGGCGGAGGGTGGATCTGGCGCGGTGACACACGATGTGACGGTCACGGAGAAACAGCTCGTAGTCATATTTGTAGATAATATTGACCAGAGTTGTCAGACCCTCGCCTTATAACGAATTACACATTTCGTCACTAGGGAGGCTTGTAAGCTGTAATAGCTTCCAGCGCCCCGCTCGACATAAGACTCTCTTATATTATTTTCTTTCTCCTTGGCTTCCGTGTTTGCACGCATAATCCTCCTATTTATCGGTATCAGCTCGGTAACTCGATGACGGAATATTTTGATCGGTCAACCACTCTACGCTCGTCTCATCTTATGATTCTCGTTGCTCGACACAAGTGGTATGCTTTGGCTGACGCCACTCTAACCCCAAACACACAATCCAAACTTAACTTTTAGGTTAGGGTTAGTTACCTTTAGACTCATTTAAAGATTAAGTTAATAACTGAAAGTTAACTTTGTTAGTTTTAAGCTAAGTTGAAGATTCAATTAACGCACTTAACTTAGTTAATCTGAAACTTAGGTTAACTAAACTTAGGTTAGTTAGATTAGATTAAGTTCAGTTTGCGAGTTGTTTATTGCTTTCGATGAGATTTATTATATTATTAGACAATTTGTGCCTCTTCCGAATATTTTTGTGTACTACTGTTTTTTTTATATGTTTGTTTTAATTACTGCCATTCCGGAAGAAGAGGATGTGTTTCATGATGTATTTTGGATCGAAAATCGAGCGAGGCACAAAAACGGATGACAATCGGCTGCCAAATATCGGCGAGAATCATATCTGGCTTAACAACAAAACATTCTCGAAAAATGATTAGTCATTGCAGTCATGCTGTCTTACTAACATATTATAATGCCAATCACAATTGGCAAAACATTGCCCAGAAACGACTATTCCGGACAGTCACGTTGCCCTACAACATATCATATTACCAATCATAATTGGCATCTGGAATAATGAAGTGTAATTCTTTATTCCTGCATGAAGTTAAACTTGGGAATAAAGCTCTCACGAAAGAAAGGAAGCCGGAATTGAGTGCGTTTGAGGATATATCCTAAATCGAATAAGCTCGAGCGGAGCACAAAAGCAGATGACTATCGGCCGTCAAATAACGGCGGGAATCTCTGGCTTAACAACCGTTTAACGATCCGCGGCTAATTGCGATTGTGTCGGGGCAGCGAGGTACACCGAAGGCGAAGGGATTAAAAAATGTCCCGATATAAGCGATGGAACAGTAGTTGCAGCTATAAGAACGCGGAATCGAGAAGGGAGATTAACGTGGCAGGAGGAAATCCAAGTAATTAACAACTTTTTGAAGCCAAGGGATAATCTCTAGACGGATTCCCTTCGTTTGGCTGAAAGAGTTTTCCCCAGTGTTAAGCCGTGACCATTTGGCCAACGTCGCCGTCATCATCGTCCTCGACGACGTCGTCGCGAACACAGTCCTCGGCTTCACCGCCATTACTACCCCTCATCACCCCCTCAACCTCCACCCACTCCTTCACCATCCACATCCACAGCCCCGATTCGTACTTTTCCTAAGCACCGGTTGCTCGTTCCGCGCGGCTGTTTATAATTAAACTTCTTTTTCTCTCCTCAACCCTACTACGCTCCGGCTTGACGGATCCCATCATCACCGTCCTTACTGATTTTAATTGCCGACATCTTTCCGCCGCTCTTTTTACGCTACGATTAGGAGCATTCCGCCTCCGAATCTGTCGCAGCCTGCTTTCTTAAGGAGCAACGATTTAAGCACGTAACCGGGATTATTAAGGAAAATCCGAGCAGACTTTTTGTTATCCAGCAGAATTTTAGTGATTTATGAAAGACGGCACTGCGAAGGATGTTGGTGCGTCGTTGGTGCGTCGTTGGTGCGTCGTTGGTGCATCGTTGGTGCATCGTTGGTGCGTCGTTAGCTGCTAATAATCTTATGCCTGATTGATAACAAAAAGGTTCCTAATTATTCGTGTGTTACATGTAACATATAAATCAGTTACATGATAGTGCTATGATAAAAGAATGCCAGTTGAATTTCCAAATATCAGTAGTAAATAATATTCATTTTAAACAATTTTAATGTCATGTTTGTCTACTCAGTTCCCGAATAAACTAATTGAATACTGACATGCTACCTTGGAAGAAAGTCAGTACAACTTGCAAAAGGTAAGCTTTAAGGAAACGCAATTTAAAAATATTTTAAAGTTAATATCATGAAATTGTTTAACATATAAATATCGCATGTTTGATTACACTTTTTCTGTGAAAAATTTACATTACTTATTTCTGACTTATGCTGGCTTTCTTTTAAGTTAGGGATATATTTATATGCTTGTATTATATATATTTGTATGTTTTTGTATGAAGAATTCTTTGCACATGGCAAAGATGTATTTGAATATATTTAATACCGGTACTGTGGGTAATTTAAGAATAGAACTACTTTCTCATTGATTTACCGGAACTTTTCTCATTGATTTACCGGAAATACAAGATAAGACAACATAAGATTATTTTAAACAGTAAATCGTACTTACCCAGTACGTAAGAACATCCTCCTTACTAAAAATACGTAAGTCTAAAAAAAACGGTTTACTTTGCGTTACTCATAATTCATATGTTTGTCAAAATTATTTAATAACCTTGGGCATCCAGTATTTTCAGAAATGTCGATGTGTTATTCCCAAGCACTTTAAGGGTGACAGAATCCTAAAAGTTTATGGCAATCTTCAAATGCGAATGTTATTAAGATTTACATACAGCTTCTGAGGGGTTATAGCGATCACTTTCCACATATTTAGGCATACTATACAGAAATCTTAGAACATAAACATAAAAAGAGAAATGTAAATGTTTATTTGTTAATATAATATTAATTACGTTATTACTTAATACGAAGGAATTATTTTTTTATTCCTTTATAAGTAACAATTATTTTTCACTAATTTAACAAATACTCATTCGATCCTGTCAGCTGCTTACACATCCATACAAAATCACGTTTATAACGGTCTCACACCCATGGCTATTACACTCATACAATGTACGTAGCGCGTAACGCTTCAACATTTTGCTCGCCACGTTCCTACAGTAACATATCTGGAGCAAGTGCATGCCGACTGAATGGGTTTGACCTAGTACTATGCAACACTATGCAGTACTGTACTACTTGCAGTCGGCTTAAATCTGTTTCACCACTCGTCTATGCGAGACTTACGTGTTTCCCCTAATCGATTTCAGCTTGCTTCACCTTACAACTATGCAATAAGTCTAATCCGTTCTCATAATGTGTCCGTTTTTCTTAACAAAATGTTGTAATATTTAAGATATTCCCCTCGTATTTTCAGCACATTTTCTTGGATCTTTTTTTGAAATTGCGAAAAGAATCTGTTTACATGTCGGAAAAATAAGTTTCCATGTATACTTTGGAAAAACGTAATACTGTAACTACAAAAATTAGTGGCACACCTAGTATTTTTAGAATAAATTTTCTCAAAAAGAAAACTGCCTCCTCTAACGAAATTTATTTTTCATTAAGAAGGATGCCTTTTTCTTTAAGAAAATGTATTTCTATCTAGAGAGAAGAGTTCTTCAATGAAAAACATTTTTCCCAAAAACACTAGTTGTGTGATCACTTTTTTATCCACGGCATATCTATGAAATATGGTAATGGACAGTATTTTGTTTAGAGGTTTGCCAAAAGCTCGGTATATACGATATGCATACATACTAACATATTCTATTGGTACAAAAGATGTCGGAAACTTGAGGATCGAAGAATGATTTTCTTGCGAATAAAATGAAAAAAATTATTGGACGAAAATTCAAAATTCGTATTCTTAAATTTATGGCTTAATTTTGTGCAATAAGTTACCTTAAATGACTTATCATTTCATTTGACATTATTATCAGGTATCATCTTTAAATATTTCACTTCAAAGAGCAATTTTCATCTTTTATTTATGTCCTAATTATTTAGGGTCAAAAGAGACCGGATGAGCGGGTGGTCAAACATTTTTGTTACTAACAGACCATTTAATCAGGAACAATTTCATTTTAGTATAATATCAAGTGAATAGAAACAAGCATATTCACTACACTCGATACATGTTCTTTGGAAACACAAATCTTAAAGAAATAAGAATGCGTTTTATAAAAAAATACTTGAAATATCGTATTGTAATTTGGATTTTCTTTGCATATTTGTTAACTCAGTTATGATTGGAAAATTCGACTTCAGTCAGATACCTTAACATAAAGGTTAAAACTAAACATACCACGCTTGATCAAATTTTAAAATTCGATTCAGGTATACTCTTGTTCTTTGCGATCATATTAAAAATAAAAATAAAAAGATACAATTCTTTTTTTATTATAATTTAAACGTTGTTTTCGTATTAAATTGATAGGAATATCCGATAAAAAATTGAAACTGAATAAGCGAATATTGCTTACTAGTAGCCAGCATACAATGAATTCTCATATAGAGTTTAGCTTTAGAGTATCGAAATTGTCCGGTAGGAATGGGAACATAGAAACTGCCGGTACGTTTAGCGTTAAGACGATAGGATAATCGGAGAATTTGCGAGATTATATTGTAGGATAAGGAGAGCGAGATTTGCCAGCATTCATAGAGTGCGAGGAATCCGGCGTTCTATTGTCGATGGGCTATTAATTAGATGCCTCTCGGCGACAGGGTTGAAATCCTCGTTGCGTAATGTGTCGGTCGGGGCATTGTGAGGCGCGGGCGTTCCTATATCAGCCGACAATCATTATGCCACTCGCGAGTACTTACCCTGTGAACGGGGCCAGACTCACATGAAAGAGACCAAGGGACGATATTACAAGAGCGAGACGTGATGAAAATGCATGAGAGGCTAGCAGTAGGGGTCTCCGCTGTGTCTGCTTGCGCTTATAGGAAAGATGGCTTATTCACTTCGGACTCTCTGCGCAAGGAAATTCACCCCCGAAATCCTGCCAAAGAGGGAATCGCACTTGATATTCCGGCGATAACAATTATCCCTGAATTCCTCTTCGCTTCATGCCTCGAACACTCCTGTAATTGTCGGCGATCTCTATGAAATTCTAGAGATTTTGAGACACTTGCTAGCAAATTGCGAGTTATTTCTTTTCTCAGTCTTTTTGAATACAGAGTGCTGTTTATATTTAACATACAGAATGACGAGCATACAAATTCGAAAATTCTGTCTTGATAATGTTTGGATTTGTAAATCAAACTTAAGGATTATATTGGAACCAACCGCAAGGTTTAAGTAGATGTATATACATTATAACGAAGTTGCAAGTTTAGGCATCTGCTGCTTTTTATTGATTCATAACGCGTTTCGCTAACGACTCCAAAAAATTTTGATATAACGAAACTGAGCTGAAAGGGAAGGACGTGTTCCGAGTGCTCTTATCCAAGACAAAAAGAGTAACATTAAAAGATTCCAAAAGTGCAATCTTCAATAGGAGTAATACAATGAGAGGTGATACTCACTTATAATTAGAATGGTGAATGTCTCGTGATCAGTTCTAGTAACTGATGGAAATATTGTTATTATTAGAAGGGAATGTTTCGCCAATAGACATTTCTCTATTGGAAATAACTTCGAATTCTATCGTGCATTAGAAAATTAACAACAAGGAATTAAATTTACCAGCATGAAAACTTATATTCCACCATCTCTTCAGAAAACAAAATCATTTTTCAAGTTAATAAAGGTAAATTCTTATCTTATTCACGCCTATTCATTGCGTTGATTTTTAGTAAGATATGCAGTTCACAACGCATAATTCAAGCAGTTTTGTAGGGTTAAGAAAAGAAAATTTATTCTTAACACTTTGTCTCTTAGTCATAAGTTCCGATCATTGCTATAGTGGAGAAAACTTGGTTAACGTTTTCAAAAAGTCTTAAGTTGTTTGCAAACAATTCATTTTGGTTGAGTAAATAACTTAACTTATCGTGTAACGTAACAGCACCAGTTGTCTAGTTACAAAAATAAACCAACCTGATCGATTGTCTTAAAGGAATATTAGTGTTAGGTGACATCTAACATATTTGAATACACCCACGTCTCAATACATGCAGAATAGTATAGAAAATTAATCGAAAGTCTGTAAAGAAAATAAATGATGTTATGCGCTAATCTGCTGACCACGAATAATCTACATATGGCAGTAAAGATGTGGTTACTTTAGGAAAAAACGGACAGAATTCGACAGACACAAGTTTTGAAAAAACATGATTTAAAACTATCTGTTCTTTTTTTCTTAACTGACGCAACTGACTGCTCTCTGGTGACAGAATGTGCCAGTTATCACTGTAAAACTTTTCCATATTTATACAAAATAATCAAATTTATGTATCATTCATTTTAATTAGCGGTAGTTATGGCAAACATAAGAAAAAGAATTAGCCAATGACGAAGTGTCAATGTCAATGTTGAGTCAATGTCGAAGTGTAAACTATACTGTTTTTCATATTTTACATTATAGCTATATATTTGAAACTTTATTTTGAGGGTGAAATATTAATTTTGAACTTATTTCAAGCTTCTATCTCGATAAGTAGAATCGATATATGGAATAACAATTGTTGACTTCGATTTTTGAGGTTAATCAAACGTCTGCAGGATCAATTTTTGAGATTTCATTACCCAATTTGAATGTGTAGAATGATATTAATTTTACGAAAGAAAGGAGTTCTGTCGCATTTATTACTGCTTATTAGTTGTATTATTTTATACAATGCAGGATGAGCATTGATAGCCCTGACGTTTTTAATATTTTTGTAATATCTTAATATCTGCATTAAAACCCTCAGTATTCCTATAATAAATTTTCCTAAAAAAGACGTCTGTCTCCTTCAAGAAAATTTGTTTGTTTGTTAAGAAAGACACTTTACTCGTTAAGAAACTATTGCTATTATAGAGTGGAGTTTTCTTCGTTAAGACCATTTTTTCCAAAAACACTGGAGGTGCGAGTATTATTTTTTATTCACTGTACGTGTACATTTACTTAAATAATAGCTTTGGTCTTAACCTTTAACTTTCCGTTTACAACTGTCTCCTTTAAGGACATACATTTTTTTCTGTCCAAGAAATGATATTTCTGTTTAGAATGAACAGTTTTATATTTTTTAACCACTGCAAAGGATATTGAAATCCGCACCAGAGATAGCAAAGTAGATCATCTTAATAATTACAGAATAATTTTGCTGTTCCATGTCATCATCATTTCCCCTCGCTCCCAGTAACAAAGCCTACATACTATATTCTACGATCGTCATTGACTATTGTTACCGCGTTCGTATCAATTCTTATTCATGGCGCAGCCAGTCATACTCTTGCGTCGGATTCGTGAGCTCTCACATATCTGGAATACTAAATCGATTCTCAAATAGCCAACCGAGCTCCAGACGGGTAGTTTAAGTCAAAGTTTTAATCACTACTGACTTTGGAACGTCTCAAATCGCCTGGGATTTACTGAATCCTCGACATGAACTTGCAGATGTGTATTTCTATTGAAATTATAAGTATCATTCAGCTAGATAACAACTCACTTGACCTGAAAGAATGAAGCGTATTTAATTTGTCAATGATTGTCTTTCCTTACACACTAATTGTTAAGATTATTTCGTCAGAATTAAAGAAAAATATCAATTATTATGTAGGATTATTATCCGTGGAAAGGACCTTCTTTTTGTTACACATTGCATTTTAAGAATGTTTCTTTAATATTAAATAAAAATATCAATAGTTGTGTGCGATTGTCATCTGTGTAAAGTAATTGAAAAAAAACTTATTTATAACCAGCTGGTATGTATGTATAAAATTTTAGGTTTCGAAAACAAATTTAGAAGTTAAAATCAATTCGAGTGACAGTAAATTGTAACATTGAAAAACTATGAAACTGTACTTCACTCACGCACAATATTATTTCACATTAACAATTAACAAGATAAATCTTTTCGATTTTTTATTCGACTTTTTTTATGAATGAAAATACTAATACTTGTGTTAAAAATAAGAGAACAACATATATTACCAGGGTGTCTTGTTTATTGCTAAAGCTATTTATTAACTTAGCCAAGTATGATAAACTTGAAAGTGCACTATACACTAGGGTTGATATACACCATATACTTGATGAACATATTTTCACAAGATGTTTTTCGCGTCTTCATCCGAAATTATGGCACCGGATGGGAAAACAAACCTTGTACAAAAATGGAGAACAATGAAACAGCAGGAAGAATCGCATGATAGTCCAATTCATCCATGGACCATCTACTCTGCCTGTAAATTCTACAGACTTGACAGCGAATGATTTAATACAAGCATATTTCAATTTTATTATTAAACCTTGCTCGGGCCACGTGAAACGTGGCCCGAACTAAAAACATAAAACAAGTCCGAAAGTGTCATTGCACAAATACAGAGCGGGGAGGGTTTGAAAAGATGAGTTAAATTAGTACCACCGTATAGACAGCAAAGGCAGCGAAGAGTATGCTTTAAGCTCAAATTGAATTTTGCGGTGGGAAAAAGGAAATGCAAAATAGACGGGGCTAAGAGAAAAAGAGAAAGAGGAAAGGGCAGACGGGCGGAGAGCGAGCAAGAGGGTGAGCAAGAGGGCGAAGAGTGAGTGGGAGAGGGTGAGGGTTGGGTGAGAGGTGGTGGATGAAGAGAAAGCATGGAGCGATGCCACAAACAAGAAGTGGAGGAGGTGGAGTCAAAGTTACGAGGCTGGTGCAGGGGAAGTGCAGTTACTACCGGATTGCCTGGCCCCCAGCGACTGACCACTTCAGGAGCTGAGTAGCAATTAAACATTCGGCTAATGTGCTTTTCCATTCAGAAAATTGGATATTTCAGACGCCCGCCCGCTCGATATGCGTTACGACCTCTGCCTCGATAGGCGCTCCGGATTAACTGAATTCATTTGCTCGTTTAGCGCTTGCTCTCTCTCAACCGTTAATTTATTAAGCCCCCCACTTTCTTGATAGCTGCAATCATAAGCGGACTCGGCATTCCAACAGGTGTAAAAAATGAGCCGTCCGAGCGGATCCAGAAACGTTTCGACTTGTGTGATTTCATTTGCTTCTAATGGAAGAATTCGTATGCATGTGCGGCTTTATCTTAGACTGTCTCTCTATTATGATATTATAGATTTTTCGATGTACAATCGCGTGCGTTTAAATAAGAGTATTCTGTCTTCATAACTTGAACAGTTGAAAATAAACTGTTGAAAATAAAAGCAAATCCGATCGAATGATTCTTGCTTGCCATATATCCTCTATCAATTGAAAGTGAATATTGCTACAGTGAAGAACTTTTAGTAAATGTTCCTAAAAAGTCTTAAATCATGTAAAATCAGCAGATTTTGTTCGGGTATTGAAATGTATACCGTTTAATTTTGAATCAATATTATTTATTTATTTTTAATTCTTTATTTCTTGCCGCATCCCCCTTTTCGGGTATTAGCGACTCTATCACATACATTTACATTAATTAGCATTCAGTACATGGTGTTTGAGGGTACTTGGTCATAGAGTTTAAATTAGGTATATTAGCAGGATTATGTGTAGATATTCTAATGCCTGTTTGCATTTTTGCTTTTTGGTTAAGTATTGATTAGTTGCTATTAGGGATGTAGCAATGTCTTCTTTGGGTAATAAATCGCGGGCTATGATATAATATGTGTTCGACTGTAATGGGGATGTTGCAATGAGTGCAGTTCTTCGGCTCTTCTTTCTTCATTAGGTAGGAATGTCCGAGGTTGGTGTGTCCGATTCTAAGCTTTGTTATTTTAACTTGGTCGTTTCTTCTTCCGGTTGAATATGGATCTGGTTCGTAGGTATTTTTCCTTATCTTGTCTAGTTTTGAACTCTGCGAGTTTCAATGCATATCCCATTCGTCTCTAACTAACTTCATTGGATGTTTGTTGAAGTCAGTGTGGTTCAGTTGTTGGCAATCGTTTGTGTTTGTGGGGGAGCATGGATTTTTTGCGGTGGTTTTTATTTCTATGTATATTTTTGTGTCTTCTTTGGTTGTGAAATCAATACTATTATATTTGCGGCTAACATTCTGCTATTTAGCCAAATGATCTTTTTAAATATAATTCTAGACTTAAATTCGATCCACAAAGTATGATTTCATGAAGTCACAAGGTAAATGCAATTTAATATGAAAACTAATGCATGAAATTACATTCCAATAATAATAATAAAAGTTATACGTTTTCATTTCTACTTAATTTAATAAAAACGAAAAGGAGTGCAGCATTAAATCGAATTTTTAAACCGGGGGTGAGAGGTTTAAGTTAAAACGCCAAGTGTAAATTTATTGTGCGTCTCTGGCTCACAAACGAGACGCACAATAAACTGTGAAGCGAAAGACATACAGATAAAAAATACTATACATGTGTTACTCGCTATAAAATTCTCGGAAACTTCCGAAATTATTTAACGCGAACCATTGCTATTGCATAAAAACTGATCTTTTCTTCTACGTTTCAACTACAATTTCGTTTGCTCGGCGATATATCTCTGCGATGGATGGATCGATCGGAATGTAAAATATGGGAATAAGGAATGCACAACACGAGTATTTATTGTTTTTTCTCCTTCTGTTATTTTTTATAGATATACGTTATACATATAACCCTGCCCAGCCCACCCACCCCTGCCACCGGTACCTCTCCCGCCACGATTATTACGCCGGGCGTACCAGCGTTTGCGCGACCATCCTCCTTGGCCGGGCTTTCGGGTATCATTTGCTAATTTCAAAATTCTGTTACACTTCTTTCTGTCTTATGATACCATAAGAATAGTAATCATATACATACATCGTTCCCGCTGTTGCTGTTGCTGCTGCTGCGGGTGGTGCAGCAATTGCTGCTGCTGCTGACGAAAAAATTGCAGCTGCTGTTGCTGCTGCTGCTGGCGAAGCAACTGCTGTTGCATTACCACGAGCAACTCGTCGTGTATCTGCTGCTGCAGGCTTTGCTCCCGACGCAGAGATTTGATCTCCTGAAGCAGCAGAGGCACGTTACTGGTGTGATCTACAATTTTATGCACAAAACATGATGCATAGTTAAAACACAGATCAAAATACACAGACCGGTAGAAATTATACTCACTTGGAGGCGCAGCCGCAGCCTTCGGCTTCTGTCGCACTTGCATTGCTAACTGCAAAATATATTCATACGTTAACAGACACGGCGCAGCTAATGCAGACTATTTATATAAGTCTCGTAACAGAGAGTCACTTGTTATTCATATTTGGGATAAACGATAAGAATACGAAACATAGAGTTCCAGTATGATGAATGATACTTACGTCTTTGCTTCCTGGCGCGTTCATGATGACTGAGAAGCCTGTTAGTCCTTTCTTCTATTCCTTACCCCACCGATTTTGGCACACATGACATACTAACTCACCAATAACGCTTTCGTATTGCTTACGTTTCTTGCCCGCATTCTATTAGGAATACGAGCAAATCGTTAAGCCGAGTGGTCTTCTGTCACGTTTCCTGTGTGTACAGTGTCGTATACAGGGTGTTCAATTTTAATCAAGTAACTTGAACTTCACATAAGTTACACAAGATATGAACATCCTGCTATTATATGCACGACGTCTCACACCCAGTATCATATAACTTAGTAACAATACATACAATTGCTAATGTAGGAGAATTGTGTAGAAAAATGTCCTGCGAAAGAGTCAGTAACAGCACTTTTTACTACACTAAAACGTATGAAATAAAAGAAAAAAATGACGTATTGGATCGTTTTGTTCCAAAGGCTATAATAAACACTAGAATTTTGTTGTTTTAAAAATGAGACTGACTACAAAAAACTGACAGAGTTCAAGAACCTAAAAACTAAAAACTGACAGATTCTCAAAAAGCTGAAAATTAAAAAATAAGCACCATAAAAAATGCACCGAAAAGTAAAAAATAATGTGTTGTTTTCATGCTTACAGAAATTTACAGTCATAATATGCGATTTTGGCAACCTCCCCCATTAAGCATAAATATTCTGCAACTTTTCGGAGACGGCGCAAATATAAGTAACATAGTACAAAAGTCCCGAAGCCCCGACACTGAAATCATCGAGAAATTTCTGTTTCTGACTATTGTGCTGCCTGCAAATACTCGTAGTCTCTATGTACATATATCTTTACAAGTTGAACGGTCGAAGTATAGCCTATCTAATATACTAATATTGTTAACATTAACTGGTCAGGTATACGACAATTCCGTACAATTCCAACATCTCACACTGTAGTATGAGTTACTAATTAATTAAGCTACGGTGTAGCTTAATCTAGCAAATACGCATATACATATAACAGATTGCAGGCAATAGAATGATCGTTACTCTCGTGTGTATCGTTTTATCTTCGTCTATCATTAAAGTCATCCTGTGGTTGGACAGACAGATATATAGAGATAGAGAAAGATCGACAGACAGAGTGAGATGTGAGGGAGAGTACGAAAGCAAGAGTGACTTCGCGAATGAACGAGAGTAAGTTGGACATGGCATGGGGCACGGGTAAGAAACAGAATACGGAAAAGGGCAGGTAGACACATGATTGCCAGTAATATTTTACCTATATTTGCGCCGCCTCCGAAACGTTGAAGTATAATTAGACTTAATGGGGGAAGGTTCCCAAAATCGTATATTATGACTGCAAATTTCTGTAACCATGACAACAAATTATTTTTTAGTTTTCAGCACATTTTTTGTGCTGCTTATTTTGTAGTTTTTAGCCCTCTGGGATGATGTCAGTTTTTCGAGGTCTATTACATTTTTTTTAATATTTTTTTTTACAAAATTATTGTCATAGTTGTATGGACGTTTTTTTTACAAATCACCATTTACGGTGCCTTTTGTAGATCAAAGAATTTTTATCTGAAACAAATGAAACAATTTTTTCTAGAAAGTAGACACTTAAACCATATTTTGACTTTTATACATTAAGATTGAATATATTTTCCGGTATACAAACAATATAAAGGAGTTGTTAATAGCATATTGGCTACCACCCTGGCAAGCTTCAACTCATATCGATGAGTATACACGTTTCCCGTCCAGGACTCTCGATTTGGACTGACTCTCAAACTCTGGACAAAGGGGCAGATGACAGTCGCACCCTCCCATGATTCCACACTCTACGCATTCGTCTTTCTCACTCACACTCTCATCCGACACTCATACCCATTCTCATACACGTATTTCACACAAATATATTCAGATCGCGGTTGTCTCGAGTCTCGGAATGCTCAATTCCCTATCATATTTTATTACTAGGTACACGCATTCTAGTAACCCTCTGGTCATTAGGTCTGACCAGGGGACAATGGGGAATATTCCTAAGTGTTTTAGGAGACTCAGCTGCGAATTCGGGCGATGCCGACTTGGAACGTTGTTCATTCGACACTTGAAATTTCTATAATAAACTATACTAGGGTAAGGTTGCGAAAATCGCACCCCCTTGCCTAAAAAATCACACGTAGCATCATCTGATTTTGTATTACATTAGTTTACACCTTCAGAGTGTAGCAGTGATGTTCAAACTGTCTTTAAATATTTGGTGCATAAGCCAGAATTATTATTAATGTTTACAGAAAAGTCGTTACATTGATGCTGTTTTTTGACAAATTTTGTAGATGAGTTCCAGAAAAAGTAATGCACATAATCATGTTTTCTAAAATAGGTCATGACTACAATACTATTGGGTTTAAATTGACACATTAAATTTTTTGCCCACTAAAGTTTCTATGTTAGTAAATAAAATAAAAAAACTGCAATGTTGCCAGTTTTCTAAATCGCACCACCGTACTGTTGGTAAAATCGCAGTGATGCGATTTTCTTTCTTACTATGCCATTTGTTTCGACATATACAAAAGGCCATGCTTATGCCAACATCGATGGGCTGAAGTAGTATGTACAAAAAGTCGAACCTTTATCTGAATTTGTAAAGGGATCTATTAATCCACAAATGATATTCTTGACAACAGAGTTTGTCACATTAACATCAAAGCAACACCCATTGCGACTGCTTACATTACTACAGGTGAAGGCCTCTAGACCATTGGTCTGTTGGAAAGATCGTTAACAAAAAAAAAATATTACTTCTTAAATCTCATAGTCCAACCATGGCTATACATTAGAGGTTCTGCCTCGCTGTTAGTATAGTTAACGGAAATATGTCAGTAATATGACACTTAAATAACACCCAATCTCTAGTATAAATCGTTTCTTATTGAGTCCCTTATCGTGTTATTTATCGTTAATTATCCTGAACTTTAGCTCTCCTGATCCATTAGCTCCAAACACCATTGTCCCTGTTTTATAGTACATTTTGTAACCGATTTGTAGAAAAGATAAGATAAATAGTCATGCTTGCTAAAACTGGTAATGATTACAATACTGTTAGATTTAGATTTCAAAAATAGGTATTTTTGCTAACAAAACATTTCCTTTAATAAAATATTTTGTTTTAGCTATTGAGATTAATGCTACGATTCAAAATACTCAACTATTTAGTGTGTTACTTCTACAAATAAGAATTTTTTATTTCATTTTGCTCTACAATTTCCAATTGGAGGGCCGTCTTCTGCCCGCCAAGCTTTCGTCGAAAGCAACTTGCATTTTTAACGATAAAACTTAATATCCCGCGTTCCACTTTTTACAGACTCGAGCAAACTTAACGCACGTAATTCAGCGCTAATCCTAAAATTACTTTTCTAACAAAAAGCATTGGGCCAACGTAGGTCAATGCTACCTTTGAGCTTTGTATGAAAAAGTATCAAGAACATCTACTCAGAGCATGAAGATTGTTAAATCTTGTTGTTCAACTTCATTGAGATTATTATTGAAAAATCCTTTATAAATAAGCGAATATTTCTTTCAAAGTAGTAGACTAAAATATCAGTAGTACACTAAGATAGTTACTCCATCCAATTGTGAATCCAATAATCTTAGTTTTCTCATAACTAATTTTCACAAATTACTTATTTTTTCACAATGAAAGCGAGAATAGTAACCATTACAAGGTGTGAAGCTAATCAGTCCATTTCGAAGGTTCGCACATGCAGAGATTATTACCTGACAATTATGTTGACCTGGCAAAATAAAATAATTTTTGCGTTTCATAACTTTCCGGCTTCATCATTAGCTTTGACAAATCAGTTATTTCTTCAAATTGCAATTAATTGAAACCACCATTTCTTATATCTGATTTCTGGAGAGTTTTTAGTCTAACAACTGCATTGAACTGTTAAACTAATAATCAGTCCTCTTGTCATGATTGGCTTTGAAAGATTAGTTATTTCTTCAAATTGAAATCAAGTACAGTAGCAGTTACAAGTTGTGAAACTAATCGGTCCATTTGGAGGTTATGCACGTGCAAGAATTGGATACAGTTGAGGAAAGGTTTGCTATTTGGCGGTATTCCACGATGTCTGCAAAGCCATGAATGGCTCGAGAGTCATCTCTCGCGTCTTTTGAGTGGAACGAGTACCTTTCTCTGGCATGGACACGGAGGACACGGAGGACACCGAGGACACCGAGGACAAGGAAGGACACGGAGGACACGGAACGTTAGTCCCCGAGGCTGGCGCGTGGTAGGAGTTTAATTCGATCGCCCTAAGAAACTGGTTGCGGTCGCATTCCTCAGACAAGTTCCTGATTGTGTGTCTAGCTAGCTCGAGAGAGTTCGCGCTTTCCTCCCAGTGGATGGTGGCTGCACCTTTGGCGGCTTGACCACCAGTATTTATGTCCAGGACACAGCCGGGCTATCATGAGTGTTCCGGGTAGTTTCTCAAGCCTTCGTCCTCCTGGCCCGCTAATGGTTATGGTAATTACCGGCCCTAATTGCGAGGAATGGAATTACGAAATATCAAAGTTAGCCTCAACACTGTGAGCGTCCACTTCGTAAGCTCCCTCCCGTTTTACGCTACTATTCCCAGCAACCCTCACTCTGCCCATTATACACCAAGAAAAACAAGAAGACGTTATGGCTTCTACAGCCCGATTCACTTCCCTTTGAATCACCACTGTCCGCTATATCTTGCTATACATACACAGAGTAATCATTAATTATACTCAATTTTCACTGTACACGAAGAAAAACAAGAAAATAGTATGACTTATATGGAACTATTTTCTTGAATTATTACTGTATGCCATATGTCAAGTATGAACAAATTTAACCATGGATTGTTTATGTTAAACCGAATCGAGAATGTTAATGTGACTTTCCCAAAATTCGGATTCGTTTGTTTGTTATAGTTGTTTTAAAAATCGTAATATAAGAAATATTCAGTCATAACCGATAAACGAAATTTAAAAGCAAGCTAATTTTATTGGCGTCTTGTTGATTAAGCAATCAGGGAGAAATGGTAGCGGGAGGCACGGGCCCGCCAGTAATTTCTTCGTTAATGAAAGCCTACGGTTCCCATTCGTTTTACTTATCAGCAATCGTAATTAGAGTGCGGGAGCACGGAAATTCTATTCCTATTATTCGTGGCAGCTGTCGATTACGATATTGCGCTTGGTGTGAATTTCGGCTGGCCCGGCCTTCTTCCTTTAGTTGGCGCAGAAAGCTGACCGGTCAGGTCGGCTGGCTGACTGGCTGGCTGGCGCGATGGTAAAAGTTGCGCAGCCCGAGAGAGGCCTTGATGTGGTTATCGTGCTGAGGGAAGCTCGCCTCTTTAGCTCGCGCCAGGGCAGCTCGCTAAATTGGCAAATATTAAAATTCTTTCGATGCGGAAAGGGCGTGCACAATGGCTCGTGAAACATGGAAACTCCTGGATCTAGTATCCTCCCAAGCACTCACTGGTTGACCACATTCTAAACTCACGCCGAGAGTTTTCCACCGATGCCCAACTCTCTCTTCGACCTACGATTTGAAAAGCTCCACTGATTACTTTATTGTCTTGCACGCACGCTTGCCCTCATTCGCCCTTTCTCTCAGCTAGCACATCGAACCATCTGATCAGAGCTGAATTTATATTGCAATCCACTCGTTTGAGCGGTCAGATACATTGTTTAACTCCGATCTTTTGTTTCTTTATTCACGCTGAATTCCCCAGCAGCCTGGCTTCGCACAGATAGATTTTGCTTCAAAGTTACTGATGAAATATTTATTTTCCAGATCGTCTAAAGAAAAAGGAATTGGATGGTGTAATGCTTGAAGCTTAAATACTATTAATGTTTATACGTATAGTTTACTAGCTGTCCTGCGCGGCTACGCCCGGGTGGAATTTCGTGTGCCTCGGTGAGCTTTAGGGGTAGTTGGGGGGTGGGTCGTCACAGTATTTTTATATGTTGAACTGTACTATAGGAGCCTTTGCGGAATATACACACATATTTCACCTTTCATATGTTAAGATTAAAATAGAACGATGAAATCTATAAACTGTACCCGTAAATCAAAGTGTCATTTGCCTCAGTACTACAATGACCGTATCTACTTAAGTGGGCTTCGTGGTCTGGAGTGCCAAAACTCAGGTGATATGCCAAGTTTTGGTAACAGAAAGGCTAATTATTTAAATGAAACTTGTCGCATTAATTATTTATACTTTCAGCAATTAATATATGATTGGTCACAGCAATATTTGGACACTAATGTATGTTTAAGCTTATGACTTGAAATTTCAGTTACGTATACACCAACCGTCTTGATTATTTTTCTTAATTAAGCTATTTATCAATATTAACAAAGATATATAAATCAGTTAAACAGTGTCCAGGATGATTCATTTACCTTTAATTCGTGACTATTGGCTGTTCTACGCTGTACACAGAGTGATTATCTAGAAACTTTAATTATACCTAAATGTATTCCAAGTTTTCCTAGCGTCCCACATATTACATAATATTGCATTGTGTGTACAATATATGTAGTATAATACACATATGTATATGTCTGATAAAACGTGGGAACGACAGCGCTGTTCAGAGGAAACTAAATCACTCTGTACATACGTTATGTATAATAAGTGATGAAGAAAGCAATACCTGATTTTGAGCTCCCAAAAATATTTGGATCCTATGCATTTTTTAGGAAAGTGAGTTCTCTGGGAAGAAACTATTGTTGTTGAATTCTTTGAATTAAAATAGCGGTGAAAGCAAATTGGTCAGCAATACGATCTGGGACAAATGTTTCAATATATTAGATTTACAAGGAAAACTTCCGCGTGGATGCTGAAATAATCGATTTCTGGCTCAAGATAATTCCTTCTCAGTCAATGTAGTCCAGAGAAGCATTATAGAGTGCTTATGACCTTCTAATAAAAGTATTCGAAGTACGCATGTGGTGCGAGAAGTTATAACATCTTTATTGCATTAATTATCTATCACACCAGTAAGATTAAGTGACATACTACACATAAATACTGATTATCTTTTACGCTATTTTTTATTATTATATGCTATTTATTTGTACACTGTAAATATTTCGTGAAATAACTTGTCTTTCTTCAAGGAGTTTCATTAGATTTATAAGGAATTTCCTGTATGGTCCATCAAATTGTGTTTTTTTCGAATAGACGAATATTTTGCCCAATCGATCGAGGTACAGTGAATAGTTAGCAGGCAGTTATACTGGATTTTCGCAATTATTTTGTCGTTATCGCAACATACTGCCATTAATTGGCTTCAAATGTAATTATTATTGCTATTTAGGTGCATTATTTTTTACATTTTCTTAACAATAAGGCTAACACTTTGACTGTCATATCAACTGAATTCGGGTAACACAAGCACGTTTATACAAACGCATATTTAATTCTACAAAATGAAATGAATTCGACAGTCAACGAGTTCAGTGAAGATTTGCGGGAAATTGAAAAAGAATTCTTAGACAACTCAAATTAGTAATAGCTTTGTCAAAGAAACAAACTCCATATATGACAAACTAGTTTTGAATTTTTGCTTAAAAAAATTGTAATATTTTTTCAAATAAACAATGATTGGGTAGCAATGGATAACACAACCCCTATTTTCGAAAATGGCATTACGTCCGTGTCTATAACTTGGTTATTACTATATGTAATTTAATGAGATTTATAGAATATTTTTTAAACCACATTTAATAAGTCCCGGGCAAATCAATCTGTCCTGTTTACAAAATTGACAATACGAATATGTTGCAACGAATCTTAGTATATTTGTTCTTAAAGAGTTAAAGCATGTACACTTTGTACTGGAATCTATTGAGTAGAACCTCTCTTATCTAAATTATTTACTACCCTAACAGTTTCTTGTACTATTTTCATGGTTTCTATTTATGCTAATTCATGTATTTCAGAGGAAATCTAAAAACAATATTACAGAAAGCTCGGTTAATAAAAAATTCAGGGATAAGAGAGGTTCTACTGTATATCGTATATTAAATAAAGAAAAATGTTCGGCAGAAAAACAATCATTCAACAATAATAAGAATGAAATCGGAAAGCATTCTTTCTTAAAAGAGAATGGGTGCTCGATATGAATATAGTCGAACATATCTTGGCAAGGCGATAAAATCTTGCGATTTTTCAAGTGATTCCCGGGTGAAAATGAAAAAAGTTTCTTCCTCGGGAGGTATAATTAAAATGCCTTATACGAGGCAAAGAGACCTTACAGACAGCTTTGTTAATCGAGCCGGAGGTGCTCCCGCGTCATTCGCTCGCCTAATAAAAATTAACGGCGAGCAGGTGCAGCGGGGCCGTGCGAGGGGTGAGTAACCTCGTTTCAAGGCGGCCAAAGGGTTGCTCTCCCACGGCGAGAGGGCGGGCGCCAAGAAAAATTATAAAAATAATCTGGCCGAGGAGGGGGCAGTCAATTGGGGTGGAAAACTTGCGTAACAAGCAGTCCCGGGGAAATTGCGGGAAAAACCGTTTGCCACGAACGAATGAAAGTTGCGGAGGGGAGGCTTCGGCTACTAGCAAGAAAAATAAACGACTCCACCCGGCAGCCTCAATGCTTCAAATAATAATCCAATAGTTCACTAATTCTGATCAGAAATATCATTCGTTGTGGTTAGGATTTTCTCCAATATAATTGTATGGTTGCAGTCCTTTATTTCGGTTTTAATTAATGCATTATATATAATGATGTAGACATAATATTACAAACAGCACCACAATTGTTATTAGGAATTCTTTGTTACAATAATTTGAATATTTCGAAAGTAATGTTTAGAAACCGTGTTCTAATATCATTAACTGTTTTGCACTGGTTAATAAATATATAAGCTTTCTGATCGTTAAATGAGTATTGTACATTATCCGATTTTTTATGACTAAATTTTACAAGGTATCATAAGGATGTGAAGTGGAATGACTTGTATTGATTTTCTAAGAAGGGAAAATATGTTAGAGCTAATTAAAAACATTGTGCTTTCACATTTTTGCACATAATGTTTGCATTAGTAATCACGCATCACTTTAATTAATATCTATTTTTAAGATCTCTTGATTGTAACGTTCAACCGTTGTATGATGTTAATGAATTCCACCTGAGAGTTTCGTGAGTATCGAAATTAATAAAAAAGAGTAGTTACAGTAATTTGGATATATATATAACATTGGAGGTTCATGTTGTTATATTCAAATCACGTCAATCAATTTGATTTCCATATTAAGTTCAAATATTATATAGAATCAGAAACGCTTTTATGATTACTAAAAAAGCTCCCCATTTATTATTATTCATAGTATTATAAATTTCACTATAAGTTACCTTAGACCGAAATTGCCTCTTCCTTATTATAAGTTAATCTTAGGTTAAACAGTTATACATGTGTATAATAAAAATCCATAAATTCAAATAAGAATACATAAGATGCTTGTCGAGGTGTTTACTAATCACAGATGAACAAATACTTATCATCTTATTAAATTATACATAGTATAAGTACTAGTCTAAAATGTTATCAATAAAATACTGTATTTATTTATAAAATTTAATGTATCTCGCATCCGACAAATGGGCTATTGTTCTATGAGTCTAAGGTCGTTACCAATAAAAAAAGTATTAAAACTTTGTTTCGATCGGTCTATAACTCTACTAGACTTATAATAACTTCAGCAAGACTTGCCTATTTCATCGATCGTCCTCTTTTCAACCGTTAACTGCTGACGTGTGGTCTGACAGACCCCTCAAAGTTTGCAAAACGCTACTTGACCGCCTTCGCCACCAGACTCTTATTAGTATACAGAAGTCTAAACAGAAGGTAGCTACCTAATTAGTACTTTATTTTTATTTCTAACGTTTCTACTATTCATATCTATCATAATCAAAAACAAAAGTAACTTTTTTTCTTTAAAATAATTCGTTAAATACAGAAATTTCTCAGATCGCTTGTCAGCAGTTATGTGATAAAAGCAGTACTATTATTAATGTTATTTTAAAACCTTGTACTACAAAAAATTGTAGCTTAAAAAATAACGTGAATTTCGTACGTACGTGTTTCAAAAGCTCGTAGGTATTCAGTAATGTTGCGTTCAACCTTGTTTCCATCGATTCGTTGGAAATGAGTGCTGGTTTTGTTTTTAATTGTAACCTTGTTCCTTAGCTACCACAATCCAAAAAATAAGTTACTTTTTCTTTAGAATTATTAATGTTTAAATATCGGTGTCGTAGATAGCACATAAGCGATTATGTGATAAAAAACAGAAGATTGGTAAAAAATATACTGTCAATTTCATCTATCTCATACAAAAGTTGGTAGAGATTTGGCGAAGTCTGCTGCAATTTTTTCCAATAAATTTATCGGAAGTGAGAGCTAATTTGTACCGGTCGTAAGAGGCGTATGCATGTTTTCGAAACGATCCGACAAGTAGCTATTTACGTGCAGCACGGGGCCGACCTCGGGGGAGTGTTGGGGGGAGCGAAAAAAAAGGAGAGCAGCAAGTAACCACCCTAATCCGTGCAAGCTGGCTTAACTGGTCCTTGCTTAATACGACACAGGAGGCTAATCTTAAAAAATCCAAGAGCGAGATAAGCCCTTTCCTGGGGGCGAAGTTCGCTTCACCCCTGATCTTTGAGCCGCCTCCTATGCCCCGCGACTCTCGCTGATTATGCCGCTGTTCTCCTTTTCATTAGCTGATAACTGGATGCCAAGATACGCCTCGCCTACGAATGACACTTTTAACTCCCGCCCAAGAATCACCTTCACCATAATCGAAGCCCACTTCATATAATATGTCTTCATCGAATTAGCATATCTTCCCTGGCCGTATAATGCGGGTATCGCAGTAAATTTGAGGTTAAAATAGGGTTCGCTGAAGAGTAATGATATTTAACCGTTGGACCCCGAAAGTTCCCCTTAGCTCCCATCTGACCTATCATAAATTGTGTTAGAAAATAGATTAGACAAACTATTTTTGTCTAACTATTTTATATTTTTACTTTTTAATTGGTATTATTAATCAATGACTGAAAAAAAACTAACGAATCAGGCAAAGTTACTTTTTTTGTTAATTGCGTCCAACAATCATATTCACTATAATCTAAGGCCATTTCATGTAATATGGTTCATAGAATTAGCATATCCTCCCTGGTCGTATAGTACGAGTATTGCCGTAAGTTTGAAGTTATAATAGAGCTCGCTCAAGACTAATGATTTTTAACCCTCGGACTCCTGAAGTTCGTATTGGCCCTCATCTCATCCATCAGGAAATGTGTTGGGAAATAGATCAAAAAAACTATTTTTGTTGTTATTATTTAACCTCGTTATGTTTTGTTTCTTGCTAAAGGTTCTTTTCTAATAGTATTATTAGTTAGTGGTCAAAAGGAAAACAACATAATATACGTATAATGCAAAACGTCGTTGTCATTCAATACAGCGAATCACACGAAGTTATTTTTCTTGTTAATTATGCAACAGAAAAAGTGAATTAAAATAGTAAAAACTACTATTTATATATAAAAACATAACGTTATTTTCTATGTAGCGAGTAATCTTCGAAACAGCCAAACCGATTCTCACGAAACTTTTAGTACTGTATTATATGTATAACGATGTATAAGTATAAGAAGTATAGATTAACTATCTTACTCTAAACTTTCGTTGTGTTTCTGGGATCACTATAACTTTTGCATGAAAGATGATATCAGTGTAAAAGTTCAAAACAACTTCTCAATGATGGTGCAACAACTTAATACTCTTTAAATTAAATCATTGTTGACGTGTACACGAAATGCTATCCAAGTGAAGCCAACTAAAACAGTTAGTTCAGTGAAACTAAGTGCCCATTTGAGAGTAAAATTTTTGGGAGGTTCCTCCCAACAGTGATATTTGTTGATTTAGCACCTCAAACAGCTGCTGTCTGAATTGTCAGAGGTGTGTGCATTAACAAATATCATTTCCGAGAGTTGTCGACATTTTTACTCTTAAATTACTCTCAAATAACACTGGAACTAAGAATGGGGTCAAAAAGACTGGTTCAACATTTGTTGATACTTATTATTCATGTCTAATCATTTCAGTTAAAAAAATCTCTTCCGACTTTTATTAAAATATGTAGATAGTAAATTGTATTAAATCGATTTCCCTTTTTTATGTTTTTTGAGGTAGTCTTTTTTGTAGTATTTCTAGATATACTGGACGAAGTCATTTTGACCAATCACAAAATACAGGTAAATCTTGATAACATTTACATTTCAAAGAATTCTTACAAAGCTCTTACCGCTAGCGCTAGGATCTTCGGAAATAATACACGAACAGTTTAGAAAATCCGACACATATAACCTATAATTCTTTGAAATTATTGAATTATAATTTTCTAAAAGCTAAAACATACATTATCTTTTTATATTTACGTTTTCATAGTAACGAAGATGTTCTATATTTATAGAATAATAATCTTATTTCGTATCTTCACGAAACCAAGGTTAAAATAGATATTTACTTCTCGAATACTATGATTGTTAGAAACACCACATTTTGACCGTTTTGTTAGAAATAGGTAGAAATATCTTCGTCGGCAGGCTTTAACTGCTAACGTGTGGTCCCATAGAAATTGATTTTAAACTTCCATAGCTCGCGGTTCTTCCACGAGAAGTTCGGTTCGATGCGACATACAATTTCCAACAAATCTGTAGCTGAATGCTGCCGGATGGCGATAACAATCTGGTTTATCGATGATTTTTGAAAAATACCTTTTGTCAATTATGGCAGATATTATTTGGAGAAGTATTCTACATCGGTTTACGAACTTATAAAAAAAATGAGCACAGGTTGCAATACGAGAAGTGTGATACTCTTCCCCCACCTAAAGTTAATTATGCAATAACTATTTCCTCTTTATTTCCACGCTTTCTTGTGTACATTCTATTTCATTCCACCGCCAACGAGAAATTCACCTCAACAGCGACAATTCAACCAACAAGCGTTTGCGCTGAAGTACAGGTGTGTCTCTCTCTACACGAAGGAATCTCGTCTGGCAGCTTCTAGGTTAGTACATCCCGTGTCCCCATAATGACGGAGCCCTTATGGGGCGAGATGATGCCGGCTGACTGTCGCAATATCAGCCGTCGATTGCCGTCATCTGCGAGAAGTGTTCCGAGATATCCACGAAACAAGTTTTCGCACAATTTTCCCTTCCACTCCCGTGGGAATGCCGGTTGGCTCTCTTCGCCTCTTTCCCTCCAACCGGAATTTTCGTCCACCGGCTGCGTTGATCCCGCCGAAAAGAGTGCCGGAAGTTTTGTCGCCGCGTACAGTCAGCCCCCGCGTTCTAGATGACCGTGCCAAGCCGGTGGCTATAATTTCATTACCCGCCATGAGACAAATGAGCGGGAATTGCCAGCCACTGCCTCCTCCCGCCATCGGATGTTCTCCCCCACACCCGTCACTGCCGCGTAGGCTTTCAGTCCTCGAACGATGCTTATGTATTACTCACGAAACTCAGCACACATGTCTGTATGGGAGATGTGTCTGTTGTAATATATCAAATATTATTAAAATTAAATGTACAGGCAGTTTACCTGATAGCGCAATGACGTTTTAAAGATGTCTTTAAAACCCACGATGGAGATATTCGCGTTGTCTTTGCGATATTCACCAATATCCTAAAAATTTCTCACGTACGTTTGATAAACGTTCGATGTTACAAAATGGAATATTTTAAAAGCGTATACAACACGTCCGAAAGAACATATAAAAGACGTTACGAATATATCTCTAACATGTCTAGAACATGTTCCGACCAAGCTGCAAGAAAACGTATAGAAGCCGGTTTAAATACGTCTTCAGTATCATCATTTGAAAACAGTATTTCAAAATGTTAGTTCAGCAAAATCAACGTTTAGTTTGAAGAAAACAACCAATTTCGGGATTATACATATATACTATTGGAACAATGTGCAAATATCAAACAACCGTATATTAAAGGCATTTTCGAAACGTTTAGAAGATATCAAGTTCAAACTTTGTTAAAACGACTTTTGCTCGATGTTTTCGGGACGTTTTAAGAATACTATAAAAAGACAAACGTGAAGATGACGTGTCGGCGACGTTTTAAAAATGAGGAAATGTGGACATCTTTGAAACGTCCTCGCCCGAAAACTATCAAAACGTCCTACGAATGTCGCAAGATGTCCAGACCTAGACATCGTATACAGAAAACATCTTTAAGACTATGTGCTATTTGGGTTATGCATATGCAGCGGGTAAAAAAAGTAATTATACGTACAGTGTTTTTTGAACAAGTTTCATCAAAAAGAATCTCCCTTTATAGAATGAATATATTCTTACAAACAAAACTTAAGTTTTCTGGAAAATGTTTTTTTTATATAGGAGAGTTTTCTTCTTTAGGATAAATTTATTTAAAAACAACAGAATTGGGAATGTGTTTTTTATCCACTGTACGTACTTCAACCCTTATTTTACATAACGACTTTTTCCTATTCTTGTGCCAATTTCGAAAATGTGAATTTTGTTTAGAAAAAATTCAGTTTCATCCTCAACTGTTCTGTATAATTTATGTTACTAGCACATGTCGTACATATGAATACTGTGTCATGCAATTCTTTCTTTCTTAATATTGCAGTAGGTTATTTGTACTTTTGATCACTTATTATTCATTATAAACAAAATATATATTCGTGACGAATTGTGCTCTCCCCCTTTTCGAAGTCAATTGAAAACTCACCTATGGTTGAATGCCGCAGCACGAGGTGCCAAAAGACTAAAAAATTCAAACTAATTGTAAGTAATAAGTATTGTGTGTTTAATACTAAACTTACCAAAGTTTGTCATATTTTTTGATTTATATATAGCTAATTGTCATATTAATGCGAAAACTACTGCAGAAAATAACAATTAGACAATAATACAAAAGAACTATACATTTTCATTTTCATTTTTATTTTTAACAAGAACCATAAAACTGGGACGTACTTAAATTTAAAACCAATCATATCACCAGAAGTGGTACGTTAAGTATTGAATGTGGAATTCTGTTAAAATTTATTGTCAAAACGGACTTAGGGATTCTAATGAAATGGTCGAATCTGCTGCTGTTTTCGGGTCTGAGAAAGTGATTTAGCTAGGTGTTCACTTGGGGCAAACTCATTTAGGGGATTAAATAACCAGATTGACCCTTTTTATCGCGCGACGCTCGGCCTTCCAGGCATTAATATCATATGTTTTATGTATTTTGCATTTTACGTTGACAAAAGAATACAATTTTTATTTGAAAGTTCTTACTGTGATGTAAACAAAAAAAGTAAGGAATCGAATTATATTATGCATTCAGTTCTGCATTATTGGGCGATCCTCGGTCTTCTAGTTATACTATAAAGTTATTATACAAAAGAATGTTACTGTAAAAACAGTAGAACTTTATCCGGTTGTACGTTTCATTTTGTGAGTAACTGTGCTTAATCAAATTTACCCCATGAAAACATCCACTTGAACACATATTTTTGTGTTAAAATGGATTCCTGTTATTGTTCAGAAGAATCGTATTTTTTACAGAAGCGTGTACATTGGCAGCTAAATATCCGCAACTTTTTACTTTTGCAATTGTTTGATCGTAATGACAGAAAAGTCACTAGAGCGCGACCAGCCTGAGGCATATTCATCATGGTTTAGAAAGTATATTAATCAAACCTGTACATTCAGTGTCTCTTGTAATCACTCTCAAGAATTGTGCCTCACCAATAAATGTAACTGTAATTGAAAGGACGATGCAAGCAGGAGAACATACTATGCTCCATCTCATTATTATACTTCTTAATTAGTTCGGCAGGAGCGAAAGTTGATTCTTTATTTGTACCCTTGTACTTCGGTATCATAGTTCGTTCCCGCCATTCGTCGTTCTTCTGTGCCGAGTATTTGCTCTGGTAATTACTGACACACGAAATACATGGCAAGAAAAACAGTAATATCAAACGACGTCGCTGTCGGCAGCGCAAACAGACGGTCTTAATGGTACCTTAACTTTGAAGCGGAATTGGAGGGGTTTCTGAAAATGAAATGCTTGATGAGATATCCAGTTATTAACAGCTTTGGGCTCATTAGCAATTTACGCTGTTTTACATTTTTCTGAAATACTGTTCACACAATGAGCCGATCTATTTAATGGGGCTGTCGCATAAGTCTACTTTTCTTATTATCCGACATTTGTTTGATGTATGAAGGAGATTATTTTGTTAACAATTCATACTGTCTTTTAATTAATCATTTAAGTTGTGTAGAAATGCGTATATTTGTAGAAGTAAAATAGAGCGTTTATATTAGGCTGACTTTATATTTGTTACGTGAGACGACAAAAAATTATATTGATTTAACTTTTGTATCTGTTTCATAGAAAGAATTGACACGAATCAATGGATTTAGATGTATACGCGTGCTCATTGACTGAAACCAACTTAGTCGATCTGTTCATCTTTAATGTAAACCTCTAATGTAAATTAACTTCGTTTGACATATATACGTGTTCCGCGTAAACAATTGACATCATTGGATTCAGATGTTCAATTCAAACGTGCGTTGATTGAAGGCTCGTAGATCAACTTATATGACTAATATAAACTGAGATTTAGTGATGTAAATCTTATCAACTCAAATGATTTCATTTGATATTTACAGGTGTTGTATATAAACAACCGACATGAACCATTGGATTCACATGCTCAATTCATGTGCACATTAACAGAATCCAAGTATTCGCATCTTTAATATAAACTTATATTTAGAATTAGTCATGTAAAGTCACGGTTTACACATATTTGATATGAATACATTTATATGAAGAACTGACAGGACTTATTGATTGAAACATTGGTCGAATTGATGCGCATGTTGATTGAATTGAAGGAAGTCTATAAAGCCACATGCCTAAAGTAAAGCCCGGCTTGAGCCGTAGCGCGTTTCTCATCTCGATCGAGGACGTAATCCGAAGGCTGCGAGGTCCGGAAGCAGAGGCTTCCCGCTTGTCTAGCATTTCTCTCTTTGAGGCTGCCGCGTTAATTCTTGTTCCATCCGCGCTAAGCATCGGTGCTGCTCGGGGGTTGGGAGTTGGGTGTGCGCGGTGGTGTGTGCGGTGGCCGCTCTGTCATCCACTCGCACGCACCCCGAACTTCTGGGAGAAGTGATTCAGATTATTTTGGCATATTGCGAACGAGGTTGAGTGCCCAGCCCCGGCAGAACTAAGGTTGGGGCTTTGTCCAATTAAGCGTCCGAGCTTTTCGAGCGGCGACCCGCGCGGCTTCGCATATTTCTGTCTGGAGGGCCGTCTGCCGAGAGAGGGTCTCTCGCCACGACGCGGAAAAGAGGAAAAACTCTCCTTCAGGGTGATTGCTGCGGCGTACATCCCAATCTGCACTGCCCACCCCCACGCCACCCTCTTCCGTTCCGCTCCGCTCTGCTCGGGGCTCCTCTACGGCCCTTACCGCTCCGGCGCTGGTACACCTTTGCCTCGAGTGTCTCCACGGACGCCGAACGTCCCAACTTATCAGCAATTAGCTCAATAATTTCCTTCCGCTCGCCGTTTGACAGGCCGTCACCTTGCTTATCCACCACGTCCCGTGGTCTCCATGAAGCCCTTAAAAACTCTGACTTTTACTCCCTGTCCATCTACTCCATCCACCCCCTTTCTCTCGCTCTCGCCCTCTCTCTCCCTCTCCCACTCTCCACCCCTTCCCTCCTTTACTTATACTCTCCCTTTGCTCCCTTTAATCTCTCTTTCTTTTTTAATCTCTGCCTTCGACCAGTCACCCTTTCCCTGAGTACGCACAGTTGTACAGCAGCTAACGTGGAAGGAGCGAATCAAGCAGTTGCGATAATCGAGGACTCGAGAGGTTATGTACTTTAAATTCGGCTGGCTCCTATTAATTGCTGCGTGTACGGCATACTTATGTGTACCTACACACTCAGTATATTTGAAATAGATTTTCGTAAAAAAGCAAACCGTTTTCTCTAAAGACTTTTTTTTTCTTTAGGAAACTTTTTTGTTCAAGAAAATGTATTTTTATTGAAAGAGAAGAGTTTTGTTCTTTCAGAACATTTTTTCAAAAACGCTGGGTGTACAAGTACTTTTCTTAGCCATTGTAAGTAAGTAATTGGCGTTTGTGGCCGTTTTGGAGTATAGAACTAATAAACAACTATGTTAATTATATAGTATATTTAGTAACTTGAAATTAAAATCGAGAATACAGTCTATAAAAACCATGAAAGAAACGGTTCCGAGCGTAATAAATAATTTGTTTTTAGAACTGTACACAGTTTAGAAGTCAGAAGAAAAGAATTGTAGGTTAAGTGTAAATACGCTCAAGGTTAATCCTTTATTGAATTCTATTCTAGGAATGATTTTGACATGAAGAAGCTTTGTTAAAATACGTAACAAATATCAAGTTATTTATAATTAAATCTTACCGGAGCACTTAAACAAAATGTAATTATTTCTAAATTAATATTTTTATATTGCAGAAGATAATATTCGTGAAACATTCGTAGGTTTTCAAAGAATATATATCGTTGACGTATATAATATTATGTAAAAATGTGTCTGAAATGTACAAATGATCAATAATTTCCGTTCAATTTTGAGAAATACTTATTAATTAGCAATTATCCATAAATATAGTCTATAAAATCCATAAAAACATTCTCTTTGGGCATGGTAAATAATTTACGGTCATCTAAGGCATAATAAATAATTTATGGCTATGGTTATCGCATTAGGATTTCTGAGCTGTATTTGATAATAATCAGTCAGGTCCATCTTTTATTGAGTTCTATTGTGGGATAATTTCACTGGCTAGTGTTTCGCCGACATATTGCTGTTACATCTTCAAACTATCCAAAACATAGTTCGATTCCAAAAGCGAAGCGAATATGTCAAACTGCGATATCTGGGGTTTCGAAACTCCCAATGTGTTTCGTGTATGAAATCTCCTGAAACGTCTGAGAATCTGGCTATCGATTTACTACGAAGCATCAGAAATATTAAGGCCAAGCGCAAATTATTATTTGACATGTTTGCTGTATGATTGTTATCTCTCGCATTAACTCTTACGTTGTGTTATTTGTTTCTTCTATTCTTACGTGATTTTTAGGAGAACAGAAAATGATCTTTAACTTGTTACTAAAATGAAATGTTTCTAATGTATTATTGATATAATTTGTGTTACTATGTGTTACTAATATATTTATCGATAGCAACAGTACAAATAGTACATAAAATATTAAAAATCATTTACTGTTGTATTAAATAGATATATTTCTATGTTATTCTTTTATGAAACTAAACAGGAGGATCGCCAGGATTACCGTGCCGCTTACTCTGTATTATATGGATATCGTATATCATGTATGGGTGCATTCATATATGATGCTTCGATGTGTAAGCTTCCAAAGTACAGTAAAACCTTTCTTAATCGAATTACGTTAGCCGAGTACTCCGCTATCCAAACACTTTACTATATTACATTATGACTTTTTTTTGGTGCTAGTCTTCACAAATTTTAACAAAAATAAGAAAAAATAATATAATATAGTATTCACATAGCCGAAAACTGGAATAACGTTATTCAAATAAGAGACGTTCTACTATGTACAAATCTAGTCAAAAATCTTCATCAGAAACGATATGATATACAATGGATAAAGAATGTTTTTGCAATCCCAGTGTTTGGAAGCAAACTTATCTTAAAGAAGAAAGCTCTCCTTTCTAAAAAGAAACACACATTTCTGGAGGAACAAACTCTTGTTTTAAAAAAAAAACATTTAGAAGGAAGTTGTTTGTTTTAACTAAAATGTATTCAAAAAATGCTGGAAGTGCAAATACTTTTTTTTATCCATTGAAAATATGATTTATTTCTGATAGTTGATTTATGAACAGTTTCTTTGAAAAGTTTACGACAACAATCCGATTGTCGTATTATCCATTTTTGGTTTTGTTTTCTTATGGAACAAATATTAGTTTCATATTGATACACATAATATCGCCTTTGTTTCGTGTCTCCTGCCTGACTTCCAGTAGTATTAGGGTTTGGATCGGTAATGTGACACACGTCTTTCGAGCATTTGCTGCTCGTTTCACCTCTTGCAGCAAAGTCCACGCTGGAACTTGTCTTGAGTGCCAAGTTGGCTGGGTATTAAGCGTATTAAGTACAAGTGGTTTCCGACTAGAGAGGGCAACGGCCATTAGCATGCATAGATTCGTAGGTTATTAGCTATAACCGCCATTAGACAGCCCTTGTCTATTTGGACATTCTAGCAGCTGTGTCGTGCCAGTACTGCATTCGTGGCCAAGCTAATATTGTTATACATCGACCTTCAACGCTACTATTATTACAATTCTTATACATAATTCTCTTTTTCTTAGTATGATGCGGCATTTAAAACTGCATAACTTCTTAATGAATCGAAGATATTTTATCAGTTGAATCATTAATATTGTTAAACATCGACTTTCAATATATTATTATAACAATTCTCGAATGATTCTTTTTTAATATAATGGGGCATTTAAAAATGAGAATGCTTAATTAAGATTCATAGAGTTGTATGCTAAGGTATGCGGGGTAGTAACAAGAATAATGGAAAGAAAGTTAGTTTCAAAATTTTGTTGATTTTTGCAATTGTTATATTCCGAGAATTGTTAAGTCGGAGATTAAAAATTGTCAATTACATAACATAAAAATTAATTCAAATTTTTATATTGTAATACTACTCTATTATTGCAATAGCAATACAATTACTCTTATAATTTTAAATGAATTCTCTTATTTCGATCGAAAGGAAATGTCTCGATATGGATGGAAATTGGACTTGACATTTTTAGGTTGCGGGATCCTTTAAAAGGAGACATTTCCAACCCAACCCCCACATTTTCCTTCGATTAAAATGAACTTACCTCTACGTGGAAATACTCGATGCCATTCGCGTCGAGCTATGTTTGCCGGTCGGAAAACTTTGGCATCAAAGGCCGTGCTCCTGACGTATGCGGCTGCAGATGTCTTCTCTATGCCTGTACTTTGACGATCTTCGACAGGAGAATCTCAGAAGTACCGTTGGATGTTTGATATGTTGCGGCGATGCCTGATATTGAATTCTCGGTGCACCTCCTCCCCCTCATTCAACCGCCCGACGTTTCTGGCCCTTCCAACATCCCCAACTAATGTATTGCCACTGCTCCTATCAACTAGAACATATCACTTGCAAGGCCTTCTTATCATTTAAGAACACTGATTTATCTATAGAGAAGAGTATTGATATAGAAAGATTTTGCTTTCATGATGAAAAGAATGTTAAGATAAGATAAGTCATAATAAACGGTAGTATTTCCACTTTGTTATATATTTTTGTATAATTTCAATAGGTAATACTTAGCTTAAAGATAATTCATTTTGCAAACCTTCCAAATGGTGAGATTTAGGTAGATCATCTCCTAAATTCCACCCTAGGGTGTCGAAATCGTCCTGCAATTGAAAATCATAATTTTAATATGGATTTTGCACGTAGAGTAAAATGAAATAAATGATTCTTGTTTGAAAGGGTAACACACTAAGTAGATTAATATTGTACAAAAATATATTTAATATATAAGATTTATATATTTAATACATTACAATATTTTAATAAAGGAAGTCACTGGAAAACACGTAAAAATGGGTTAATAGGTTTTGTTAGCAAAAATACATATTTTTGAGATCTAAATTTAACTGTACATATTGTAATCATTATCAGGTTTGGCAAGCATTTTTATTTATCTTATCGTTTTTGCAAACCGGCTGCAAAATGTAGTGCAAAACAGTAATAATATCATAGCAAGCATGTAACTCTTTTGTGGACGATAATATTAACTAGTTTTTGAGGAAAACGTTCTGGAACATGCATAGTTGAAGTATCGATATGCACACGTGCCGATGGATTTGCATACAAATTTACGATTTCATGCGAAACACACGGATGCCGAGTGAATTTTTCCGCTTCAGTAGATCAACCGTCAAATGAGTAAAAGTAAGGTTAATAAGTATTAACCTATAGAACAAATGCGCACATCGCAATAGCTAATAACTGCACAGTTGATGCGATCTTTATAAGTAAACTAACCTAAAAAATGAAATATTATAATCGCTCATAGTCCTAGTTTCAAACACCAGTTATAATTGGACAGTTTTATAATTCCACCAATATAAATAAGAAACACGGTAAAAAATAAATATCATAATCCTTCTAGCCGCAAACATTATTTACAACTACATAATTTTACCACTGTGTTAACATCCCCTTAAATCAGCACAAAGCCCGAAAAGCGTACGAGTCCAACGTGTCAGACCACGCAAGTTCGTAACGCGGCATAGCCTTCCAGACTTATTGTTAGGAAGTAGGCATTAGTCTTGCTGAATTAGCGATGTAGCGCGCGCGGTTGTACAAGCTCCCATAGGAATTCGTCATCCTCTGCGGAGTTCGTCCATCGGGCATAGTGTTCCCGCCAAATGCTCGGATATTTGTGTGACAAACGAGAGATGTCAGGGTTACGGTACCCCCGTCAAAATACTCTCGGTCACCCCTGTTCCATCGTCCTGGCCACTTCATACCCGCCGCCTCTCCTCCACACCCCTCGTTCATTCCCTCACTCCCTTTTGCTCTCGCCCTCTTTATATCATCCTCTTCCTCTTTTCCCCCTCACCCTTCCCGCCCTGCTCCACGTAGCACGCGTTTAATCCATTGATTAATTCACTTCATTCCTGCGTCCTTTATGATTAGTCGGCCCTTTACTGCCACTTTCTCTCCTGTACATACGAGCCGGAACTAATGCGGTCAGCCTTTCCCGCCCCCTTTCCCTTAATACGCCGCCCCGGTCAATTTTTCTAATGCTCGCTCGACGAGCGCCCCCGCTCTCTCACGCTAAATGCTGCCGTTACATAAGCAACGATTACCAATCCTACGGACGAGAAGAGATTGCCTGCCGCGGGAGAGCCGATATTATTCCAGAGACAAGTCGCCAGGAGTAGGACGCGTACCGGAGGAGATTGCTCGGACTGACCCAGAAATATCTGTGCCCAATCGCCGGTCCGCCCTGCTTGCTCGATGGTTCGTAGAATAATCGAGGGATGTTTCATCTCCGCTAATCAGTCTCTTTCGATTGTAATCTCGATACGGGAAATGTTCCTGATAATCACGGCTGTTATTCTATAATTGGCTGGATTGAGTTCGAAGACAGTATTGATGGTGCTCGTCTTTCACTTTTGTGTTGCGATATTTGTCTATGGTCTAATTCTTCACGTATGAATAAGGGAATAAAGATATTAAGAAGGTTGTAATAATAATGCAATATTGCTGAATGTGAAGTTGTTTGCCATGATGCAATGAAAGTCTAAGCAAAGGGAATAGGTCAGCTAAACTGGATAATCCGAATGAACATTCGTAATAAAGAAAAACGCAGCTTCAAACCTTTAACCTATCCACTTTGCCCGAGCTTCCCTTATGTGCTAGTAACATGAGAAATGCAGAGAAAGGTAAAGCACTGTATCATTTTTTCCCCACTATCATTGACAATTTCCATTAATTTTTAAGTTCGAGAACTAATTACGCAGTGTAAAGGTAAAAGATCTTACTGACTATTACTGTAGGAGAATGCATTCCTGGAAGAATTAGAAATTTAAAATACTTACAAATGTTTGCCAAAAATGATTGCTAGAAATAAGCATACACGTAACTGCAAGTGACGAAGATGACTACAAAAATATTGGTTTATGTTATTATATGACCGTCGAGATATCTCAATAATAAAAGTTCTAAGATGGAAGTATTGAAAGCCGAATACTACTGCGAGTTGTATGTATAAGTTAGAAAATTTCCTGTTAATATCTTGAAAAGCTTACAAGCTTCGGCTGGCGATACTTTCTGAATCCACGTTTCCACAACTTTATAAGCACATAATGATAGTTCAAATGTGATCGATAAATACTCATGTATCTATTGATTGATATATTGACACAGTGCAATTACAAATGTAACACTTGGGGTAAATTCAATAAACAAAGTCACTTCGATCACCCAAAGTGTACTAAATATTACTATCTCTTCTATGAAAATTACAGAAAGAAAAGTCAATAACAGTCTATACAAAATACGCAGCTATTTTGATTGCATGAATGTTACTTTGAATCTAATGAAAAAATATGCTACTATCTTCCCAACATATAAGTGTGAAAATATGTGTGTATATTCCTCAAAGGCTCCTATACCGTTCAATATATCCGCATTAAATTCGGTACGAGTATTCTTCGATACCTTAGAAAAAATAATATGATAGTCCCTATCCCTCAGCCATCCCTAAAGCCCACACCAGGCATACAAAATACCACCCGGGAAAAGCCGAATAAGACAGGTAGTTAAATATACAATACTATTACTACATGTGTTGAAATACTAGTTGAAAACTATTCCAATGACTTAAAGATCCACTTGACATAAGTTACAGTGTTTATTTTCATTTCAGCCACAGTTGGGAAAATACCATGACTTTCTATACTTGGCTTTCGATACTTTTACATTGGGTTTTTAGTTTTGTTTTTTATATGTTCATTCAGCTTTTTAAAACGTTCCTTCCTTGTTTCGACATGCGACACTTGTGTAACAAAAATAGAATAAAAATATTAATAGTTTGAGTTAACGGGATTTTAATTAATCAAATAAAATGCATAAACATATTCTATTTTGTGAAACTTAATAAAGTTGCTGGGAGATCGATGTAGTTGTAAAACACCTGAAAATACATAAATAACAAATAATACTAAATATAATAGTAGTAATAAATACAAACTGAAAATGAGTAATAAAGATACTTATAACTGGAATTGAGTTCTACTTGGTACGCAAGAAATGTGCTTCCGGAAAGCTGATCTGTCATTAGTAGGCGGTTAATGTTGGGAAAAGGAGTAGAAAGCGCAAGGGGTCAGTGGGTATTGCTGCAATTATGAAATTCACCGCTGGTTACATCCGTATACCCTCGCTACATAAAGTTCTTTGTGATCGCTCCTTCAAATTCACTACCAATTTTCCTAACGGCGCCGGCATTATGACCACTCTTCCGTTCATTTTACGAGCAATTTTCTTCAAGCGCTTCGAACACCCGATTTATCTCTTCCTATTGCTCGTTTCCCACCATTATTCGACAATATACTTAATGTCTCACGCAATCGCGTATAACATTCATAAAAGTTTGAAAGGTTCGTAGCTCGGATTACGTCGGAAAGAACCATTCACATTGGTTCAATGATGTTTGCGTTGGAGTAGCAAACATGCAAGGAATGTAAGATTCAGAGGTGGCTTAACTTATAAAAGGAGCAACCTTTTAAACTAACTAACAAGAGTAAAAGTACTGTCATTTTCAAGGATAAACATTCTACTGTTCGATTTAAAAGGCTGTCGTTCAGTTACAAACTAAAATGTTGTAAATCGTCCAGGTTGTGCATTAGCTTTAAGTGGCTACTTTAAAGAAAAAATTGTCTCATTTGTTTCTTGAAATTCTACATCGTGATTGAAACTTTAGCATTTCGAATATTTCTCATAACCTCTTTGTTTATTATACATGAAGTATACTTTGTTTATTAAACCAAGTTATTCTTGAATCTTAGACACATATTTCTACTTCTCGCAATCGGTACGTCATTTAAAAATTAGATGATAGTCAGTGATTAAATTGTCATCCGTTACTTAATAATTATTAGTGTATCTTCAATACAGCCAACTGCACCTAAGTATTAATAACAATAGATTTTACACTTTCAGACTTTTTTTACTGTTTTGTTTACACGACATAATAATGTTTACAGTAAAAATAGTATACGACATAATTATAATAACAATTATAGTAGTAATTATAACATAACTTTAAACAGTTTCCACAGGCGGCAAACTTTCATGAATTTAGTTTAAGTTAAAACCCTGATTTTTGTTGTATATCAAAAGCAGAAATGGGCCTATAATAAATAAATTCCCATGTGTAAAACGATTCAGAATTCGAAAGATTGATTGCAAAATCAGTATACGCATATACATAAATTCCACTCAAGGATTGAGGGTTTCAATTAATAACCCGTGTAGATTTACATTCCGTGTCATATGAATGTTGTAAAGTAAGTATTAAATGATAAACGAATCACGCCCGGTTAAATGACCGGTTTTAAAATTTGATTGAATTATGCGCTCGTTTTTCTACGTTTTTTTAAAAATAGAAATCAATTTTTTTATTTTGGTTATCTAGATATTACTTTCTGCATTCATTTTCGTATGATATTAATAACTAGTTATACCCAAAATTGTAAAAGTATACCAGTTGTTTCATAATCGGTAAAATGACTTACGTTTAGTGTTAAATGTATTATACTCACTAAACACCGTATGCATAAATCCATAAAACCTAACAAGAAAGATAGAAACAGATGACCTTATTTGACCGCATGTTATCCCAATAAACACCAAAATGTTGTGCGCGTTGGAGCCATCAGCGGCATGAATATATCGGCCAAACAGAAATCCAGCGATAAGACGGAAAAAATGAATGACCGAAATTCGGCGATCAATCAATTTGGCCGAGGAACTCTCGTGCGTGAGATGTAGCACATGGAATTTCCATCTGCTACGCAAAATAGTTACAACGCCTCTTCTTTCTGGAGGGACCCTCCTGCTGTCCGAGCGTCCCCAACCCCTCGAACCTCACCAACTCCCAAACACCACTACCCAGGATGCCGCCCACTGTCGGATGCTGGATAGTCCTCTGTTTCTTCCCGGCGAGCAGAGTTCTCTATCGGAAGCCGAGGATGCAGCCAGAGGGCTAACGTCCCTGGAGAGGCTCGCTGTGACGCGAATATGTATCGCTTGTTTACCCGGCGCGCTATTTTCGAAGCAATACGTCAATCCGATATCTGAGCAACTTTCGCATCCACGCCGCTCGTCGAACCTCCTGTTTGGTGCGGAGACTTCAGGCTTTCTCTCAAATCGATTGCATTCTCCTAAGACTCTCCAGAATAAGAAATAAATCTCACTCTACGCTCGACTAAAAAATTTACTTTTTGTTTACCTTGCATGATTATTTATTTATCTTTTTATTGTCACATTAACTGTGGGGTTATTAGTAACAGATTATTACTAACGGAAAATGTATAGAATATAAAAGCGGTTATATTATTTTTGTAGTACAATGCTAGGAAGATCATGCATCACTCGATTAAAGAGGGTTAAGGGCAAAACAAGTTCTGGTAGATGAAAACACCTGTGTTTCGGGATAAGTTGCCTTGGTTTTCACGGTGACTATACCGAGTTTCCTGATATCCTTGTTTTTTTGTTAACATAGTAAGAACTTTTGGAACAAAATTTTATTTTTTTTAAACATAAAATACATAGCGCATACATGTGCTAAAAAGTTCAAAGTAATGCCCGTCTTATTTATACGTATCAAATGTCTGCCTACAGTAGCTATAAATAAGATGGAAATTATTTTGAGCTATTTAGAGCATTGTTGTATTACCTATTTGTGTAACCGACTTACATCTTTTAAAGAATATTTTCTTCGCGCTTTTTAATGTACAATATGCCTTTCCGAATGAAACAGCAGCGAAAACATCTTCCACAGAGTACAAAATCAGAGTACAAAACATCCGTCGCAGAGATATTGCTCGATAAAAATATTTTTAAAAAATATCAATGACGCGAGAAAATGAGAACTTCCTCCTTTTTGAAGTCGGTTAAAATTATACATAATGTATAATAATGATACGTAGAAGTCCGAAAACTGTTATTTGAATAGTAGAAACTTCAAATAACAATCTCGCTGAACGAAAGCACCATAATCACTAAACATGAGTCAACACCGGTTGTAGGATTGACACTACATTAGTTGTCAAATACGACAAAATTAATTACGCAGTGTAAAAATCTTCATTGTTAATATAGTGGAATACATTTCTAGAAGAACAAAATATTAAAAATAATTGGAAATATTTGCTTTAAATAATGATTACTGGAAAAAGCGTTCTCGTAACTGTATTTGGCAAAGGTAACTACAAAAATACTGCTTTGTGTTAGTGTAATCATCGAGATATCTTAATGGTAAAAGTTCTAAGAGGGAATCCTTAAAGTACAAATGTTATTACGAAGTTGTATGTTTAACTTAGGAAATGTAGCATAAATATCTTTAAAAGGTATCAAGGTCCGAGTGGCGATACTTGCTGAATATATGTTTCCTCAACTTAGTAAGAGCGTAACTATAGTCTAAATAAGATCGATGAATACTCACATATCTAGTTATTGATGTATCTATTAATACACAGAAATTGCAAATGCAACAATTGGTGTAAATCCAATAAATACATCCATGTCGAACACCATGAATACCAATATCAGTATTAAAAAAAGGAATTCTTGTGTATTATTTAATTCGGAAATTCGATACTATATAGAAGATTGGCTTGAATCGGAATTTTGGGGAGGCTGATGTACTCGTAATGAAGAAGTCGGAATTCCGGAATCCCGTTGGACATGACGCGCAATAATCCGTAATACGTGAGCGAACAACGGGTAAAACCCTGGCTTAAAGTTAATGCACGGGGTGAAGAGAGTCCTATAAAAACAGGAGATAATGAAACGGTCTAGCAAGCGTGGGATCAGGCAGCCACCATCAACCGTAAGCAACAAGTCTCTTCTTGGCTACTTGTCAAGTCCTCCGAAAAAGTGGGCCGCTCCCAGGCATTAACGAGGCTTTTAACGAATCCTCGAGAAATCCCACACCAGACCGCAAAGGCAGGAAGCAGATCATTAACGCGTCGTCCATTCACCTAAGCTCTGCTCTTACGTTCGGTCCGCTCAGGAATCAACATCCCGGTATAAACCCGACTCATGAATAAGTCGTTATCCTGTCACTTTAGACTGCACCCATAAATCACTGCTCCCATCCTCGCGAAATGCGCAAATCGTCCGAGAAGTTTACTCGAATAAATTTTACCATTGGCACCTAATGCAATCCGAGTATTTCTAGGACGATTCTTTCGAAAATCGGGAATACTTTACCGCAGAGCTATTCAAAGTTTAGGGTCTGTAATTCTAGGTAGTGGAACTTTTTAAATTCGTGGTTGTACGAGATCGGTTTAATTTTCTACTCAAGAAATAGAAAATTGTACAAATAGCGAAATAATTACACATAGATATTGAATAGAATACATGTATGTGTAATTTAAAATAAAACAAAAACGATTGTTGGAATCATTGGAAACAAGTCGTTTTAAGCACTTGAATACACAAACGTATTTAACATGTATTTCGTTTCGAATTTACACCGCATTGTTATTTCCATTATGCTTGCATCTTTCTCTTATTTTCTTAATTATTATTTAAATACAAATCATAAGCCAGAACTATTCGTAAGAATTTACAAATAATGTACATTCTCCTCCAATAAAAAGTGAAGTTCATGGTACAATGGGAAAGGTAACTGAATCACCCTGTACAAATAGGGTTAGATTTACAAAGGAAACAATTTGCATGGCAGTGATGTGTTTGATGCGTGTTTCATCCTCACCTTTAACCGCAATTCACTCTCCGCTCACATATAGTTGCGAACAATAAAGTTCTGATTTATTATTCTGTTAGCTTCTGGAACCTTTTTCGGACCCTTACAAACTGCTGGACTAATAAATTGTGTATAAAACAGCCAGACCGTTCGCTCCACGAGATAACGCCATATCTTTGCTCGTCTTATCGAAAGCGATCAGGCGATTTATTATTGCGCGCACTAGCTTCCGAAGTTAATACAGCTGCAAAGCACAATCCCGCACATGTATATCTATTCTGACCTATGTTACTTATGTCACTATTAGTTATCGTACCATCGTTTATCTTCGCAGCAAGTATAATGATGATAAATAATCCCAACTAAAATGCGAAAGGAAGATACAGTGATTAACGAAAATATTCCAACTAATGTACATTAATAACGATATAAGTTGATATTTTAATTATTTGTAAAGCAAAGTCTTGGTTATTTTTCTAACAATGAATGATTGAACATTATTAAGAAAGATGTATAATACATTTTAAAAATATGTACATTACATAATAACAATTCATAAAGTAAATAACGCTTTATTGTCTGGTATCAAAAATATTCAGACACTATGGAAATTATTTCTTATACAGCCGGTTAGAAAAAGTGTTGATACACCCAGTATTTTTCCAACAAATCCTCTTCAAAAAGAAAAATATTTCCTCATAGGAAATTTATTTTTTCTTGGGCCGGTTACTTTCTTGTTTAAGAAAATGTATTTCGATTTCGAGAAAAAATGTCTTTATTAAAAATTTTTGTTATCCGCGTTTGTTAAAACGTTTTGTTATCCACTATAGAACATTTTCCGTTTGGTTTGTTCGTTATAGTCATTTTAAAGATCGTAGAACTACTTCGTTAGAAAATCTGAAATAGGTGTAGGAATGCGTGTATAGACCAGGCCAAGTGGAGGTTGTGCAGGGCACTATTCCCCTTCAGAGAAAACCGAGGATGTAATAAAGGAGGCCCTCAGACTCGATACTTTCTGTAATTCGCTTCTTTTGAGATCCCAATATATTTCGACCCGTACTCCTGAATTCTGTCGTGTCTCGATCATTTCGAATGCTGAAATTTTCAGCTTCCGGTATTTTCTTTCAACTAGTACAATTCCTACTTTTAGGCATTTCCCGGTTGTCATGAACAATTGCTTGTCAATAACGTTTACATATACGTGAATCATCCTGCATTGCAAATATTTATTGTGGCATGCAATGTAATTATTATCACTAATTACTTTTCCACAAGTTTTAATGTCTTATCTATAACTAAAAACTTCAACTATAATAAAATGTCTGAATCGAAATGTTAATACGATGAAAACGAAAACGAGACAAAAGATTCCTGAAATAACATAAGACGCTTCGTCGCGCTATTGGCTAAAAATGAGTCAGTGAAGATTCGACTCGTGTTCGGCGGGCGGAATTTATTTGCCAGGACGAATAACGCATTGTGGTGCTTTATCGCTGTTGGAGAAATGTTTGGTGGCGGTGGGGTGAGTTTCCTCGGTAATACGAGACATCACGTTTATACAAGGCGAATGGGTTGAAGCGATTGGAGAGAGAAGGATGGAAGGGAAGCAAAGGAGCGAGGGAGGAAAAGGCCGTTGGGACGACAAAGGTCCGTTAATGCTCCGATACGTATGTTCTTCGTGTTCCTCGTTTCGTAGCTGGTATGCAGTACGACAAACCTCCCAGTAGAAAGTGTCGGAGGCAAAGGGGGCTAGTTGGCGATCGACATCGGCTCGCTGGAGGGACTCTGATTTACCGAGGCAATCGGTCTTTATTTCTCTCCAGGCGGCCCTCCCATCCACCCCTTTTCGATAGATATCGCCTTGTAATAGCCTTCCCTTACCTGAATATCCATCCGACGAAATTTATTAAATCCCTCACCGACTCCACCTCCCTCGCACGTACCGTCGCATCGTTGACATATCGAGTTATTCTATCTGCGCCCTGGCTCAGGTGTCACCGCTTCCTCAACCCTATCACACTATTTTAATATCATGACTAAAGCTAGATTTATGGTTTCGTAGAGACTAGTATATATCTCACTAGCTGTCCTATCTGGCTTAAGCCCCGTCGCATTTTCCTAGGAGTAACTTAATTCAAAGAATAGTAGGTTGTCGCAACTATTTTTCTAATGAACTGTAACTAACGCTAACAAGGGGAGTGTCAGACCTACGAGGTCGAAACTTCTGCTCATTTATTTGTATAAGTTCGTAAATCAATATAGAATACTTCACCAGAAATTCGGTTGCGATTATCAACTAGAAATATTTTTAAAAATCATCGAAAAGCCAAGTTTACCTATTTGGCGGTGTTATTTGGAAGTGCCAGGCCTGTCAGATCGATAGATCCAAACTGTTCTTCGGTATTAACTGTGGCGGTCAAGGCGCTCCCGAACACTTAGAAGAAGTGGAACGTATGTGTGTCTGTGTGTTTCTGAGTGTGTTGTATGTGTGTTGCGAATCTTGCGACAAAAGACTGCCGGGCGCGGGCAAGAGTCTGCAGGCGCGAGCTGTAACCGGTAGATGCAGATCGAAGGTGATCTGAGTCGGACATTACTTATCCCACAATTCTGATCCAACATTACTTATAATATGATGTAAAAAAACACCTTCGAGATTTCAACTGCTATGATGCATTTAAAGTGCATGAAAGTTTAACGTGACGAATAGGTAAAATCAAGCTCTTCGATGATTTTTTAAAATACCTATAGTTCATCATAGCAGCTGACTTTTTGGAGAAGAATTCTACATTGCTTTATGAACATAAAAAAGAAATGAGCACAAGTTTAGACCAGTCGGGTCTCACACACTTTTTGTTAGTTTTACTCCTTAATTTCTATCTTTTTACACATTTTGAGCGCCGGAATTTTAAGCGTTTTACTCAGTTGCTTGTTTAGTTTGTTACATACGAATTGTCCTAGCTGGCTTCCCATGGGCGATGTTTCATGTGCGCCTTATCAATTATTCAATTTAATAAGTTGGTCGCTGCTACTTTCTTCCTTGCAAGTGTTTTCGCAAAAATGTTCTAACCTCGAAGTTACAAATTTGATGTACTATGCAATAAACGTTGATACTGAATTGTATAAAAACCTTTAATGGAATTAATCTTTAATTTTGCTTGGTAGTTTCTATGTTTTTACACAATTTGGCAAGGGGAATTTAAAGCTATTTATTCAGCTGCTCTTTAGTTTATTGTATACTACATCTATCTTACCCGGCTTCGCTTGGCTGACATTTCGCTGAGTGTTAACCAAGTTGAAAAATAATAAGTTGTTGCAGCTATCTTTTTGTAAAAATCTTCATAAGAAATCCTCGATCAGAAGTTTGTACAGGAGAGTTTTCGAGTTTATCATAATCATATAGACAAACAAACGTACCATATTATTTATGTTAATAGCAATTATAGATATATTTATAATCTGTTATCTATCTATATCTCTTATTAGATTATAGATCATTATTTTTAAATATAATCTAATAATTCCTCTTCAGAGCTTTCATCTATTATTATATAGATTAGACTGTTATGCTTATAATTGGATTAAATTATAGATCTGTAATTTAACATATCGCTGTCTCGAAAGGCAACTAAGGTAGCTAAAGAAAATTATTTTCATTTCTTCCTCAAATGTAATTGTTTCTCGCAAGTGAGCTTGTAACAAGAGATGGGGCTGGGTTAATCAGTTAACACATTATATCGGAGCAGGAAAATACTTTATTGCTGATCAATGGGCAGGAGCCCACGATCACCTTAATTCAAATTCATAATTCATGCTGCTTCCGTAGAAGTCTTACGCCAACAATTCATGCTGCTTCCGAAGAAGTCTTACGCTAACAGTTCATGCTGCTTCAGTAGAAGTCTTACGCTATCCATGTGGGCATACACCATCTTTTAATGTTCATAATTTAATGATTGGGTGTGTAAAGCCCATCACTCTATCTCTAATTATAAGAAAACCGACTTACAGTGATGCCTTCGGGTAGTAGCTCTCCACGGATTTACCGTATCCTCGTCGGATTGAGCCTTATATCTTGGTCGTATGCCTTCTTTTTGTCTCCTGTCAACCGTATGTTCGCGTTGCCGGCCTAGAAGCGTATCTATGCGTCCGAGGCTCGTCCGCTCATCTCATCACAACAGCTTTTTGTTTTTAATATCGAACTTTATGCCTATATCTTATTGACCATATATAGCTCGACAATTCGTATGCGTGTCACCCACACCATGACCCCTGTCGGTGTCACACTGCAGCCTCGCGACAGTTCTTTTTTCCTTTACCGTCGCGTACCGTGACGGTTTCTTTCACTTGCTCCTTAAGAGCCACAAGACATCAGTCTGAAGCTGCGCTAAGCGCAGCCTTCTCATTGCTCCTCAAGAGCCACAATTCAGATTTAGAGACCGCGCTAGGCGTCCTCTCAACATCTTCGTTCGTTCGTAACATCAAGTTACAAACGGTCCTGAGCATTACCAGGACGTAACAGTAATGGCAAAGTGATATATTTTTATGTTGAAAAGTTTAACTCATGAACCAGAATTAAATTACATCAGTTTTCTGGAGACAGCAAAAATTCTCTGAAATGTTTAAGATGTATTTCCTCAAAGTGTGTGTTTTGCGAGTTGTGTTGACTTTCTTCTGAGGTAGCGATAAAACCGAAACATTTAACATTACACAATTTAGCATTATACATTTTGGAGCATCTACAGAAACTCTACTTATAATTAGAAGGGATAATAATAAATAATTAAGCAGAGCCGGCTGAATATTTTTGTTCAAAACTGTATAAGTGATGCATTGTTTTTGTAACCGATCTTCGACAAACTATCTTCGCGTTTAGGCACACGTCAGCTTATTTACCGACATATATGGTCCTACGTTTACACTGTGCAATTAATTTCGCGTACTTTTCTGTTAATTTTAAAAGTGTCAATTTAAGAACAAAGAAAACATTCTTTAATTTGCAACTTTTTTGCATACTTCGTGGCATTTTTTTCTAAATCCACCTTATTATTTACAATCTGCCAGTATACATGCCAATAAGTAAACATATGTAACAGGACATTATCATGGAGCTCGTCGGGCCTATGCGGGAAGAGTTCCTAATTTGTCTGTTTCTTGTCCAGCTGCTTAATTGCTTCTTTTTAGTCGTTAAAAAATAATTAATTCTTTCGTCTTGGCATTGGTTTGAAACAAGAAGTCGTTATTGGGTTGGTACATATGTATGTGTATTGTGGTACCCAGTTGAGTAATTGTCCATGTTACTTTACTTTCACTTTTGTCCACTTACTCATGTTAAAGAACATGAACTATTATTGAGTGTCACAACACAAAGGTTAATGCAATATACAAGGCAAGTAAACATATTGGAAAATCGTATTACTGAAAGTAAAAATTTGCGCTCGACCAATTAGCTTTCCGAAGTGATAGCAAGGTCCGGGCGTGTGACACGTTTTTGCCCGATGTTACCCTCTTCTTCTTTTCCCCAGACTCACTCGCCCAAACTTATAAAACTTTCCCGAACCTCTTCTCGCCTTCCACTGGTGTGCTCTTTGTCTTAGCCGAACTCATCGAATTCTCTTCCATCGAGAGAGAGTTTATGGTGGAACGTGGCAACATGAGAAAGTACCCCGATAAATCTCAAGTCATTATTGTTCGTTATAAATATTCCGAGTTCGCAAGATCCAACACCATCGACCTTGCTTTCTTGGTCGCGACACTCTAAAATTTTTCAAGTTCCCTTGCAACACATACCCTGTGAAACTTAACCTGAAATTATTATTCATATTATACTGATTTATTTATTTTCTTTTTATATTATATTATATTATATTAAATACTGTACTAAAGTGGTTTATATTCAACAAATTCATAATAAATTATTATTATAGATTAAGAAGAATAATAAATTATTATTAATCAATTTGAAACTATGTGGATCACCTGGCTGTCAACTGACAATGGAGTAATACTTCTATTACACCCGATTTACATGATACAGTGGTGTTCCGCTTTCTGTCACTTTCTGTCCCTCGATCTTACGAACAAGTTCAAAGTTAGAATCTTCACTAGTTTTTAGAACTGCCAAGGGGTACTTGTAAAAATTCAGCTCTCATCATGACTTCAGTTTTTATGATCTTTGGTTCTTAGAAACCCAGTTTTTTATAGCTCCCAATTTAAAGTAGGTTGCTTCAGGATAAGTTGAAGTTGTCAAACGACAAAACACTATTATAAGATAGTGTTACAATAAATTAAATAGTTTCACTTACAATTTTAATTATATGTGATTTAAATATAACTAAAATTTCCGCAAAAAATGCCTCTTCAAATAAAAAAAATATTAATTAATCACATGTTGCATAAGGTTTTTTAAAAAAAATCCCGAAAATGCATCTATTTTTAGGCTTCTAGGTACAAGTACACGACTTAAGGTATCACGTAAATTAATTTTGTTAATGTGTCGGTCATAATTACGAACCTATTCTTATATAGTACCCATTGTAAGACATAAGATTTTTGTCTGAAACAGATGAAACAATTTTTCCTAAAAAGTAGACACTTTTATAGCTTTGAAAAAAGCTGTAAAAGTGTAGTCATTTTCAAGCGTGAAAGAGCTATTTTTAAGTTGGAAAGGCTGCTGTTCCATTAAAAACTACTCTACTTTCTAGAAAAAAATGTTTCATTTGTTAACGATAAAATGTTCAAGATAAAAATTGTTTAACCTACAATAGGCATTGTAAATCGAAACTTGTAGAAAATCGTCCACAATAATTTTGTAATTGCGACCGATAGATTAATCAAATTAATTTATAATATATCTTAAATCATGTACATAAAAAAGATTTTTATATTTTTTTGAAAATGTTTAAGTTAATCCTCAATTTTTATGCTTCAAGCGTATGAATCCCCTTAAGTTGAAACCATTGAAAGTTACAAACAATGATGACGACACTAAATGTGGCAAGTGTCTCGATACTAGTTCATCTCTGACTGAAAACCCTTTGCTGTGGGTGCTAAAGTTTTTATAGTCTGCTTAGCTTTTATCCGTGCAATTGAACCAAAGAGCCTTGTTATTCCGATATTCGCGGAATTGCTCGTTATAGCCGGTGCAATAGTGAATGCATGGCTGCATCAAGTGACAGGATGTTACAAATATGGTGCAGATTACAAAGTAAAAAGAAACGGATGACATAACAGAAGAAAGGAAAGTGATGTTCATACGTCGTGGAGCTTCATTAAGACATCGGATACAATGCAACCCCCGATTACGTAGCTCGTATTGGTTCGAATCGGAGTCTGATATCGGCGTAGATCAGATAGGCCAGATGTGATGAGTTTCGGCTACTATTGTTCCCGAGATCGTTATCACGGCACGAACGCAACAAAAGTTATCACACTTCATCTTCAATGTCAATTCCTGATAGATCAGGTACTAACAGATCTTCTTATCACCCATAAATCCCATAGTTCCCAGTTTTATTGCTACTGAGCTGCTTCCTTCGTTCTAGTCGGCCTCTTCAGAGTAAGATTAACAAGAAGTGTACTTAGCGAGCTGTCATTCTTTGGGATACGAATGTTACCAAAGGAAAATCCTTCGGCGCAGCGGGTAAATAAAGTTTATTGCATAATGCACTATGATGCATTATGCAGATATATAAACGAGTGGCAACAAATGACTATTAAGGTAGTTGAATCAAAGAAACAATTTTGTGTGGATTTTGTTTAAACTATGACAAAACAATCTTTATAAGGTTCTTCAAATTCAGAATCAGCATTCTGCTGGCTTAACTTTTCTATAGAATCTTATAAAAAACTAATCCGTATTTCATTGGTATTCTATGAATGCGTACAAATTTTGGCAGAATTTTTGGCTCTCGTTTTTGCGTAATAAAGTTAATAAAATTCTAATTTCCGAGAAATTGAAGGCGCTCGTTGACGAACGAAGCTGAGTGATGTTGGCGCTATCGGCTTCAAGTGCCTTTGTATAGCTCGAGAATCTATCAGTATATGCAAGCTTGTGTGTGTTGGCGACAAACGCTGACAAAAGTTTCGCCCACCAACACTATGCAAAGTGAAGTTAACAATTCCTTCGGCCAGCGGTTGACTTTTGGATAGTACAGTCCTGATACAACTACCTTGAAAAAAAAAGATTTCACCTACAACAATTTAATTTCAAGTGCATGAGAATTTACGGGCGTACTCCTTGAGCGCCGTTGAATAGGTAAAATCAGGATTTTTTTATGATTTTTAACAAATACCTATAGTTCATTATAGCAGCTGATTTTATTAGTGAAGTATTCGACATTGATACACGAACTTATACAACAAAAATCAGCTCAAGTTTAAACCTGACAGGAGTGACATTTTCCTTGTAAATATAAATTTGACGAAACACATTTCACCAAAAATTTGAACTAGATTTGAAGAATTCTATTTTATAGTATTTCTTGTGAGAAGGGACGCAAGCTATCGATAGAGTTCGGCAGTGAATGCAAAACAATGAAACGTTGGAAATGGAAAGGATCTGGCGGGCAGAATGCGGGTTCGCTACGAATGAGACTAATAACTGAATACCTGGCAAAAATCGCTGCCGGCTGTTCGGTTTCATTTCGCCCGTTTTTGCATTCACAATAGCCGGTAACCACCGTTCCAAACCATTTCGCAAGCTTCATACCGACTGCCTTTCTCTTTTCACTGGTGGTCAACATATTGAATTTGGTAGATTCGCAGGCGACTGACAGAATCTCCGCATATGCACATTTATTGCCTTGCGAAAAACTTTGTAAACAACTAGATTGAAAACTTCTTTTTGTTCTTTTATTGTCAAATTAACAACATCGATGTTTGTGAAATACATTGTATCTGATCTGAGGGAGCTTATAGCTTACCATATATGGAAAATTATACTCTTTAGGCGACACTTCGTCATTTGCCAATTTTCATTCTTATCTCTGCAGTAGTAATCGCTGATTTTAAGTAATAATACATGACTTTGGATATTCTGTAAAAAGGTGGAAAAGTTTTACAATGTTAATTGGCACATTAATCGTTACAAAAATACAGAAAAATGGAATGAAAATAAAAAATGGCAGAAACTAAAATGTATTAAAAAAAAGTAATAAATGCAAGCAAATGTTTAACAAAGCTATTTCGACGTCTTTGATAGTTCTAGTATCTAGAATATATTCATGCATTGACATGGCAGAAACAATATCGAACAAGTAAACAAGTAGTAAAGTTTCAATTTCCGACTAAATCATACGCTGATGGTGATATGTGCGAGATCAACTATCACAGGAGTATTTGAGTCAGATAAAATTTTTTTCTACAGAATAAAGATAATTTTTATAGCAATTTATAAAAATGCCGGAGCTGAAAGGGTTGAAACTAGTTAGTCATATGTCTCTAGTCAAACTTCCTTCCTCCCTATTCCACTAGAGAATCCCTTAAAATAAGACCTTTTGCCAGTAGAATTACTTTTGTAGTCCGGTGACACTACAACTACTTTCTATACTTTTTTGGTACTAGAACTTTAAGCTTTGGTAAACTAGAGAACACACTCTTCCATTAGCATGGTGTTAGCAACAATATCAAGCGAGTAAGCAAGTAGTAAAGTTTTATTCACGGCACAGTCATATGTTCTTGCTAGTATGCATGCGAGATCAAAAATCAGGAAAAAAATTGACAAACCAGAAGGCTTTAGAAATGAGTGATAAATACAAACGAAATGTTAAACAAATTATAGTGGCATCGTCGGTAGTTGTTGTGTCAAAAGGATACTTTCTGTAGCTTTTTTAGAACTTTAAGCTTTATTATATCATATATTAGAGAGTACATTTATATATTAGGCTGGTGTTAGCAACAATGGCAAGCGAGTAAACAAGTAGTAAAGTTTTATTTGCGGCTCAATCATGCGGTGATGGTGGTATGCACGGGGTCAAGTATCGCGGGAGTGTATAAGCCAGCGGGAGAGGATAAGGGACGTGTAACACAGACACGCGGGGCCCTGGCTGTGTATTCTATCATAATGTATTGCGGGGCTTTTGACGAAATTTATATTCCCATCGGCTGATAAGGCACACTTTCTGGTCGCCTGTTGTCGTCGATGTCGCAACGGAGCTGTCCGACGAGGGTGAGACAGGAGCCCGAGGTGACTCCACCCCTCACCAGCTGTTTACTCTACGGTATCGCCAGTTTCTGCTGAGTCCCGAGAAAGGGGAATGATTTTCTGCTAATCTGTTCCTGGCACCCTGCACACCCGCTCCTCTCCACCCTCTAAGATCAGTCTATCGGCATAAGTGGATAATAGATAAACTGGTACAATCCTAGTGCTCCTTAAAACAAGTCGAGTTTTAAGTCGAATAGTAGTTTCAAATAGCAGACGTCTTTAAATATGTATGCAGATTCTGTAAAGGTTCCTATACCGTTTTACATATTCGCACCAAATTCGGCATAAGTATTCTTTGATATTTGAAAATATATACTATGACGCTCCCCAACCTGAATCACCTCTAAAGTCCACCCCAGGCACGCAAAGTGTTACCCGTGCGATGCCGGGTAAGATGGCTAGTATGACCTAAAGCTGCAAATAATGCATATAACAAATCAAAAACACTGTAAAAGAGAACCAATAATGATATATATTTCATATATTTTATATCGCTAATAACAATGCAGTTTATGTGACAATAAAAACATAGTTTTGGATTGTGTGAAGCATTTTAAGTTTTAATCTATTTTCCTACTTTATGCCGACTACTTTGGTGCTAAGCCTCCAACAGAATGATTTCATCATCGTTACAAAATCGCATTCGTAATTTGTGAAACTCGGAAGAGAGACACGGTTGAAAATTTGAATGAGTATACCAGTCCATTGTGCTTAAAATATGGGCGAAGTAATCCAATTTAACCCTTTAACTTGTTTGACGAGTATATTCATCATGGGGAATATGAATTAGCTTTTGCTATAAAAATCGTAATTATTATAAGAAATGAAAAATGAGTTCCTTCTCTTAGAATAAAGAAATTAAATGCGTAATAACTTTTTGCATTTGCTGAAAATAGTAAGAAATTGAATACACTCATCATTGCTTGATTTTGAGTAAGCAAGGAAACAGATATTATTAAAAGGAAACTCTACCATTAAAGAGTTAAAGAGGGTTTTCAAACAAAGTTAAGGTATGCGTTGTTAAAAGATATTTGCAACAATCTATTACTAATTATAACATACTAGCTATCCTACAAACAGCGTAGGATACCTAGTATGGAATATATATTGGACGATAGATGTATAGTAAGTAATAGAAATAATTTTTTCTAACAATGAGTGCTCAAATAAGCTACTTTTACTGCGGCGAATGAAATCAAATCCGAAGCATTACAGTTAATCCCAGAATGATTCTTTCATGTAGTCCCTACATATTTTTGTTACTGGAAGATACTTTGAACCTAGACTTACGACACGAAAAGAATCATTGTATCATATGCAGAGTGTCACATTCGCAAGTTGCGAAAGCAGGAAGTAAGGAAAAAACTCGGTTGAAAATATAAATTCGACTTCAGCATCCCATTATACTTAAAGTGTAGACGAAGTAACGGAGCGTGGAGAGGAGGTGGCGCAATTATTATGAAAATAATTAGGTTTGGAAGTTAGAGCTGAGTGGTATTGGTGAGTGGTGATGTATGGCACGGTGGCTTTCGCCGGGGAAACGAATGTCGCCGGGGTCTTTCGGTGTACTCGAGCGGTCAGGCCGATCTCTGGGGAGGTCCTTCGAATTTTCCAGTTGTCGGAGGGAAGCTTGTCGGTCAAGTTGCATATTACCATTTCTCGATTCGACGTGCGAAGAGGAACACGAAACGTCTGTACGAAGGTAACACGCACACGTGACCGCTCGGCTGGTTGTATGGAGCCGGCGATAGTCCCTCTGGCATTAGGCGAGGGTATTCGAGGTGCACAGGGGGCTGCTCGTTGTGATTGGTGTGGTTCCGCCTGACCATTTGAATACACGGCATTGTAATCATGACAATGTCACCTCTCACTCTTTCTGGCTCGCTTCCTCTTCCGCCCGCCCCGAACACTCTTACACTCTCTTCGGCAATCGCGCCCTACACGCTCGCGCGCGCTCCTCTTCCTCCTTCCCCCCTTGCCACTAGCTTTGGCCCTCTCTGCTCGGGGAATACCTTCAGATTGCTGCCACTGGACACCGAGTTTCCTCTATTCGTTTTGCTCGCCACCGCCAACGCCTCGACGGATTTCCTTGATGATATCGTCTGCCGATGCCCTCCCTCAAGTTATGCCCTGCTTAATTCCACTCACACTTCGCCAAGATCCTGAATAGAAAATTTGCCGTGTCGAGTTAATTAACAAGTTGGGCCGTACTATTTTTTTGTTTCATTGCGTTAAAATGTAAACTGTAAATTATTTGAAAAGTTCTCTCAATCCGGAATGAAGATATTGCTTTATTTTGCTGTATCGCGCAGATATGACCTTCTGTGGTTATTTACACGCGCATATGTACATGGCCTTTGTCTGAAGTTGATGCATCCTGCAGGACGCATCATGCATCCTCTATCGGAGTTTAGTAGAACGGATAAATATGGGCATATGGATTGTAATATGTTAAAATATGTTTTCAGATTTCCGAATTTCAAGTTGAAGTGTTAGTTGTAACCATCTTGGAAAGAGAAGAGCTACTCGATTTGACCAGTATATTTTTTCATTTTTTTAGTTAGTGTTATGGTACTTTTATCGTATTTTCGGCTAATAGCTATTACATAATAGTGCCGCATGGCTGGATCTTTACCATACTAAATCATGATATGGAAAAAAAACGTTCCTACATCCATGAAAATAATTTTGTAATTATGACCGATAGATGAATGAAATTAATTTATAATGTACCTTAAATGATGTACTTGTACATATATTTTATAAGCTTAAAAGAAAGATGATTTTCATATTTCTTCAAAATGTTGAAGTTAGGTATCAATTTTTGCTCCAGGTGTAGTTCCCTCTTGAATGGTATTTACCCTTTAAAAAAAACGTTTTTGGACATATTTGGTTTCACATAGAGTTTCGAGTATTTTCAATACATACTATCTTTCCACTCAGTAGAGTAGAAAATGACAGAATGAAAGGGATTGGGGCAAAGTGTGGGAGAATGTGTAGGGGAATGAAAGGGGGAAGACATTCACACTTCTATGTTCCTTCCTACTTTGCACAGAATAAAGATAATTTTTAGGAATGAATAAAAATTCCGAGACTGAAGGGATTAAAGCAAACTAGTTGTAAGTACTCCCACTCTTCCCAGTACAGTAGAGAACCCCTGAATATACGAGTTTGCAACACTAGAACTACTTTCTGTAGCTTATTTGTTACAAACTACTGTTGTAGAACTTCAAGCTTTAATAAATTAGGGAATACATTTTTACATTGGAGGAGCGTTAGCAACAATATCGAATGAACAAACAACTACTAGCTTTATTTACGAGTGAATCATGTACCCATGTTGACGTGTGGAATCACAAATCAGAACAACTTGATAATATAAAATATTTTAAAAATGTATAATAAGTGTGATATTGTTGGTAATTCTAGTGTCAGAAAGCTACAGTAACTAAGTTTTTGACATTAGAAGTTGAAGTTTGAATATATTAAAGAGTGCAATGTATTACCGTGGCGTTAGCAACAATATCAAGCGAGTAAATAAGTACTACATTTTTATTTGTGACTCAATCATGTGCTCATGCTGATATGTGGGGAACTAAGGATTCGAGTAGCGTATAAATCAGAAGATGCTCTTTTCTACTTTGTACAAAGTAAAGATAATTTTTAGGAATTTATGAAAATGCCGAGGCTGAAAGGGTTGAAACAAACTAGTCGTAAGTACTCCCTCCCTTCCACTTTAGAAAATCCTTGAATATAACAGTGAACTTTGAGACGAGTACACAGTATTTTCCACATGTGATAAGTTCATGATGTGATTAGACCACGTTAATTAAGAAATTATTTAGCACCATCTCTGTTTTAATAAAGTTATCCTCGTTATACAAACTTTTATTCACATATCGTTATGTTGCGATACTTTTATTGCTGAAGACTTCCTTTTTAATAATTCTACTTATACCGTTACGGTTTCTTCGAAATCTAATAATGTAATACTAAAAAAACTTTGAGACGAACAAGCATATTTTCCTTTATTATAATACTAGGAATTTGTGTTTTGAGTAACGGAAGCTGCGTTACCGCATTTTTCAATTAAACAAACTCTTTTTAGTATAACAAGCATATTATAAAATTGACTTTAGACGGTTAGGCGAAACTGCAATTGGCAGGGTGATATTGCAAGGCGCGTCTTACACTCGATCGCAGGCAGGAAGCTGGTATCGGCATTTTCGAATTTGCATGTACGTCACTCGAAGCCGACGCCGGATGGATCGCACATCGTAATGTCGGAGGGCCGACAGGCATGTTGCGAGGCGGTAAGCTTCCTATAGCCAAAAACTGTCTCGCATCCATTTTAATGGGTTTCGCCGGCCGGCACAAAGGAAGCCCGTTTCTAAGAGTTGCATGCTCAACAGAGGATAGTCAAATCAGCGGAGAGGGAGCGGGGCGTGCATTGGGCGAGGAAGGGAAACTGAAAGGGTAAAAAAGAGAGTCAGAATGGTAGAGCGGAGGGTGGGATCGGTGCGAGAGGGGGGTGTGGTAGAGCAGCTAGATACCAGATGCGAAAGAGAATTAGAGACACGAGGCAGGCAACCAGGCAGCCAGGCAGGCGTGTAAGCGCTGCACTCTCCTCCATTTACGAGTCGACCAGTGTGTAGAAGCGGTATTTTACCTAAACATTTGCCGGATACTCCACCTGTTAGGAATAGCGTAACCCTTCGCTATTTCATTAAATTAGAAGGAAGCTGGCTGGTTAGTTGGCCCGATGTAGCCTACCTCCGAGAGCCAACCTACAGTTTCTCCGCCAGCCACCCCCACCTCCCCTTCAACCCCCCTCTGCCACCCTCTGTCTCTCTAGATCCGCGAAACCGCTGGAAACTTTCGCTTTTACCATCATTTTATAATTCATGGCGTCGTCCTGTCGCGTGGATGTAACACGGGTCGCCTTTCGTAACGTCGCCGCTGAGTAAAGAGGGTCCCTCTCTTGCTTTGCCAGTGGTGGTGCTGGTGGTGGTGCTGGTGGTGGTGCTGGGCGCTCCTGCTACTGCCAGTGCTCCTCCTGCTATTGCCCCGGTTAGCATTGCTGCGTTTTCGTGCGCGCCTCGTCGCCGAAGCCCGTCGGGTAAACGGAAAGGTAAATCATGCATTTTATTATCGGGAACGAGGGATCCTGGCTTGTAGGGGAAAAGCGACCTGCCGTGCCGGAAAACTAAGCGGCGCCGCGCGCGCCTGTCGTGTTAAGAAACCGGGACGCTGTTACATGCTAACCGCCAGGAAATGTATATCATCGGCTCGACATATATTTCCCTCACTCGCTCGCTTTAAGAATCTTTACTATCTCACTGCTGATGTATATCACATTTGGTAAATCCTTTTGTTTACATTATACGTAAGTTTAGTTTTAATGTTTTTGAGTTACATTTATCTGACTCACTCGCTTTAAGAGTCCATCTATCTCATTCCTGATGTATATAATATTTGGTAAATCCTTTTTTGAAATTGTATGTAAGTTTAGTTTTAACGTTTTGGAGTCATATTTATCTGACTCGCTCGCTTTAAGAGTCTTACTATCTCACTGCTAACATAGATGATATTTGGTAAATCTTTTTTCTAAATACATTTTAAAATAACGTTTTGGAGTTAGATTATTTGATTAACTGTGACGTCGCGCGAGAGTTATTTCACAATAAAACTATCCCATGATGTTTGTCTCATTCCCCATCCGCACTTCATCTTCCACTCCTGCTTCTCTCCCGTCTATATCGACCACCCCTTGCGTCCCTTCTAGCCACCCCCGCCCTCCCTTATAAAGCGTCCTTTGGCCTGCTCGATTATTTCCCAATGGCGTAGAATCTAATTAAAATTCGTGGCCGCCGTATATCGATAATAACTGGAGCACTCCTCTATTAAATCGAAATACGCCGCATCCTTGAAGGGTTTAATACATTCTCTACAATGGCGTTTCATACTTTTCAACAGTATTATAATACTAAATTAAATAGCAGTATGATTATTCTCCTTTGTTTAAGAAAATGTATTGTAAAACCGAATAGGGACATTCATAACGGTTTTGTATGGTCCTCTAAAAAATATGATTATTTAACATTGTAGTTGCACAAGTATAATAACGTTAACAGGAAATTCGTTTTCATTACACGAAGGGACAAGGTTTTACGCCTATGCTAAAGGGTTGAGATCGACCGGCAGTGGGTGTGTTCTCTCTTTATCTTCTTGCGCAGATTTTAATATAAATTATAATCTAATGTCGTTTCTTAATACCTTTCCATCCCTATCCAGTGCTGGTCTTCCTATCCCCGAAACGGCAGGCTCATTATTAGGGATTTCTCATTATGCGATCAATCATTCCCAGGGATCGCGGACCTAATTTCTTGCGTCAATTAATATCGCAATGGTGAGCATCGCTAGGGGGATGTCGCCGGTACAGCTTTCTCACCCTTCGACCTCATCATCCATTCTCCTAACACTTGATCAGCCATTTATATTCTGTAATATATATTACACCCATATTACACTACTAGCTGTTCTACTCGACTTTCCTGTCTGCGCTAGCAATGATTTCATTTTAAGAATAATAGGTTAATGGTTTTCACTGATATCGTAGTTTGACACCTAACTATGAAGGCGACCAGTCTCATAATATAAGCTATAACTTTTGTAAGACTATTCTCACAAAGTAAATAGTAGATAGAATTTTATCTAAAATGACTACGTCCAGCTGGAATTTTCTGTTTATATTAACAATGATTTAATTTAGAGAATCGGTTATTTTACTGTTACTTTTCGAGTTAGATTATCGTTTGAGATTTAGATTTGGGAAAGATGAGTTGTACATATGTTGTAACTTTTGTATTATGATGAAGATTCTAATAATATCATATTCACGATATTTCAAACCATTTTCATAAAACTGTGATTCGTATAAATGTATCCAACACCACTACGCCCGCATGGAATTTCGCGTGCATGCTTAGAAAAATTTATTTTAAAGAATAATAGGTTATTCTATTGTCACTTACGAGTTTCGTTCAACTGTTCCATTGATATCGTCGTTTTTTCAAGAGTTATCGTAACGGCGGAAATATTAATCTGTAGTTCTTTATCTAAATTTATATACTTAGTAAGAAGTAAGCTTCTGCACAACAAACAAATATTTTAAATTTGTTCACTAATATCAGAAATTGCCTCTGAAATCTCAACAAACACTTTATGTCCTTATACATGTATCAATATAGTTGTTCTAATTCATCCACCAATATGCGCAGTACATTTTACCGAATCCAAACCCGCAACAATTAATTACACATTATTACGCAGTGCAGAAATTATAAACATTCGCAGCATTGAGCTGGCTTTGTGCGTGCGCGTGATTTAAAGGGAAAGTTTCAGTTGATGAAGGTGTCCCGCTCGACCCCAAAGTCGTACGCAGTGGCGGATTGAAATATCTGCTTAAACCAAGACCTCTTCAGGAAGGTTCTCTTTAATTGCCTAACCATATTGGTCAGTATCGATTGCAACCGCTGAACGAATAAAAAAAGAAAAAGTGACGCCTAATATCGATGGAAAATCGGCATTACTGTGCGGTTGTGCACTTCATATTCCGCAGATAACAATTATCCTTGAATTCCTCTTCGCATCATGCCTCAAACGCTCCTGTAATTGTCGACGATTTCTATAAAATTCTAGAGATTGTGAGAATCTTGCTAGCAAATGCGTGTTTTTTCTTTTTTTCAGTCTTTTGAGTATACAGTGCTGTTTGCGTTTAACATATAGAATGGCGAGAATAGAAATAGGAAAATTCTATCTTTATAATATGTGGGTTTGAAACTCAAACATAAGGCTTATTTGAATCAACCAGAAGGTTTATATATATATATGTATATGCATTATAACAAAGTTGCAAGTTTAGAAATTCGCTGTTTCTTTATTGATTTGTAACTCATCGCTCTAATGACTTCAAGAAAGTTTGATACAACGAAACAGAGCGGAAACATTAAAAGACCCCAGGAGTGCAATTTTTAGTATGAGTAGTACACAATTAGCGATGAATGCCTCGCCACCAGTTCTAATAACTCATGCAAATATTATTATTAGAAGCGCTATCAGCTCTCATTGACTGATAGAAACATATTTCTTAGAGGCGCATGCTTGACAATTGTCTATTGGAAACAGCTCCTAATTTCAAAGTGAATTACTATAAGTGAAAACTTATAGTCCACCACTATTTCTTCAGAAAAGAAAATTATTTTTCAAATTAATAAAGAACAATTCCTATCATATTACCGTCTATTAATAGCGTCGATTTTAGCACCCCTAAGTTCCGCAAGCTCAGAACGCACAGAAAGTATACAATTAGTTCAATTTATGTACTTTACTGTGTATTCGATGAAATTTCAATAAAAATCTAGTGTGTCAGGGAAATTTGTTAAATCTTACCTTCCTTTTTGCGATTCTACTTGTACGAGGTACTTTGAAACTACACGTACCGGCACTTCATACGTATTCCGCAATGCGTATCTTATTAACGCCTATTTATTGTGTTGATATTTAGCTCGCCTAAGATCCGCTGCCTTACGACAGACAGTGGATGTTGGGAAGGAACCAATGGGTTTATGTACCGGACAAGGAGGTATCACCGCTCTCGGTGGATGAATATATGGACCTACATATACGCTTCTTTGTGTTTCTATCTCTCTTTACTTCTTCTCTCCCCGATGTTTACCCTCGTCTACAACGCCATGGGAGCCCGTATTTGCAGACAAATACGCATATATAGATGTACGCACGTACATGTGTCCTTCTTGTTTACCTTCTTATATATGGCTGCACACATAGCGCGCTCCTTCTGTCTAGTAGTTGCCCTCAGAACCTAGCACCCGGAACCCTGCCCTGCCCTGCCCTGCCCTGCCCTGCTCGGCCCTCCTCTGCTCTCCTTCATCAAATCCTATCGACAAACATGGTATATTTCAAACTCTGTTTTTCCCACTTCAGCTGATTTTTTCCTCCAACCTGTTTCGAGCTGAACTTACGCACTCCGTGCTCTCACAGCTAGTTTAGGGTAGTTGGAACTGTTTGCGAGATTGTATCGGAAGGTAAGTTGGTAAAAGATCGAATTGCTTTTATTTCACTGAAACTTTGACTTGCCACTTTGGTAAAGTTGAACACAATTTGTAATTTTGGCGGTTTCAATTTGCTATATAAAATTGATGTGATGGTTTTAATGTCATCGCAGTTCGAAGCCGCACTGGGCTACAAATGATAAACGGGAGGACAGAGTGTAATTTATAGTGTTTGCGGCTCTCATTGCCTTCCTTGAATTAGTTTGAAAAAGGACTGGCGAATAGTTATTAGTAAGAAATTGCGTACTTGTGTATTGAATTCGATTATTGTCAATTTTGAAAGACTCAATTTTAGAACACAGAAATATTCTTAAATCTGCAATTTTTCGACATTTTTCATGTTACACACGTATGGATACGTGCACCGTGCCGTTCAACTCCATATTTATTAGTATTTGATTGGCTTCCGTTTACGTTTATTGACTTACTCATGATTATATGGCATAATTATTAAAGTACGTCTAAAATCCCATTTTTGTCACATTATAAGACATTTATATCATGTTCGCAAGTATCTAAGTACTATCAAATATTCATAAAATTCTTGGACGGTTATTGTTATTGAAGAAATATATATCTTTGATGAATACAAGATGTAAATCTTAAAATTTTGCAAATTTCTGTTCATGTTTTCTCATATTGTAGCGTTTACATCGAATCCACAGACATTCAAAAATTGTCAAATGCCAGAAATTATTGTATTGTCATTATTACTATGGAATTACGCGCTTTTAACAGGAATCTCTAAAAGCTCCGACAAGGTTACTCACGTATACAAACTTAGCCTTAACCAAGTGCCAGAAAGCTCGACTGTGCCACAAGTTTCTCGAAGTTGACTCATCGAACTTTCGGCAAGTTATTCTTCAGACACGATAAGAAACTTACTGACCTAAGTGATTTCAAAAGTTTCCAGCGCAAGTCGTCGTGAATATGTAGTAATTCGGGAATCAAAGTTCATTTGTAACTCTCAATTGCCAGTACAAGACTATTGATCGACTTCTAACAACGTTAATATTCACTTGATAGAGACGAGTGGAGTAATTCGAACTCTTCCAGCCAGATTCATCGATATCCTTTAACCTTTTGAACTGCGGAAATAATTTAAGTTTCCACTGTTCCTGCGCGGAATCATTTATTCTTATTTCATGATTTGATTTTTAATGTTTTCTCAAAAATTCACTCAAACTTAGGGAGGATTGTTCTCTATTCTACAATTGTAAATTGCTATTCGAAAATACGTTTTGGAGTGAATAGTTTATTATTATTAAAAGAAAATTAAAAGCATTAAATACAAGATGCTAAATATATAATTTTTATATATAAAATAGACAAATTATTATAGGTCCATACATCAACTGATGCTAAGAGCAATGTAAGGGTTAAGAAATAAGTTGTTTTTATTGAAATGTAGTTATTAAGTTGTGTCCTCGCCGCAGAAATAACGAGGAACATTTTGTTGATATTTTGTATTTCTTTAAGTAGATGCCGATGTTTGCAGAAAATTCCTTAAAGCTCCTTCAATCCTTAATTTCATTGCAATTCATAGCAATTTCACTGACGACGATTTTCAATGTAATTTGCAAAGAAAAACTGTTTAAATTGATACTTATCAGTCAAGTACATAGTAAATGAAGCACTTAAAATAATAAAGAGTTTCTCAAAGGAAAATTCAAAAGGACTCGTTCCTTTTGACTGCTAAAAGTTAGTGTTTCTGTTAGTAAATAAAATGATGCTTGCATAAATAAACCAACATTACAAATAACACCAAAACCCTCAGCAACAATGAGGAACAAAAGTTGCTCGATGTTGCTCCAAGGAAAACACACCGTTAGACAATAAGGAATTCTTATTTTTTTAAAGGACGTCTATAAATACGATTGTTTGTATTGGTGAAAAATTTATGAAAGCAGTAATCAACCCTCACGTTAAGCAGAACTCAAAAGCGTTGATATTCCATTCACGATTAAGCTGGGAATTTGACTTCACGAATGACCCAGCAACACCCCTTTTATTTCTCGGCCATTAACACACTTTTCACCAGTGTTTTCCCCGGCCCTGCGCTGACCGCCGGAGCACATTTGCATAATTGCCATTTTGTCCACTCTCTTCCTGGCTGGAACCCTCGAAAAGAGTGTTAATCTCCCCCTAAATTGCTAAGAAACCAATCATTCCTCTTCAACATTTACCTGTCACCTGTCAATCTTTCTTCCTACCCAATAATTAAAACAACTAAATAAACCATAAGAAATTATTCTTTCTTCTAAACGAACTCGGATGTTATTTCTGCAGTCTGCAGCAAAACGAAAAAATCCGACAGTATCGCAGACAGAAGAGTAGAAATTGCGAGGCGAAAGGAGAACAGGTAGAAAAAAGGAAAGAGCAATGCACGAACCTGAAGAAAAACTATCAATGCACCTCGGAGCTTGTATATACGTTGGGAGAATTTTAACTATAATAATGGGAGGTTCAGAATTAGTTTCTTACACATATATAACTAACATTTCAACAATCTTTCATGCTAATTGTAATAATTTCACAATACCCGAAAAAGCTCTTTAAAAGCACCCGGAAGCTCGCATGTACCCATGAAAGAATTCTATCTAAAATAACATCAAATTGAAATTAGTTACACAAAAATAACTTCAACAACAATTAGGATATGTGACTATAAGCAGACAAACAACCCCTAGAAAATATCGCCGATCCTAGACGAGCCCGACTGCTATTTCCATTGGTCCGCGGTGTGCCGTAAGGAGAAAAAAAATCCAGCAGCATCGCAGACAGAAGAGAGTGGAGATTGCGAGGCGAAAGGAGAAACGGCAGAAAAAAGGAAAGAGCAATACTCAAAGCCGAAGAAAAACTCTTTGAATGTACCAGGGAGCGCGCGTGTGTCCGCCCTGCGCGCACGAGAGAGGCGGACAGACTCTGGGAAAAAGATAGGAAAGAAGAGAGAGAGCGACAAAGAAAGAGAGAGGGGGGTGGAATAGCGTGAGAGGGGTGGAGAGTGCTAGAGAAAGGGGTGGTGGTAGAGCTTTTTCCACGGGACACGCGCACGTATGATTACGGCCACCTACGACCATGACGACAACGGGAAAAAGTTACAGGAAAGTAAGCCTATCGTGGAAGGCGTGGATCGCGGGGCTTTTCCCTCCTTCCACCCTCGGAAGCTTGTCGAGCTTTCCGAGGATAGGAGCGAGCCGGCGCGCTTGCGCGGCCCTCTTCCACTGGGGAAGCGAGAGGCCGAAATCAAAGATAGATAAGGAAGCGCAGCCAGAAGAGGAGGCCGAACGAGCTTAGCTGATATGACGTAAGGCGAGCGGAGAAGGATGGAAAGCTCTCTAGGATTTGGTAGCACCGACCCCCACTAACCCCTCTCTTCGCTCCTCGGTAGGAGAAAGGATTGCCGCGTCAGATCTCCGGCACTCCTCTCCGGGAATCGAGCGCCGGAGGACCTTCCTCTCTACCATGCTGCGCGACGCTCTAGCAATCGCTCATGAAATCATTACCACCCTCTCCAAATCATCCTTCCTCCTAATAAATCATCCTCCGAGCATTCTCTCCCTTCCACGTACCTCCAATTCTTAAAGAATGCAGAGTGCACATGTGTGTTAATTACTTAAAGCAACCAGAGTTGAAGTCCTATTATTATTGTATGTACGAAAAGATTCCGCAATTCGTGCGACTATTTGTTAGTTATAACCAGTTTAGGGTTAGAAAAGTGATTGGCCATTTGTCGGCAATCAGTCGAGCGTTTTTCGATAGTTTTGTAGAATAGAGAAATCGTGTTTTTATGTAAATGCAGTGTAAAGTTGAGTGTTTTTGGTGTTATTAATTTGGAAGTACTTCTTCTTAGGTTAAATTCGATCCAGTTGACAAGTGTTGGTCGAAATTGCAATGTTCATTGATACACGTACTTGTCTCGCAATTAGCTTCGAGGGTGGCTCATTCAAATTAATGATACATGAAGATTTATACCCTGTAGAGTTTGAAATTGGAGTTCTACGCTTTGCTATTTTGGTAACTGCCGGTTTGCGCTTTCGTGCTTCTGCAATCTGAACTGCGATTGCTACTTCGTCCTGCTTGTATTTCAGTTGCTACCGTTAAATATTGATGACTTACAAGATGCTGTTTCTCGGTCATTGAGCTGAATTAATTATTGGTAACTATAAAACTATAAGAAGAAATATGACAGATGTGAAAAGATGTTATTTTTTGTTCAGTATGTTATTATACGCGTATATAATAATTATTGTTCAAAGGATTGTGCATTTTTACAAATATATCTTTGTTCAAAATAAGCAAGTATGTGTACGTACCTTTAAGAAGGAAAAAATTACTGCGATAATTGATTAGAAAACTAGATCGTTACATACAGATTAATATGAGCATTTAAATCTATGCTGTATCGAATACGAGCTATAATTTCGTGATTATTAACGTGAAATTTCAATGTGATCTTCAATTTGACTTTGAGACACGAATAAATATTGCTTTTACATCCACGTTTTACAAAATTTGATAATTATTAGACGTTGGCAATAGTTTGTTACTAGGAAAGGAGGTCCATTAGAAATAACGACATATTTGACAGCTCAAGTCGGAGTCGTACATCTAATTTTAAATAATGTGCGATTGAGTATAATCGCTCGTTTAATCGGGATTAGACGTTCATAATCGCCTTTTTCTAGTCAAATATGTATGAATTTAGACTTTTAGAATTAGGAAAATTCATTAATTTTCCAGGTTTGGAAGCCCTTTAATTTCTGTAGATATTCAATTGTGGTTAGCCTTCTGCTATACTGAAAAACATTTTTCTTTTTGAGACATTTGTTACTTAAAGGGTTTGCAAAGGTTTGATCATTTCCGAATATTCCCCCTCAAAAATCTAGGAGAAAAAATACAATATTCATCATAATATAATCTGTTTTGATTTCAGAAGCCGAACTGTAACGATATTCTACGAATGGAAGTAAATGCAAATTTTAATCGATTCTATAGGTTTACGTTCGGTAGCTGACAATATTTTGCTCCTTACAATTTGTGTTCACATATTTATGTTTTTCCCTAATCTAAACAAAAGTGTTGTTGAAATATTCAGTAATTTTAACAAACATTATGCAAAACTGCTTACTTTTATTTATGCTTCATACTATTAAAACGTCAGACATATCTATAATGAGGGAAAATAAAGTAGCTTATACAATATGATGTTTTAGATACTTCGAATTTCCACCTAAACACGAAGAAATTAAAAGAAGAAATTGAAAAAACAATTCGAACGAATACGACTTTTTAGATAACTGAAATTTCCACTGAAGCATAAAGGAATTGTTTACAAACAGAATATTAGGAACAAAGGAAAACTAAGTTTTTTAAGTAACTTAAAAAAATGCAATCAAATGATTTCTTAAATACTTCCAAATTCGCTTCGAGCAGAAAGGAATTTTGTCGCTGACTGACCAGCAAATGCGCGATGTGCTAATTTCGAGTCTTTGAGATTGGGGTAGTATTGTGGGAAGGGTGAGGAGCGACGCGGGTTGAAGGGAGCGGCGGCCGAAGGCAGACGCATCGGTCTCCGTAGTTAATTTATGACTTCAGCGGTGAATTTTGTGCAGGAAACACATCAAAGTTCAGTAACGGTCAACGCAAGCCGGGCGCATACACACGTAGACATAGAAGAAGCGAGAGGGCAGTAAACGAGTGGAGAGGAGTGTGTGAGACGAATTGAGAGGAAGTTGAGAGGATGGATGCTAAGGGGGTGGTGCAGGCGGGGGGGTTGGGGGTGGCTGAAGAGGGGACAGAGAGAGGGGCTTCACGGACGGTAAAGCAACCACGGGCCGCGCTCTAACTATGTTAAAAGTTTTAATATTAGTTTAGTCGACGGCCACGGTAGATTGAGACGTAATTCCAGGTAATACCATGGTTCTACGAGCTACTTCCAGCTAATACCGAACGAAACGCGTTCTACAAAGGACCCTCCAGCCCTGCACTCCTTAATCTGCATTAAACTCAACGTTTGCTAGCCAGCCTACCGCTGATGAACGTACCAACCCGCTCCACCCACCGCTGCAACCCATCTTCGATTTTCACATGCACGACGCCTCGCGTCTTCCATCCTTCGACGCTGGCGACGCAGCATACATCACATTGTTTGATATTCGATACCTTCAGGCTTTTCGAAAGTGCACACAGTTCGCAGAAAATATAAGTCAATCGTGAGTGTTGCAATATTCACTTGTACGAAAAATAATCAAGGTGTTAGTTTCTGTAAAAATTGTCAAATCAACACTGCTTACTACAAACTTGAAGTTGCCTTATCGCAGTGTTATTGAGGAATTTTAGCAGAATTTAAAGTCTGGGGTTCACTATTTTTCGTACATTTAATAAACAAAAACCGTTTCGGTACATAATATATCTATTTAATACCTACCAAACGTCACTCAGTAAAGTATTCTGATATTTTATTAGAATGTGAAAGATTCTCTATTGTATAATGATTATAATGCAGACTTTATTGATTTCAAGTTGCCTCAATGTCAACGGTGATTTCAATTGTATTACTTTCTAAAGATGTCGGAATACATTCCCGATAAATAATGTTGTCATAACAAAAACTAGTCATTAATGTTTTAACATATTCGTAGCCGCTCATATAATTTTAATTTATTTTTATGTCATTTTATATTTTGTATGGTTATCAACGGCAACAACTCTGAGGCATTCATCTATAGATTCTTGGAAATTGTACGTCGCATCCAGTTAAAGCTGTCGCGTCAGGACCGCCGGCTGTGAAAGTGTGAATAGCCTTTCCATTCAAATCTTATAATTAGTTTAGTACGTCGTTTTGTGCATGACATATTTTCTTTGTGTGTTTCAAACATATGACAAACATAATCAATCGTACTCTGTAAAGTTTCTATGGTGTTAGAAAATTGTAGTTTTTTTATAGAAGAGAAATTGGTTTAATGTACCAAGTTCTACTTAACAGATAATAAATGATAACTATATTTTAATAACAATCCAACATTACAATTTAATTAAACAAAGTTTGCATTAGGCTCCTTGCATTCTCTATTAAATGGTAAGATAAATGCTCTGGGCAAATACATCTGGAAATACAGTTAGAAATAGTGCTTGCAACTGTGTAAATTATTCAGTCACTCACTTTTAATAATATTTATTTTTAGTAGGCTGTGCAGTAAAGAATTTAATTAAAATTAACGAAAAAAATTATACTTGTGATTAACATTTATATATTTAAATATTGGTGGAATTCGAGCTTCGTAAAATGTTTGTCCGAATGTTACGTAATCTGGTTTTCTGTAGAGGATTGGGGACGTAGGAACTTTTGGGAATTATATACATTCTCCTGTTGTGTACTGCAATCTTATTTATAAAAGTTTGCGGTGTTAATAATTTTTTCTTTTTCATGTTTGTGGATAATATAACCTGGCACGCAAGGTTTTTAAACTTTAGACGTAAAACTTATTTCTGCAACTCCTAAAAAACATTAATACATAATTTTTAACCAATAAGAATTTTATAAGAAACACGAAATTGTAATGCATATTTATAGAATAACATAAGATTCTGATTAAACCCAATGAAATTTAGTATTGCAACCTTCAAGTATCGTTTCTATGCTTATATCACTCAACATTTGCTCGACGCATATTCAATTTAAATAATTGAGTCTAAGTGACGACCAATGATGGAAAACTAGAAAAAAGTCTAAGTCTGCAAGAATTTGGAAGCAGAAATTTGAGTTAATTTTTTATATAAAACTGTCCTGGAATAATTAAGTTCCGCCGAACTACCCCCAAATGGCAAGTCTTATATTTTTGTTGTTTTTGTTAATGTCAAAAGCTACAGCAAATGTCTACTCTACATCTTTAAAAGTGTATACTGCAGCATGGAAGTCGAGATTTCGAAATGTAATTGTTTCCTTCAGAAAATAGTTTTAATCGGGGTAATTCGGGGTGGATTAACGTTGTATACTTTGGATTTTGGCTGCGTTCCAGGGGCGCAGAGAAGACTTAAAAAAATAATAGAGCATTTACAGAAAATATCGTCTAAGGAAATGCTTTAAAGCGCAGTCTCTGCAAAGTAAAGCAATGCAAATAATGTACCCGTGTAGTTAGATAAAAAAAACTACACTTATATTAAAATAAACACTTCTTTCTTATATAAAACTAGAGAGTATCACATACAAATATCTTAAATAACACATTTTATTTTGAACTTGATGAATGAGCTTTAGAAGCCCAGTCTTTAAAATCTATCGAATTCTTCGCTTATTGCATTCAACCCAAAATAAATTATTAGATTTGTCCAAATTAATCGAGTATATTCAATTTTCGTCTTTCTTGCATGTATTTAGTCATCACGACGTGGCAGGAAGATGATTCGAGTGGCCCGATGATCGCTCGGATTTCTAAGCTGAAACGGATAAGCGGACGCAGACGCGGGCTTGGTATTTTCCGACTCAAGGACGAAAGACAGATGGATACTGAGGAACGGAAGAGGAGAATAGGAAAAATGCACCTGCGTCGAGTAATAATTCCTGGGGTCCAAGCAGGAGGAGTGCCGAGCGTGAGTCGCCGAGAGAGAGAGACAGAGGGAAAGAAAGATAGAGTGATAGTTAAGGGATGGGTTTTGGAGTGGGTGGGGGGAGTCAGGGGTGCCTTGGTGGAAAAGAAAATAACTCGGAGGTGGACCACACATTTTGCTTGGGAGTTCGTCTCCGTCCCAGCAAAATCGCACTACGCCCTATCCGTCTCCTCCTCCTCGTTCTCCTCATCCTCCACCTTCATCCGGCTCTCCGTTCAGCGGCTCTCTTCCTCTCTCCACCCTCTTTCTCGCTTGCCTCCTCGCCTCCTCTCCCCCTCGATCACCTCCCACGGAGACGAGTCGATGCGTGCGTACGAACACAACCAAGAAAAGTTTTACTTTCACCAACACCAGGGAACACCTCTCTCACTGACACATTCTCCCGATCCTCCTCCCATTCTCGTCCTCTCCCTCTCCGAGTCTGTCTCTCGCCATCTTTCTCCGGTGGACCCAGGTTTTCCCTCCCTCCTCTAATTTAACTCCTCGCGAACTCATACATAGCCGCACGCGCAACGATGACGCTGAAGGAGAGCGAGCGGACACGCGCACACACTTGCCCGCAGAGAGATTCCCGCTCACCAACACCGGGGCGAAATCCTCCTAGGGCTCTTTCCACCTCCAGCTCTCCCGATTCCTCCTGGTTACTCTCCACCTCCTGGTCCTTCCGCGCGTCCTCCTACCGAGACTGGCTCTCGCCGCGGCACACGATCTCTCGGCGCCGCCGCTCGTGGAAAATCGGCGCCGCTCGCTCGCGCTCACGTCCTAGCGCGCACCCGGTTTGGACCCGCTCTTGTTTGCCCTGCCCGACGTCGATCACCGCGCCACGCTGCTCTCTCTCACCCTCTCTCTCTCTCTGTCTTTCTTTCACCCTCTCTCTCTCTCTCTCTCTCTCTCTCTCTCTCTCTCTCTCTCTCTCTTTCTCTCCTCGCCAAATCCCTCGCTCGTTTTTCCCAAACACTGCCACTCTTCCAAGTCAACTGTGAACCAGGCGGTCTGTGATACACGCGTAGTGCGCCCCACACTCGAACCCCTTCGTTCTCGGCCCCCCTTGTGATACCTGCTGCGGCCGATTCTACTTGCCACTTCCGCTCGTCGTGTTTACAACTGCTGCTGTAAGTAGTCCAGTTCCTGTTGGTAGTGTTGTTGAGTCGGTGTTTGCCTCTGCATGCTCTTGTACTCGTGGTGTGTCGAGAAATTGATTTGGCCGATTTTTTTTTTTATGGAAACGTGGGTGCAAAGATTCTTTGTTGTATCGCGGAAGTTCGGATGAGAGTTGAGTATCTTAGTATTGTGGCGTTTTTATTTTTCATTTTGTTTCTTCTGTTATTGTCTATTTTGGCACTGTCAAACGATTTGTATATGTGGTCAAGTATTAACAATTTGCGTTGTGTAATTAGGTTCCTGTAATATTGTTGTGTCAAGGTTTATTTTAAAGTAAAAAAACATTCTTCAATCTTTAGCTTTTTTGCAAAGTATCGTGGTAGCGGAAACGTTTATTTCTTTCAGTGGTATATTGTATTGTCTTTGCTTGTTGACGGTGAAAATATTCGAGTGTATTCCAATGCGGTAAAGGAAAAATTAAAATCGTATCGTTCCACATACTTGAGCTTCCATGATCAGGGGTATTTCGATACTAGAAGTTATAAAATAAGGGTGCGAAGAGTCACAAGAATCGTAAAAATAAATTTTCAACGAGAAAATGATGAATTTCAAACAAAAACTTCTTTCTATCAGAGTTACACTATGTGTTTCGAAAAGTATCTACAAGAAACTTGTTAGTTGCTTAACGATTTTTCGCCACCAGTGGTTAATGTATTTCGTAAGCAATACTGTTTCTTAAATAGATTGAGTAGTAAATACTAAAACGAGTAATTTATAGAAAGTGTTTCTTAAATATTATTATCTGATTAAAAAGTGCATAATATTATATTACTCAAAGTAATTATTGTTGAACATTCTGTTGGTTATCAGCCTTTGATTAAATTGTCTATGCGGTGGAAGCAGTACACCCGGAAGGGCGTTGTTTTTGTACAGTTGTGATACGCGTTTAGCTTACAATTAACCCAACATAGTGCTACTTATACAAATTGCACGTATGTCTAGACAGTTAGACAGTTACGAATTAAAGGAGAATGTTGCGTATTCATATCAACATTTAATAATCAACAGTAAGTTTGGGAGCATAATTTTTCGGATGTTTGTTGCTCTTAGCGAGAAGTTTTCTTCCAAAGTGACTAACACCTGGTCACGATAAATTCCATGCTTTATGCTAATGGTCTTTTCCTTCATTGATTTCTCTCAAGTTCTGTCCTCAGTAGAGGAACACCGTGGAACTTTTTCTTTCTCATTGTTCGTGAATGTTCTGCTATTCCTCGTATTCGTATTTTGACAACAGAAGCGTTAAGGAACTTCAAGAAATTTTGAGAAACTGGAACTTTTTCCGAAAATACACAATAGAGCAATATAAAATTCCTCGGTCTTCCCCCAGAAAGGGCACAGTTGTAAATTCCCTACAAGATACATAAAGGATCAACAGACGCAATTGTCATGAAGGTTCTTCCTAGAAATCGCCGTCTCCATAACAACTATTGTTATTACAATTCCTCCCAAAAAAAGTTGAAAAGCATCCTGACACAGACAAAAGAAGCATTCGGATTTTAGTTCCCTGAAAAGGGTACAGTTTTAAATTCCCCACAAGATACATAAACCATCAACAGATGCAATTGTCACGAAGCTTCCTCTCGGAAAGCTCTTAAAGAACTGCATTCTAACGTACATATTGATATTACCATTCAGCCTAAAATAAGTTGACGAAGATCTTGACACAGACAAAGGAAAGACTTGAAATTTAGTTGCCTGAAAAGGACACAGTTTTAAGTTCCCCACAAGATACATAAAGAGTCAACAGATCCAATTGTAATGAAGCTTTGTCCCAGAAAGCTCTTAAAGAACTACATTCCAATGCAGATATTGATATTACGATTCAGCCGAAAATAGGTTGAAAAACATCTTGACACAGACAAAAGAGACACTCGAAATTTAGTTCGGGGGAAAGTTTGCGAGGTAAGCTGATTAGGCGAATTGCGTGATATGCAAGAGCACCTATACACATACTCCGTCACGAGATAGGATCAGGAAAAGTAGCGAAGGGTGGTCCCAGTCTCAAACTTTGTTCTTGTTCTTCCGCGGAACTTGGCTGCACCTTAGGATTCCTCTTGCCCTCTGCTTCCACCGAGGTTGGGGGTGCGTTCCTTACCTTTGGTGGCCCCGGTGCACCCCCTGCCCGGGCTTAACCCGTACCAATGAACAAACTAGCCGACCCCAGCGATACTTACTTCTTTCTTGTTACGCGGCTATCAAGTTTTGCGCCAATCCGCTGGCTTCGAAACGTTGGGCCGTGAACTTGGTCTCTTCCATCCCCCTCATCCACCGCCATCCCTCCCCCGACCCGAACCCCTTACTTTACTTTCTTCTTCTACTCTCAGTTTCTTGCGATTTTGTCTAAGGCCATGCCTAGAGCCGAGAACCTCCGTTAAACTAGGCGACGGGTTAACGACAGTCAACATATTGCGGCTAGACTTTCTCAAGGGGACTTGTCTTTCGAATCAACCCTCTAATCGTCCACCAGGAAGCAGTAATACTTCATTACTCACGATACGACTGATGTTACTTAAGTGAAAGAAACAATGTGTCATATCCACGTTGGAGTATCATTAACAACTAATCTCCGGGATCACATTTTAAACGAAAGGCAGAACAGTTGCTCGAGTGGTGCGTTTGACTCTACATATGGATGCATTGTGTGAAAGGGGAATTAATCCTTGCAGACCCCCAAGTACAAGTGTTCCGTGAACATCGTACCAGAAGCAGGTACACCGTCAAGATATTGGTACCAAGGCAGTTTTTGCCAGCGAGAAAAGGTGGCTCGTTTTGTTTTAAACGTTGCAGAAAAGTGACAGTCCCTCGCGCAATAAAGTAGTGAGACAAAGGGAAGATTGTGTTTCGGGAGGCAGGGAGAGAATAGGCGAGGAGAGAAAAGAGCGAGAGCGAGAGAGAGACAGGAGGAGAGGAAGTAAGGGAGTGTGAGTTAGTAGGGGAATTGTTAGCCGAAGTTTAAACTTGGTTGTCGACTGCCGTTAACAAGGTTTGCCATGGGGCTGGTTCAGTAGTGTCTAGGTCTCGGGGTGTGCCACATCTCGCACCCATGTTCATCACCTCGTCGCCTCTTTATCACTGAAAGTAGTAATCGCCGGGCGGTTATCGGACTTTTCCCATTTCATATTCCAAGTGAATTAGCGGCAAACTTCCTCCAAGACTCCTCGTCAATGAGAAACAGTGAATGCCTGGACTTGATGACCGCGATCATCGACCCTGTGATGCTCTTGGCTCTGTGCTCTTTTTGATTCATGTGGTTTCTCCATGTACAAAAGGTGGATCATCAAGGACGCGGTGTGATCGTTGTATCGGTGCATGTTTGACGATGTTTGAAAATCAGTCACTCAACTTTGCTTCGATGATTCTACGGTTGCGACGGAAGTAGCTGTCAAGGAGTGCGAACAGTAAGCAGATCTCGATAATAGTGACTATAATTACCACTCAATTAAGTATGTCAGTCCCGAAATTTGTGTACAATTTCGTAATTATATATATTGTGAACGACACAGGAAGAAGCAGGAAAGTGTGTGGGTCTCTCCTCCCTTTCAGAATCCTTCATACACGCTTTCGCGCATTATTCTGCCCCTTTTGAACCCGACACTTTATTTCATTGCTGATGTTATGTTCTTGTTACTTTATACACTGCAGATAATAATTGTATTTAAAGTTCACAAGGCAATTGTGTGTTCAGAGGGAGTTTTTGTAAGACAAAACTCTATTTAATTGCATATAAACTTCTTTCCTAGACTGAAAACATTAAGAATTTTAAGACATGGCATGATTAACTTCCTCGAAGTGAATTTAGTACGCCTTGAGTTTTCGAGAGTGTGAAATTGCAGGGGAAATTTAACGTTGCTGCATGCTTTGTATTTATGACATTTCTCAGCGTCTCTCATGCGCACGTGGCGGATACTAAACGTTACTTATGTGCCTTGAGATCGCAAAGCTTTGTAACTGGTGCAAATTATATTTATATCAAACAGCAAGCTCGCACTAATAATAATAAATTCAGGGTGAATGTTAACAACATGCTTTTGTTTGAAAGAAAGTACTTATTACTCTGACTAACTGTAATATTGAAATAGTCTTTCGGGGTGATAAAGAAGCTTCACGAAGAAGCAAGCGAGGCAAAGCCATTTCCTGCATATGAAGTTAAATACTTGGGTTTTTAATAACAACGGCTTCCTTAAATAACACGGGAAACAAATCTTCATGTTTTCATTCTGTCTGGAGCAAATTATTCTATGGGTTTTATTGGGAATGATACAGGTTATCCTTTTCAATGTTATTCAGTCTTCATACAGTTGTCAAGTAATTCAACTGTTCGGCGGTCTTCCCATGATTCAGATCTAACTCGTACTGTTGTTATAATCGTTCACGTGTTCGCTTTGTGTGTTCTGTCGAAACTTCTGTCAAAACTTTCTGTCGGAACATGAAAACTCGAATCAACAATGAAACTATGCTAGTGCTACGCTACACAGTGCTGAGGGTTTGTACTTTGTTTTTGTAATAGAAAAATTGCAATCGCTCATAAATTTATCATTATTTATTTGCTTTGCTTTGAAATATTACTTCATTTCCTTTTTTGTTAATTAAAGTGATAAATGTACTCGACTTTGACAATATCCTGTTCACAAACAGAAACTATATTAGTTATAAAGAAAAATGGCGATACAATGTGTTGCAATGTTACTTCCGGGTTTAAAATGAGACAAACCGCCATATTCAACACTTATCTATTAAATTATTCTTCTATCTATTAAATTATTATCTTATCTCTTCAAAGTTATTTGTGTAATTTTTTTTTAAAAACCGAGACACTTGTCTTCTTATTTTTAACGTATGTGCGGTTGCTATGTGCTTCATATCCACACAGTTAGGCAAGTTTTTTTTACTATCCATACCTATATATGAAAACGTGAAGTTCTTGGGTTGTAATAGGCAATCTTTGAAATTACAGAACAGATTTAAAACATTCTTTCATTATGAAGGTTTCTTCTTCCGAAGACATAAGTTGTACATACCGTCGTTGTGTACTGGTAAACTACAAAGTGTAACAAGTATAAATATAAATCTAGATGTATTGAGTAGTGTAGATTAACTGTTCTACTCTAAACTTTCATTCAAAATATTTCCACGGTCACATCTTTTGCACAAACCACGATGTCAGTGGCAAACTTGAACAAAATTTCTAAGCGACCGTGGAATAACATGTAATTCGTTAAATTAAATCATTTTTAATGTGCACGTGAAATTTCACCCGAACGAAATCGTTTTAGATAAATGTAGACGAACTAATTACTGTATGAGATATTATAACACTTAAAATTATAATTTTAAGCATTGTGAATGTGACTTTATCAGAATTTTTATCTTAATTTAAAAGTTACAATATATATTATACAACTCATCCCTTTCATATATAAATGTGGAAATTGTACGATTTCAGGAAGCGTAAACTCGTTACATTGTGGGATTCGAATTTCCTGGATTTGTTTGACATTAGAATTGCGATAACCGACACCAAAAATGCGCGTTACAAATGAAAGCAATTCCCCAAAATTAAGAACCATTAGACTCGTGTTTAGAGGTTCCTTCACTTTTATTATACATTATAGTATATATTCTTAATTCTGCATAACCTACCGTAATCCAGTTATAGTAATATTAAGACTAGACCATTAATACAACCTATAAAATACACTAAGCCCAAATTACTAGCCATAATACAAGAATTAAAATTTAAACTTATGCTGCATGCGTTGCAAATTGGTGATCTTTTTGGGTTGAGCTTTAAAACAATTGTTTATCGTATAAACTAAAAACAAGAAAACTAAGTAGTTATCCAGTCGGCGATAGATCGAAAACATTACGAACAATTACTCTTATTTGATACGAAGAACTCAATTATGTTTATGTTTGCATAAATTGTCATAATATTAAGAACAAATCGTCAATACAACCGAAAAAATATGCGAGATTCTAAGTACTAGCCATATTACAAACAATAAAATCGTAACTTATGTTACACGCGACGGAAATTGGTGAGCTTTTTAGTTTGAGCTTTAAAACAATCTTTTGTGTTCGTATCAGTTGAACCGATGATATCCGTGTATTGGGGTTGCGCCCCCTTTTCTGGAGCATAAGTGCTATCGTCGCGAGAACCGGGGGATTGCGAAGGTTGTGGGGCTTGAATTTGGGTGGAAGAATCATACTGAAGCAACCGCTGAGGGTGAAGATTCACTCCCTGCGCGTTCACTGATTATATCGATTCCAGGCCTACCTAAAGGAATTACGTCAAGAGTGGCCCTAACCTTCCTCAACCTTAAAGCTAAAGACTCAGAAGACATTCTCTCATCCTCGCGACATCCCTACACAATTTCTACTCTTTAGAGAAACTAATATTTTTTATTACCTCTTTCACTTGCTAAGCTAAATCTTTCTTTGTTATTAATAAATTTAAAACTAAAGACACTTTGATAAGGAACAGAAGAATATCATCGTGTAACATATTCACTAAAAGAAGGATTGAAATAGTAACAATTGTTATAATTCGGTTGAAACTATACGAGTGTTCATCGTCGAATGTAGTGCTTGCAAGAAAAAGTACGATATCGAGATAGATATGAACAAGGTTTTGGATTTGATCCATGATATAAAACGAATTTTTAACAATAAATATACCCACCGAATCGAATATTTCCTCCTTATCGAAGTCAGTCAAAAACCGTCACTCTATTTGTGAGAGACGCTGTTTTGTTAAACAAGCTGTCATCTTGCAGGACATATTAGAATAAGTGGATTATGCTTGGTTGTATTATTTTTACCTACGATCTGACATTTCTGGCTTTCGACGTTTTGACATGTGATTCTTGCGATTAATAAAACATTAACTGTGTAACCAATTATTCCGTCGGTGCAAGTTATTCCTTGAATCAAAGTCTAAATTTCATCTTATCAGTAATTGTTATTATTACATATGAAAAGTTATGCGAAGACGAAAACTATTAAAGGATTACTAATCGATTTGTTTATTTTTTAAAACAACGTATTTTTTCAAACCTTAACTGCATAGTACAATGATTGTCAATTTTCATGGTGCAACGACAATCAACCAAATCATGCATTGTCGTCAAGATTATTAACGATTTTTATGAATGGTTTATACTTTTTACATGGAATTATACGTCTATGCAAGGAAACATTTGTCAAAGAGTTTTCTTTCTTACTATGCCAGTCTCACTGTTCATTCAAGCATATTATGTTTCATTTATTTATTTATGGTCGTCCTACATCAGTTTTAATGAATATCGTGTAATGAACTGTTGTCAAATTCAGGAAACCTCTGAGAACATTCGAATAATTCTGAAATCATTTCTTTGCATACCTAAATTTAATTTTCGTTGAAACCACATGCACTAAGAGAACTGCACTTTTATTAACAGTGAGTTTTAAATTATTATTTTCTTTAGCTGTAACTATGATTTACAATTCGGAAGAATTATTACCAATCACACTGAACTGTCGAAGTAAGCGATCAATGTGTATCCAAAATATTGTTTATCTTGCAAAACTCAGTAAGTTTTTAAACTTGTGGTAAATCAAGAAAACGTATCATTAATAGCCTCGAAACAATTTCTCAACAAATCTGAATTTGGAAACAGACACATAAACAGTCACCTGTTAAACTGCATTGTTTTTAATCAATATTGGTGAAGTGCATAATAATTAAACTACTGTTTAATAAGTAATACATGAATTAAAATTCATAATTATTCGACGAAATTGACTGTTCTCGTTATATATTACGCGATTACTTTTTATTTCGTGTCAGTTTTACCGATTTTGTATACAATACTTGAATTTTTGGATCCGTATGCTAAACAGTACGTCTAACAATACTTAAACCTATGAAATAATGAAAAATTGCTCAGAAATAATACATTGCTGCTTGCGAGTACGAAGAATTTATTACATTGTATGTACAAGGACTGAATACATTTTCGAATCAAATACGGCAGAAGAGTTAAATTAGGCTCGTATTATAGTTATCAAATCAACTTTATTATCGTTAGATAAACGTTTCATGAAGAAGGAAACAGGAAGCATTTGAAGAATAATAAAACTTAATCTTCGGTAAAATCTTGAATATGTTATAGCACTGTCAGATAGTTAATACGGCAAATTCGAACTTGATGATACACCTTTAAGTTAATCTATCGAGAGATACAATTCAAGATTGCTCTGACGTGTGGAATTGGCTTTAGTAATTCCTGAATCATCACTTTGAATTTCAAGTTTTCATGGATGTAATCCGAGATAGTTAACAGTGCGAATTAGTCTTCGCTAACATGTCTTTAAATCAATGTGTTGAGTGATATAATTCAAGAATAATAAATACACGCAATTGGCATTAGTAATTCGTCAATGACCTATAAGAATCTGCAGTTTTCGTTGTATGAACGAAAGATAGATAATAGTGCGAATTAGATTTCGATGCCGTGTCTTTAAGACAATCTATCGTGTGATACAATTCAAGAATGCCCAAATACGTGCGATTGGGTTCAATAATTCCATCATGATCAGTGGGAACCTGAAAATTTAATGAATTCAATGATAGTTGCTAAATACTGATAATATGACTTCGATGATAGTGACTCACAAAATTGTTCATGTTAGCAGCTCGCAGTTTCTACGCAGTACACAGAATCTACAAATGTACAAATATATGAACGAAGTAGCGTCTTACTGTGTGTCTTTAAATGAATTAAATTCGAGTTTCGAGAATTAGTTTGGAGAACTTGATGATAGACACCAAATATTGCGAATAGGACTTCGACGATATGTCTTAAGTGATTCTGTCCTTTCATGTAATTAAAGAACACTCGAATAACTGAAATTGCGTATGGAAATGCCTCTGTGATCCCTAATTCCTACAGATATTAAGTTTTGATGGCGTTAAAACCAGATGATTAATAGTTAAATCTTACCTTAATGATGCGTCTTTAAACAAATCTGAAATACATCACGAATGATACGATTCCATGGCACTCAGATCCACTCGATTTGCTTTAGTAATTCCTGAATGATCCCCAGGAGTCTAAAGTTTTGCCGGATTTAATGATGCTTGGGGCTCTCGAGTAATATTAGTGGTAAATTGGATTTTGATTAAACATCTTTAAATGAATCTAAGATACATTTGAAATGATGGAATTGAAGGACGATCGACCAGATCCACGCGATTCGCTTTAGTAATTCCTGAATGATCCCGAGGAATCCGAAGTCTTGCCGGATTTAATGATGTTAGGGGCTCTCTGGTAATATTGGCGGTAGGTGCTGTGGGCCAATCTCTCAAAGAATACACTATCATGGGTAACTCGGAGACGGTACGGCTCGGCGCGGCTCTACGCGGCGGAAGTAGGAAAGGTCGAAAGGGGTAGATGAGCGCGCAAGGACGAGGCTATATCCACCAAGCCGAAAGGGTGGTAGCGGCTGTCAAGAGAGTCAGGAAGGACGAAGGGTTTTGGGTCGGCGGGGTAGGCAATTAATACGACGCGAAGGCATGCACGTTGGCAGGCAACGCTCGAGGTTTGCTTCATTAGGGCCCTACCGTACAGTAGAAGGGATGATTTTTCGTCCCCGAGCCTCCAGCCTTCCCGCTGCCGCCTCATTGGTTTCTAATTATCGAAATGCCGACGCCTTAAGGCATCGGGCTCCCGCCTGCAGCCCACTTACAATTTCCCTTCCAACCACTCGCCGCAAAATCTCACGTAATTTATTACCGCCAACTGAACATTCTTTGACGTTGAGTGTCGACTCTTCGGATCAACTTGCCAAACCAGTATACTACTGTTAAAGTAGCTGCAATTTGATAGCAAACAGTACGTATAAATCAACATATCCCATTAATTTCTCCACAATTTGCAGCAAGAACGTACAACTCTACATTTCGATGCTACTAACAACATATTATCTGACAGAGAATATGCTAACTTTTTCGACATTAATACAGTCTACTTTTATTTCAACGTTATACCGTCGCGACATTCCTTCGAACGATTTATATTTAATTGCAGAACAAGGCTACCGCACTAGCTTTCGGATTTGAGGACGCGTCGAGTAGGTTGCGCCGTTCTCGAATATTCAAAATATTCAAAATCCCTTAAGGGATGGTGTCCTTCATGGGAGGGAAGCTGAGGAGATCGCATAGAATTCTAGCTGACTGGCAATAGTTTGCACCAGCCAGTAGAAATCTAGGGTTCCAGACGGAGAGGTGCTATACATCTGTTTCCCGGTATATCGAAAAAGAGGCGGGCATTCTTATAGGCCGCGCTGTTGAAGGTGGCGTTGGAGCAATGTCTAGGCGGTGGCTAGGAAGGCAGGCTGGAGGTGAGGAGGAAGAGCCGGTCGCGAAAGAGCGAGGAGGAGAGGGTTGCAAGGATGTGGAGGGTTGGGAGAGGAGAGGGTGAGGAGAGGAGTGGAGAGGAGTCGGTAGCGGGTCGGTGCTTGAATCGGCGAACGGTCTCGTAGGCGGTGGATGTGGAAGATGGAAGAGCAATATCAAGGGAAGCAGAAGGAGAATGAAGCGACCGAGGTGAACCAGGATCGAAGCAAGAGAAGCAAGAGGACCAGGAGGATGCGGAGGAGGACTAAGTGTAGAGGGATGGCCAAGGTAACCAAGCGGGGGTGGTCCAATCAGAGGCGAGTACGGGTGGGGCGGAATACCTCCGCCCTCTCCCTCTTGCAGTCCTCTTGCAACCCTCTTGCAGCCCGACTCAACCTCCCGTTCCCGGAGGTTGGAATCACCGCCACCTTTGCCCACCACCACCACCACCACCACCACCACCACCACCGACGCCAGCCACCTTCTTTCTCCTACTCCACCCTCGCCTCCTACGCCCTAAGCTCGATCTCTCCTGCCTGCTCGCCTGCCTCGTCTCACCACGCCGCACCGCGCCGCGCCACGCCGCGCCTGCCTCCTTGCCTGCTAGCCTGCCCGCCTGCCTGCTTGCCTGCCTGCCTCGCCTGAATCCCCCGCGGCCCTGCCGGCTGCCCAAGACAAGTGCCCGCGAGAAATTCTCACGGTATGAGCAGGGATCGTTACCCACCGGCCACCGTCTCACCATACTCAACCTTCACGACAACAAGCCTTTTTCACTCCAGTTTACGCGCATTCCCATTATTTACCGGTGCATCGGCGAACAACACGCGCGCTCTTCTGCACCCCACGACTCGCGCGGGCTCCGCCACCGCCGCTCGCTCGCTCGCTCGGCCGGCTCCAACGCCGAGCTCTTCCGCGCCTAGTGCTCCGACACTTGAGGGCCACCCTCAGATTAATACCGCTCGCACCACTCCTCGACCCTGCCGCATCAGTTAGATCACCAGTAAGTAGAAGGAATCGCTTTTCTCTCTGCATGCACAGTGACTCACAAATCGACTTGGACTTTGGAGAAATAGTGGAGCTAGTTTTAGTGTGTTCCTTGATCCCTAAGGTTCCCTGTCAAAGTGATTAATATGAGTTTGTGAGTCGGTGTGTGTTAAAGTTATTATCTCTTTGTTAAGTTCTCGAGATTCTAGAGCCAGTGATGAAGGTTTACGTGTCTCTTCTGTTTTTTTTTATTTCCGTGTTTGGTTTTGGGGATTGGTAGGTGTAAATGTCGTCGGTGAGACACGGGGAACCGATGGACTGTGTTTTTTATTTGACGGAGATCCGCCGCTTCCTCCTCGAAGTCACTCGTTTCTCGGTGTGATAACTCATAAATCAGCGATAAGTAGAATTTTATAGCTGACTGGGAAAGGAGAGTTCCCGCTTGGGGTTCGGTTGAGTGGGCACATGTGCCTTCAGAGAAAAACGGTGTAACCAGGCAGGCATGTGGGAACGCCGAGAGAAAGAATCGGCAGTGGGAGAAGCGGGAAGAGGAACATAGTGCTGTGTGCATGAATCGTTCGGGCAAAGCGCGAATGATTCGATCTTTCTAAACCATTTCGTCGCTTTCGATCTTCTGAAATATTGCTTGCTCTTCCATTCTGTTGCTCTATGATATTTCGTATGCATTTGTGGTTCATAGCAAGCTCGGAATGAATTTATAATTATACCTTCCAACAATTATTGAAATCTTGTTCACTGTTGCTAGTTTGCTCTCTTGGGTTCTCATTACTATTCGTATGACTAACTCATAGCGGAAAGTTCCTAAGTTGCTACTTGCGGCTTGGCAAGTTTCTTCGGGAAAAATCGATGCTATACGAAAGTGAGATAAATGAGTGTAGGGATTGGTGAAGATGTTTCTGATATGATTTTCGCACAATGTTTATTGGAGGTAATTGGAGGGTTGGAAAGATATCATTCGTGGTTTGTGTTAGCAGACTGTTTGTACTTATTGTTAGTTTGATCTGTTTGTCGCATTCAACAGTGTTAGACAGTTTCCATTTCGTCTTTAAGAGTTGAACGTTTCCCACATTTGACAAAAGTAAGCGATCTCGTTGCAGAACTTATTGTATATTACACAACTGTAATTAAGTTCAACTCAAAGTTCGATACTTTTAATGAATTTAAGCATGTTTCTTTTACTGTTATACGTGCTGTGATACTTTTTCCGTCCGAAATTCTGCCTTGATCAAAAGATAATATTGCAATAATTATAAACAACAAAGCCGTTCGTGTGTAGCGTTTGGCTTGGTGTCAGTGAAGAAAGTGCATAAAGTCGACAGTAACTGGAAAATAGAACTACTGACAGTCAAACTTCGTATTATAATGAAAGATCTCAACAATCTGCTAGAAACAATGTTGATTTTAGCAAACATTCTTTCAGAATCATGTAAAAGAGTGGTTATGATTTTTTCCTATTTCCAGTCGTTTACAAATTGATATCAATTTTGAATGCGAGGCTTTAAAAATTGCGAGAAGCCATAACAGTCCCTAATATGTTATAATTAGTAATAGCAAACGTTTGACAAACATCATGGTGTAGCAATAACTTACTTAAAATAGACATCACACATGTGTCAAAACTATTCAGTGCTTTGATTTCCGGCATCACTTATCAATAACTGCAGTTCTCAACTATCATAAGTTCGAGTTTCAGGAGAATCTTCCAAGTCGATACGTCAGGTTAAAGTTTCGCGTCTACCAAGAATGACTAACTCCTCCAGTCAATGAAACCACTGGCTTATTTCATAATTCAAACTTCATTGGTTAGCTTTCGATAATATTCAATTTCTACAATATTTTTACCAATTCTGTTGCCAACAAAATCAGGCCAGATTTTGAATTAACGCTTTTTTTGACACTGGCTTCATACTGTTTGGGTATTTGATGTCTGCCCAAATAGCGTTAAGAATTGAACTCTATAAGTGCATCGAAGGTACCTTTATCAGACATTCTACTGCTTAGATGCGTTTTATTCAGATTCAGTAGAATATCCCTGTGGTATATAATAATACAGTATAATGCATTGGTATAATATGATTCACTTAAATTATATTATATTTATATAATTATCCTATATTGTTTCACTATAAAGAAACAATAAAAATAAACTTTCTGCGTCTTAATTCATTCACTGAATACTTTTTCGGTGTGCAAATTAATATTTTACTTCTTTACGAAGACTAATACATAATACTATCAACATGTTCTTAAAACCGTGACTTCTTGCGTTGAAATAAACGAAACCATTGAGGAAACTATTACTTTCCGTGCCTATTCAATACAATCGTCACACATCAATTCCATTTATAAAGCAAATGAGTACTACACCACAAATACTCAAGTAATCATAATCCTCAGTATTCTGAACTCTTCTCCCGCACCGCGCTTCAGTGCCTAATACGATGATTTAAGATAACCATTTTCCATATAAAATCATGCTAGAAATACATTGGCACATATCGTTTTGACGCAACTCCAACTGTTTTCAAAATAACTGGAAAAAACTGTCTCCCGAAGATTTTAGCGAGAACTGTCCATTTGAATTTGTCATGATAATTTAAACATTAATTTCTTGCGTTAAAACACCCAAAACCATTCATAAAACCTCTTACAGTATACATACGCTGTCGAAATCGCCACACGTTTCATTTATAAAGCAAGCAAGTACTTCACCACAAATACTCACATAATTATAATCCTCAAATATTCCGAACTCTTCTCTCGCGCCGTGCTTCGGTGCCTATCGCGCGCCCCTCTTAGGGGCGAGGGGGACGAACGAATGGAAGGATGGGAGAGCCGAGAGAAAGGGAGAGAGAGAAGGAGAGGGTGAGAGAACGGAACCGGGAGAAACTTTTACCGTGCAAAGTACTACACGGACTGGCTCGAGGTTATGAAATTCTGATGGCTCATAAAATGTAAGAAAATTTACAGACTTCTCCCTGCTCGCTGTTCCCGCCGCACCGGTTCTGCTTCGTTCTCTCCGTCCACTGTTCCATCTTGCGAGCAACGGCAGCGGCAGAAGCAGCAGCAGCCGACGTCGACGACGCCGCCGTCGGTGCGGGTAGGGCGAAAGAATAGCGGCAAGGAGCAGGAGACAGAGAGGACGAGGATAAAGACGAGGACGACGGCGTCGGGTAGCGTCGGTGGTGGTGCGGCGGTGGTGTGGTGGTGTGGTGTACCGGTGACGGCAACGGTGGCATAAAGTTTAAAACTCGCGGAATCGATTAGGAACCTTGGAAAAGGAGGGCCAGCTTTGCCGCGCGGCTTGATCGCACAGTCGTTTCCTTCTTTCATCTCGGAACCTTGAGTATTCTAATGGAGACCATATTTCACTTATTGGACGTATTAACCGCTGAGTACTGACGGGGATTTTTGGCCGCGCTGGGTTGCAATGGAAAATGGAGTAAAAGAAGGGAAAGCTCGAGGTGAAAAGAAAATAGTAATTAGGGTGGATGTATCACTTCTAGCTAGTTTAAGGATTTTGGTATTATTCAGTCATATGGGACTGAATAATACCGAAGACGTGAAAAATATATCGATGTGGTCTTAAATATAGCAAAAATTCGTAACATTTTAGTCCAAGACCTTGTTGTAATAAACATCTGAGATTCCTCCACTAATCAGTGTAAGAAAACAATAAATAGTAATACGCAATGGGGCTAACATAAACTACGCTTTTGTTAAACAAGTTCATTGATTATAATGATACGAACCTATAAAATGTGTAATATATCAGAAAAAATAAAACAGTAGCCGCAAATGGTACATCAACCCTAGTAAACTTTTCTTTAGATTTCTGAGATACTAGTAACGGTCATGAGACCTTTATATTTTATGAATTAGACTTTTCATTTTTATGAAAATACAGGAATATTTAAAAGAACTGAATTAGAATTATAACAAATTGAGTCTACTCGTCATCACTTGATTTTAACTATGATTTTAACTATAAAGGGTTAAAGTCAGTCAAGATCAATTTCTATGAGATCATAAGTCAGCAGTCAATGTTACTGATTTTTCGACTACTCCTAAATGATTCATCTGCAATTGATTTGTTTATTACAATGTCTAGTGTTTTTATTTTAAACACTCTGTGCGTCAGAAAGTAATCCTTGCTCCCAAGATTAATATTGTTGCACAATTATGCCAGTCAATACAGCCAATTCCATACAACATTTCGAAGTCGGTTAAAAATAGAACACATTGTCATATTTATGATAAAAACAGACATACCATCGTACAAAATAAAAGTACAAAATAGAAGTACCATTTATAGGCATTCGTCGTTCAGCGGAATGTCCTGCGAACATATTATAGGGAAGAGTTAATTAATAGAAAGCAAATGAATGCGAGTTAATCGCCGGAGATTACGTGAGAGGCAGTATAAGAGGCAGCGACCGAACTATTTTCGGCGACTTTCAATTCTCCCCCCAATTCTCGAAAACGGTATTGGAATCCCTCAATTAATCGTTTCCCCCACACGCTTGCACGAACCCTCTACCTAGCTCACCTATAGACAGAGATTATACGCAAGATAATAGGGGAGAAGTTATTGAAATAGTACTCACTGCAGTTTGGATATCCATTAAGACTAGTTTCACGATGTTATTAATCTCCTTCTGAATCATATAAAAACAGCTCTTCACTCTGCTCAGCTCTTCGTTATAAAATATACTGGCAGGAATTTTTAAAAATGTGTCGCAGTCACAATTTGTCGCTACTCAAGTACCAAGAAGTAGTTTCAAAAAATTGATAAATTGTGGTAGTGTATTTAAAATATTGAAATAGTACGCGCTGCAGTTTGGATATCCATTAAGGGTAGTTTCAATATGTTATTAATCTCCTTATGAATTCTATAAAAACAGCTCTTCAGTCTACTTATTATAAAAATAGACTGGTAAGAAATTATTAGAAATATATAGTGAATACAAGTTTGTTACTACCTTCAATCATAGAACATAAAAAACGGTATGGTGTATTTAGTCTCAAGTGATTTTATATATATCGAGAGAAAATATAGGATTCTTGCATTATCACGTAGTTTACATTAGCAATATCATTATCTCCAATTTACAACTTCTTCAAAAGTATTAATTATAGAGGCAACAAGCTCATATCTGAAACTTTTTGTAAATTTCGCTCGCTATTAGCACATATTTCGAGTTTCTTTGCATTTTTCCTAAGTTATTCATCACTGAAAAAAATGTCGAGCATACTTCAAAGGAAAAGAATGCGTGGCCAGGACTGATTAGCATTGACTTACAAAATATTGCATTTAGAATCTAACTGTGGACTCGGGAGTGATGTTACTAGCTCGGCACTAACCAACCCTATGTCTATAATTAAGTATAATAGCATAGTTAGTTTGCCCAACTTCCACTTCAACTCTTGTGGATTTTGCATGTTACCAGCACATATTTAGAGTTTCTTTATGTTTCTCCTAACTTATTCATAACTGTGATAAAAATCCGCAACATAAAGCCCAATGAATGATTTAAAAAAAGTTCGACTACATTTCAAAGGGAAAGAATGTTCGGCCAGGGCTGATTAGCATTGACTTACAAAATATTACATTTAGAATCTAGCTGTGGGCTCGGGAGTGATGTTACTCACTCGGTGCTAACCAATCTCGCGCGTATAATTATGTATAAAGGCGACGACGACGACGACGAGGAGGAGGAGGAGGAGGATGAGGAGGACGACGAGGAGAAGGAGGACTACGGCGATGAGGTTGGAGTTAGCGACGGTGATGGTGGCGGCCCGCTGTTCAAAATACGTCTAAATATTAATGAGCTGTCCTTGCCTCCGGCGCACCATCGCCCGCCGGATATTCACGCTTTCCCGGGAAAATGTCGCGCGCGCGCTCGCGCTCGCGCACGCACGTCCGTTCGCGTATGAGTGTCCCGCGAGTGTCGAAAAGTGTGTGCCAGTGCAAAATTAATACAAAGACGTAGCCCCGGCCAACTGCCATTAAATAATTGTGCGGTGCCCGTCGAGTTTCAACGAGCGAGGAATGTCTTCAGAATTCATAGTGTCGGCCTAAGCCGATCTCTTCGAAGTGTGTAATTCTCCTTGGAAATTTTGACGCGTGCTTTAAAAGAATGATCAAGTCTCACATTCTGATAGATATTTTCTTAGGTTCACATTTTCGTAATTTAAATAGTCACAGTGGGTTTCTCAAAGTGTATAATTGTTTGTAAATTATGATAGACGTCTGCTGTTCAAGAAGTTATAAAGCTTGAAATGTCATTGGATCTTTGGAATTTTGATCCCGACAGCTTTCCAACCGATCAAAAATATCCGTAGGGATACAACAGAAATGTATAGTTTCGAATATTCATATTCGATTCATCAAAGTGTAGGATAGCTTGTCAATTACGGCAGACATTGTTTAGACAATTATAAAGTTCCAATTCTGACTCGTCGAATTCCGTCGACAGAACTTTTAAAATCCAGCCGTACTTGTAGAACGCAAGTTCATATTTCCAGCTGTTCATATTCGACATTTCGAAGTGTATAATCGCTTGTTAATTGTGACAGACATTGTTAAAAAAATTATAAAGTTTCAAACGTCACTGATTCTTTGGAATTCTGGCGGCAGATGTTTTAAAATCAAGCCGTACTTGCAGGACGAAAGCTTATATGTTCGACTGTGCATATTTGACTTTTCCAAGTATATAATTGCTTGTCAATTGTGACGGACATTGTTACAAAAATTATAAAGTTTCAAACGCCACTGGTCCTTTGGAATTCTGGCGGCAGATGTTTTAAATTCTAGCCGTACTTGCAGCACGCAAGCTCATATTTTTGGCTGTTCACATACATTCGGATACTCCGGTAAAACACTGCAGTTTAACGTGAACTGAGCGCTGCAGAATTGAAGTGGAGCGTGCGTGACGGGAACACCCAACATCGATCTTTAAAGCCATCAGCTTGTTTTAAACGACTTGTGCGCGGTTTTCGGTTACGCCAGCTGAAGAAATCGGAGAAGGGCTTTCCTTAACTGTAATGATCACGCAACTGGATTCCCATATACGTTCAGAAATATAACATGAATCAACAAAGCAGACCATCTGAAAAGAGCGATAAACAAATGCTGTTCAAAACTCTCTTAAAAATCATTGTCAAAAGTTCTCTGTGTGATCTGAAATATTTAGATACACATAATTTCTGTAAGATTAGCTAACAAATTGGGCAAAAAGTATTATTAATCACGCAAGTTCTTAAAAGACTGTTAATTTAGATTTACAATTCCGCTGCCTGTAGCACTTGAAGAATTCGGAATTATCAATTATTTCATTTAAAGGAGTTCTTATTCCGCTTTGAAATATCATTTCTGTTTCTATTCATGTGAAAATATACTGCTTGTTCAAACAGCAACGAAACTAATTGTGTGACAAATATTTCTTATGGCACAAACTTTTGCGTAATGATTAATTTTGAATAATAGTCCCGCTACAGCATTTAGATAATGATGAGTGGTCTTTTATTCGGTTTAAAGGACCTGTCATTAAATTTGGAAATACAACATCAAAAATACACCTTCAATCAATAAAGAAGAGTCTTATAAAACACTCTTAAAAGTCATCATTTAAATTTCTCTGTGTGTTCCCGAATATCCAGATCAACATAGAGTCGCGAACATACACAGTGAATGACAAAATTATGCGGATACTAATGTATTGCCAAACCTGTGCCTCAATATTTCTCTTGTTTATGAAGCAATGGTTTTGAATATTTTTTCTAATAATGAGTGATTCAACGTTACTAATGAGAGTAGTGCACCATTTATTTTAAAACATGACATACGTTATATAATAAAAATTGATAAAGTAAATAATGCCTTGGGTGCCTAAAATATTGAAAAGTAGAATGTCAAACCTGATAAACCAAAACCTGTGCTCATTTTTTTTGTATACGTTCGTAAGCCAATCTAGAATACTTCAACATAAATTCGATTGCCATGATTAACTGTAGGTATTTTTGAAAATCATCAAAATCATCAAAAGCCAGATTTTACCTCTTCGGCACCGCTTAAGCACTACGTCTGTTACTTTAAAGGATCAGGCCTGTCAGGTGAAAACTGCTCATGATAATTTTGGAATTTGCTCATAATGTGATATAAAAACCATCTTCAAAATTTCCGCTGTCATGATGCATTTCAAGTGTATGAAAATGTAATGGATGTAGTGCCTAGGCGCTGTTAAATAGATAAAATCTGGCACTTGGATGATTTTTAAAAATATCTGTAGTTGATCACGGCAGCTGATTTTTTGGACAAGTATTCTACATTGGTTTACGAACTTATGAAAAAAATGAGCACAGGTTTCGACCTAACATGTCTGATACTCATTCTCTTTCATCTGTCAGTTGTACATTAGTATTATTGCTACAGTGAAAAAGACCGGTCTAATATTTCTAAAAGATTTTCTGTTATTTATAATTAGTTGATTTCGATGTGCATTTAAGTATGCGCCATATATTTATAAAATAATATTACTGCGCTGTGAACGGAAATATTGGCGAAACTGTGATGGTTTTAAACAACCATAGCAAAGAACCGTAGAATGTTATGTCAAAATATATCTAAACTTCATAAACAAGAAACAATTTTTTACCGAATCCTGAGGACTCTCAGACTGAAAGGCGTGCATAGAAGCGAATTTAATATTCCACTCAGACACAAGGCAGCCGTTGTCGTGAGCCGGCCCCTAATACTTATGCACTTTCCATGCGAAGTCTACTTTAAGTCTCTTGATATTATAGTGTTCGCAGCCGGCATATGGGAATGGAGAGACACGAATCTCCTCTCCTACGAGCATGCAAAGTGCACGTACGTTTGACAGAGTGGAGGAGCTGCATGTTTAGAGTCTGTTTAACACTTTCTACGGCAGAGCTGACCACTAGTCTGGAGTTGAGAACAAAAAACAACGGAACAATAAAATATTGTTTAAATTACATTAAACAAACGTTTTAGTGCAATACTCCAAAAATCAAAAATAATTTGTTTAGCGTCATGACATTTTTGGTCATGTGTGACTAAGAAAATTGTAGAGCACTCATAAATGAACTGGTTGAGATTTATTTATGATCGCCCCACAATTTTCATAGTCAAATATGACTAAAAATATTTTCTTACTTATACTTCACTTATACTATAATGCTAGATTTCTTTTTAATGTTTACATTATATTGTTTCTTTTCGTATTGTTACCCACCTATAATACCGTAACTCAATCCGATTTTTACTCAGTAAAACCCCTATTCCTAGATATCCATACAATTAGGGTCGACTGGCAGTACATAATAGTACCCCTATTATGATCAAACTCCAGAAGTGTTGATTTGGTTTCATTTATGGTCGCCCCACAATTTTCTTAGTTACATATGACCAAGAACGGTGTGATAGTTAACAAATTATTTTTTATTGCGTAGAGCATTCCACTAAAACCGTGTCTTTTTGTTTATCTTGAGTTGTATACTTTCTCGTCCTCAATTTGATTTCTGCTCACTAAGATTTTCCGTAAATATTGCTAGGATTGTCTGGTAATACAGAAGGAGGGTGGGTAAAAATCCAAAAGTGAGGAGGGTTACAATTACAATTTGATTAAACTTTGTATGGTCACCGCAACTTACTTAGGTATACAAAATATCAAGGGAATTTGATCGGTAGAAATGGGTCAAAAGTTAGTTACAAGGTGTGATTAAGACAGTGATATCAAGCTAAGGCAAACCGTATAATAAAAAAATAACCACTTTAATTTTTAATGTGCATTTACTATGTTAAATAATACAATTAAAGAAGCAAATAGCTATACGCAGTGGTGCTAATATAACCCTCGCTCTTCGCAGACAACTTCATTAATTATAATGAAACAAATCTATAACAATATTTAATATATCGGAATAAGTAAAAGAGTGGCATCAAATAGTTCAGGGTAACGCCTTTGCCTTGGAATTAAAGATGTTGATAATAGTAACGATCATAATAGTAACAATAAATGAGATAAAATTCATCGTGTGTGAAAGTTCTTGCTGATTCTAATAGAAACACGCCACCGTGTATGTTTACTCTACTCAACTTTTATTTAAGTTTTTGGACAATTGATAACAGTCATTGGACCCATAGTTTGAGTTAAAAGTTAGCAACTGGCATTTTGGAATGGAAAGAAATGAATTTTTTCTACTACAGATATGCAAAATGCACATACATTTGACAGGGGGGGAAAGATGCATGTTCAGTGTTTGCTTAACCTTTTCTAATGGAAAGTTCAACACTAGTCAGCAGTTTACAACAGAAAGTAGTGATGAAAAGTATAACTACCTTAATTTATAAGGCACATCTCTTAAAAACATTGGAAATTTCAACATACACTGGAAGATAAAGTAAGAGGAAATTAGTAAACGCATGGCTTTGTTTCATTGTAACAGTTTCTTGTAGGAAGAATGAACAATAGTCAGTGATGTTAAAAGGCTGCTAAAAATTATATAAATGAATTCATGCATTAATACAATCTAGAAACAGGAATTCCAATAAAAACCATATGAACGAATAGTTATTTTGTCGTATGTAAGTAACGTAAGTTGCATTATTTTTACAGCAGATACTCAAAGCAGCCGTAAAGGATAGGGACCAATATTACTAAAGGGCTCTCGGCTTAGGAAAATGAGAACTGGAAAGGGCTGTCAAAGAGGATGACAGGAGGGAATTATTTGATAATTAATAGTTATACAACACAAATAAGTACGAAGAGAAAACTAATAGTAACCGTATGAATGAATAGTTGTTTTTGTCGTATTCCATTATCGTATGATGCATTCATTATCTTTTGGGCAGCTACTCAAAGTAGTCGTTGAAGATAGTGAGTGATATTACTAAAGGGTCCTCGGCTTAGGAAAATGGGGAGTGGAGAGAGCTGGCAAAGGGGATGACAGGAAGGAGTTACCTGATAGTTAATACAAAGTCTGTCATGTAAGATGTGCCGTCGAGCACCAGTCGCTTCCTCCTCGTTGCTACCTTGTGCTATCTTATACCTTCCTCCTTCATTTTGTTCTCCTCTATTTTCTTGACGCTCCTTCCGCTCTCTTCTTCCTGCTGGCAGATCCTCGGGGACGGCTAATTGTGAGCGACAGTCGCAACGGGTAATAGGAGAAGGATCAACGTCACTTTAGAAGTTCTCAAAACGCCTGTCGACGCTCCTCCTCTTTCCAAAGACTTCCTACTGAATTCCTGTAGAGAAGAAGAATTCGCAACATATTGGATAACGTCGATTTAAAAATTCCTACCTTTTCAAAATTATCGGATGTTTGGTTATTGTTGAATAATGATGATTTTTCAATGCATTAGTCAATTCTGCATTGTAGTCTATGTAATGTACGAACAAAGAAATTAAGTTTTCAAAATTTCGGAATTCTTAGACTCGTTCTGGCGGCACAAAAAGAGGTAATCCAAAAATATTTTCACCAAGAACGCCTAATGTCCATCTTACGGTTATTGCACACTGTGCTTTGAAGTTGTCGAATCGGGACAAATTATTAAACTATCTTCATCAGTAAATCAGAACTGCTAGAAAAATATATATTTCTCTTGCTATATTATCCCAAATAGAATTACTTTCACACATACAAAAAGCGGCGGACATTTTTGACCTATTCCTTGATACGACCGAATTATTAAAATATCTTCATCAATACCCAAGAGCCACAGAGGAAATACATTTTTCTTTTACTATTATGAAAACTAAAAATATTTTCAATCTTTAAAACAAACATTTTTTAGTGTTTTCTCACTTACCAGTTTATTGTGAATAAATAACAGCCACCAGAAAAATACATTTTTCTCTTGGTATTACCCCAAAAAAAATATTAAATATCATATATTAAATATTAATATTAGCTGGAAACGAAAGCTTTAACGAATTACTCCTCGTCGCATCGATCGCGAATAACTAAATCAGCGTCGACGTTTCTCTAATTACAAGTGGTATCCGGTGATATTTACTTACACGTGGGGTAGGAAACGCCAGCAGAATAGTCTCCCTTTTCTTACATGGGCATAGACTCCGCGGAGAGTTTACTTTCTATCTATAACCAGAGGGAAGCGCCGTCAACTGTATTTACCCTTTCTCTCTCTCTCTCTCACTCTCTCTTAGATACTTAATTTTCCTCTTGGAATTAAGTCCGCCCTTCGGGGGAGGGTGGGAAAGAGCGTAGGTGTTAGCCAAAGGTAAGAATTGCCACGTCGTAGTCGTAGAGACGGCGACGGCAGTAGCAGTGCGAGGAGGAAGGCACGGTGTGGTGTTAGTGGCACATTGAAATACCGGCGATATACGGAGGATGCTGCAGACTCCGAGGAAACTTCCGAGGAGTATTTTCCCAGGACTGTCTCTCACAATTAGAATACTCCAGGGAGAGAAAGAGAGGGAGTGAGAGATAGAAATGGGGGAGTGTGTGTGTGTGTGTGTGTGTGTGTGTGTGTGTGTGTGAGAGAGAGAGAGAGAGAGAGAGAGAGTGCTGGTACTCGTAGAGAGGCAGCGTAACGTGCAGATAGGTGGCTATTAGCGCAGCTAGCGCCAGCCGAGTCGTCCTCGATTTTCCGAAAGTAGAGACGGAAAAGGTGAGGGCGGCATGGAATAATGATTTATTGTGCCAGGGGAATGTGCGTTCTCGGAACGCAATGAGTTTAATGCACTGCGCCGCGCCGATATTACCGCGCGGCTACTCGAAAATGCTCCCGGAGTTCTTGCCGCCACGATTAATTTAGATTAATAGTCCCGCTCTTGCAGTTAAACAATTTGGAGGCGCGCGTTATTCTATTTAAAGGAGTTTTCACCGTAGTTGGGAATGCGATGACTAGCGCTATACGTCTCAGAATATGGAATCTCTTTAAAAAGCAGTGAGACTAATTATCTACGACTTCGAGTAGTGTTGTTACTCTGACAATAAGGAATCCTTTTGAATGTAATGAGACTAATTATCTACAATGTATTTTTATTATTTATGATCTGGCTTGCTGATTAATTTAAACAATCCGAAGGTGCGCGTTCTTCTATTTAAAGGACCTGTCATTCTACTTGGAAATGTGATGAGTATAGTGCTGTACGTCTGAGAGAATGGAATCTCTTTAAAAAGCAATGAGACTAATTCTTTATAATATATTTTGGATCGTGCAAGTTCTTAAGTAACAATTAATTTAAAGTAATACTCGCAAGTTGTCTACACCTTATTTTTTATCATTCAAGGTCTGGGGTAGCGATTAATTTGAATTACTAGATCCGCACTAGCATTTAAACAATTTGAAGTTGTGTTACCCCACTTAAAAGACTTGTCATTATATTTCGAATAATTCTGTTCGTTTCTATACATGTAAAAATATATGGTTTGTTCAAATAGCAGTGCAAACTAATGGTGTAAAATCTGTTTCTTTTAACACAAGTTTTTGTGTAATGATTAATTGAGATTAATAATTCCGCTGTGGCATTTAAACAATTTTGAATTATTCATTATTCAGTGCAAAGAACCTGCTATTACACTTGGAAATGTAATCACTGTTACTGTACATTAGAAAATACGTGGTCTATAATAATTAAAGTTTGGTTGATGCATTTGTCTTGAAATGACCAACGTCGATATTACCGAGCATATGATTGATCAATAATATATTACATATACTATAAACTTTAAATGCAAACTATCAATGGATACCGTAACAATTTATTCCAACAACGCAACTAATACATACTAATAAACTATTTTATTTCATCAATTTGGATGAAAACTCAAATTTTTGCTGACTTCGGGTCAAACGACCACCCTAAACGCAACTCCAAAAATTCTGTAGTGAAACTTAATTCTTACCAAACCCGAAAAACGATTTTATTTTGGGGCCTGGTGATTTAAGCGCCGAGTGTTGAAGCCACGCTAACTGTGTATCTTTACAAAAGCATTACCGTCGGGAATTAATTGATCGCGGAAGGGAAGTGCCTATAAGCTTACATGCTTCTCTCTTGAGTCCTCTCACCCCTTACTTACCGTGATTCTTCCCCCCCCCCCTCTCATTCTCTCTCACTCTCCCTCTATCTTTATCCCTCTTCTGATGTTCTCACCCTCGCTCACTGTTTCGGTCGTGGGTGCAGGGTAATATCGGTACTAGTCTGTACCAGTCGATGTGCCACCCACCACCCCGGCCTCTCTTGTTGACTCCTTTTGCATTGCTCTCTGCACATCAGAAATGCCTGCGCCAACGATCTAATCATTATTTTCCTACCCCCAACAAGTACCTGTAGGCAATACAAAATTTCTGCACGTTCATTGATTACATGTTTTAATATTACATAAAATGCACTTAGGATATTGTCGGATGCGCTTTTGTCTAGATTTTTATAAGTAAATTGTAGAAGATTTTTTTGCAATTAGGAAAATAAAACATTATTCGAGAAGCAAGTACCTTTGTTTAGGAAGAATTCCTTTTTGAAGATGTATTGTTATTGTCCATAGTGACTATGTTTATACCGATTGTAGTTACGCAGACTTATAATATATATGGCTTGGGCGGTTTGAAAGTTGTATTAAATTTTGTCATACAAACTTGTACTACATATGGAGGAATTTTTCACGCATGGATATGTGAGAAAAATGAAGGTAAACCAATGCATTGCTAACAAATGTGAACAATATGTACTACAGTATAAGCTGGTAAGATATATGCTGGCAATATGAAGGATGTAGAAATGTTAAAAATTAAAGAAAATTTTCTTGGGAAGTTGGATAACAGCGTAAGGCTTAAACCAAATCTATTGAAATCATTCACTTTACGTGCTTCTGTATAGAAACATTCAAGATTTTGTTTTACGCATGATTAAAGAAACTCAAGTCAACATGTCCACAATAGTTTCAACAAATGCGTTAGAAAAAGGTAATTTAAACCTTCCAAACTTTTTCTACGAATGCATCGTAAATGTTAATATCTTGAACTGTCTTTATTTTTCAAAAAAACATTGAAACTGTCTATTTCATTTAGAATAACACAGCTTGAAATTATTGAATAGTTATCTTTATTTGAAATTTACATTTATTGGACATGAAGTTGCTTTAACAGCCATCATATTAAAAGTACTCAGGGTTAATAACCCTTTAACGGTATTTGACGAGTATAGTCGTCATGATGAAAAATGAATTACCGTTTGTTATAAAAATTGCAATTGTTATAACAAATAAAAAATGTGTTTCTTCTCTTTAAGTAAAGAAATCGAGTGATCAAGAACTTTTTGGAAATTTCCAAATCTTAAAATTCGTTGTGGTGGTACTTTTCATTTCATCCATCTTCAATTTTAGCCAAATTGTTTTCTTACTCACTTACGTTATTCTGGATTGCAGCACGAAAAGAATTTTGTTTAAAAGCATTCAGAAGCTGTCAATTTCAATTATTCAGAATTACTGATTTATTATTTTTATTGGAAATTCAATCTTGTTGAATTGATGCTTCTGTGACTTTCATTTCATTGAAAATACCGAGAGTTATTAACAAGTGATGCGCTGCATGGTGGAATGTTTTGAGGTCAATAGCGGGAATTCATCGGGCATTCTTTTTCGAAAGCGTCCGCGAGCGTTGCGGGGAGCAGGGAGACACGAGCGACGTTTAGGGACGTTTGTTTGAGAAAGCCGACAGCCGACGGTTATTAAGCTCATCCAGGCCGCAAGCCACATCAAGGCCAACCCCTTAGGATGACCCCTAAACAAATTCGTCTGCCCTGCCATTGTCCCTCGTATGAATATTTTCTGCGCAAAACCTAACCGTTCCCATCCTATTTTAATATTGCAATTTTTCATTCGTCATTGCACTGGCATATCCGAGTGCTAAAAACATTAATAGACATTACACTGTACACAGAAAAATTTAAACCATAACAAGGACGAAACGTATGAAGATGAAAAAAGTACAACGGAATGTTGGCATTGTTATTAATATTTTTTGAAATTTATTGTTGATTGAATGAAAATGGTGCAATTAGCAATACTTGTTTCAGCTCCCAAAACATTCAGCATCAACTAACGTTAAAAAGTTCGTCACTATTCGTCCAATGACACAACCTTAAAGTACTAATAAAAAAAAGTGTTAAAGTCTGTAAAGAAATAATGGGAATCGAAGGGCGTTGACTGTGCGGGGAGATTTAGTTGGAAAGATTAATGCAATTGGTATCAACAAACAATATTCAATAACAACGAGAAACAAAAGATCCTTGGTGTTCTTCCACAAATACAACTTAGGATGTAACAATAAAAACGTTACTAGATATTATACTGTGTACAGTGAAATTTAATTTATGGCAAAAACAAAAAGTAAGGGTAATATGTAAAAAGTAGACAAGAAACTTGTTATTAATATTTCTTGAAAAAGTTATCTGTTTTCATCGAAAAGTGCTGGAAGTTCCTCCAGTATACATCACTTTAGTAATTTGTTTAAACGAATAAACATAGCAATCAAAATCACTAATCTTTATTTTTCACCACTAATCTAAATTTATACAATTTAGCTAATGGTTTTAAACCCTAATTATTCCGAGATGAACCAATCAACGTCATAATGTTTTAAATAAATACAAATATTTGTTAAATCAAATCGTATTGCTCAGCAGATTTATACATACATACTTTAAGTTACTAAAGCATGCCAAAGGATAGATAGAAATACGAAACAAGTTCCGGGTGCGTCTCGATTTCCCCCAAATTTAGACGGAGCTATCCCTTTAAGGTGAAATGCGTCTCTCAAAGAGCATTGTCAGTGAGTTGCGCTGCTGGCCCATTGTGTCCCTGGTTGATGTTAATCTTTGATCAGTTGTAGAGTTGAATGACTCTACTTCGCGTATGAGCTCTAAGTAAGTAGGTTCTGCTATCTCCGATTGACCGTCCGGTGCTCTAAAAAATTCCGATCTAAAGCATCGGACTGCTATAACTAGCGTACGTTGAGCGCTCGACTATCTCTCGCAAACTTAAAATGAAGCAAAGCTTCACTCTTTGCTACCACAACAAAAGAGAAACAGTCATTTACGTAATTGTTAATTTCTTGACAATAGTTCTGTCTTCTAATTTAAGGATTTAAAAGAATATTTAGGTGAATAAATCTTAGCTAGCAAATTACATATCCTGTTATAATGCACTCTTTGCTTAATCAGCCTTTGATTTATAAGTGCCTAGAATATAATCAACGACATGTACTATTTTGAAAAAAATATTTCACAGATTTCATCAAATCTTTGGTACTTTCTTTCTTAAATATGACTGTTTCGAAATGCTTATTTGTGTTAATATACATATTAAAATATCAGGAAGTTTGTAGGTATATTTGAAATGCAATCACATATTTCTACTTTATATAGTAGAAGTCCTGCAAATAATCGACTAGCGTTCGTTGATTATAAATTATTATTCTATAATATGGTACGTATTATTTTATGTTTTTCGGGCTTGTTTAACGTTTTTCAGGAACAGAAACTTAATATTATATCAAAAGCATTAAACTATTACTGCATACTACTTTCATACAAGCAGAAATAATCTGGCAAGGATTCTCTGATCTTTACTCCGCACTTATTATACACACTGTTTTGAAGTTATCATGTTCGAACAAATTATTGAATTACCTCCATCAATAAGTAAGAGCTACAAGAAAAATACATTTTTCTTTTGCTATTACCATAAATAGAATTAGTTTCGGTTTTTAAAAAAGTGACGGACTGTTTTCAATAGATAAACTTGCAAGGATTTCGTGATAGTTATTGTTATTATAATATTACAGATAGAATGTTATAGAATGTTTACATTAAATTGTTTTACTCAACAAAACTTTTGCTTCCAGGTAACTAACGGAACATTGGAAGTTCTGACGTAGAAATATCAAGTCCCCATCGTTGTCCATCCAAGTGGTAAGTCGACACTTCTGTTCAACATTTACAAAAAGTATTCACGTTGCTCGATGTTTCTCGCTACTTTAGGCCAAACTCACACTGGCGACTTTTCTGACTTACGATTATTGGCAAGATAGAAGGTTTATAAATGTATTCTTGCAATTATTACAAATGTATGGTTAACCTTAAGCTGTGTCCAAATTGAAGGAACTTCTTTTTCACATTTTGTACTTCTCCAATGAGTTGTTGATTCCTATAAAAATATTGTTGAAGTTCCTTAACGTTTCTATTACCAGTCATCAAAGTACCAATACAAATAATACGAATAGACTCCATGTTAATAATGAATGCAAAGTTTCTTGGTATTCTTCTAATGAAGCAACTTTGGGATGGTAGCTATGAGTAAAAGGTGACAGTCTATAAAGCAAGAGTATGAATCAACGGCAGCTGATTGTAAGAGAAGCTTTAGATGGAAAGGTTGATGCAATGGGCAATGGTTGTTCCCGCTTCGAAAAGATTTAACAACAATGTCCAAGAAAAAGTTCATTTGTATTCCTTCAACAATAAGTAAAGAGGGAAAGCCTATAAATGTGATCAAAAACAGTCGATTATGAAAAAAGCTTTAGCTAGAAAGCATGGTGCAATAGGCAATGGTTGTTCCGGTTACCAAAATATTCAACAACAACGAGCCACAAAAGTTCATTGTTATTTCGTCAGTAAGATCACGTCAAAAATCTAATAATAAGGTAAGAATGAAAAGTACGGTCTGGAAAGATTCATACAAGGTGCAATCTCAAAGACATTTAGCATCAACAAACAATAAAAAGTCGGCAAGCAACAGCAACATTCGAAACATTGACAAATAGCAACGTAGGTAATCTTTCAAAAACAGAACCTTCGATTTCTAATAATAAGGGAAAACAGTCTGAGTGAAAGGTGATCGATTGTGAGGGACGCCTTAGCTAGAAAGATTGGTGTAATGGGCAATAACAAAACACATTCGACATCAATGAGCAATAAAAAGTTCGCGAGCAACAGCAATATTGCAAGCACTGACAGGTTGCAACGTTGGTAATCGTCCAAAAAACATTCAGCAACAACGAGCAATAAAAAGTCCGCGAGCAACTGCAATATTGCAAGAATTCCCGAAGAGCAATAACGGAATAACAGCAATACTGCAAACATTTAGAAATAGTAATATTCGGACAAGAGCAATAATGGAAACATTGATAATCGTGGAATAACAAAACGTTAGATTTCTACTAATAAGAAGGAACAATCTGAACGTGAAGTGGTCGATTGTGAGGGGTGCTTTAGCTTGAAAGATTGGTGCAATGGGCAACGGTTGTTCCGGCTTCCAGACCGTGAGGGGTAAATTAGTAATTAGCTACATGATAGAGGTAGAATAAGACGGTGTGGTTTCGGCTTCGCGTGGTTTTGCGCGTTGCGTGGACTTCTGCGACAGGCACAGCCTCGCGTGACCCGACGCCCCATTCACTCGGTTGTATGGGGTGCGATCGTGCGAGCTCCCGGCTAGCCAGCGCAGCAGATTACCCCAGAAAACCTAACGGATGACAATTATGCCCTACAGGTAATTACTGGGTTACAGTTAAATAGACTGAGCAACCGGCCTCCTCGCCCTTGCATAAACTTCGAGAACGCAAGCATTGCCCAGAAAATCGTAGGTTTTATAAAGCACCATGTCCTCCTGCCGCCCTTTCATTTCTCCACGCTTCTCTTCCTTTTGCAATATGCATCGATTTCAATGCCGCTGGTGCATGCACTTGCCCTACATGTCTGAGTACTCCATTGCACATAGATTACACATCTACAGAGGAAACCTAAAATACCGTCCATTTATAACCCCCAGTTTTACCAAATTTTTCTATAAATGTTCATAAGTACGCATAAAATAATACATTTTTTATGTGCGTCAAACATTCAGGAATGTTTAACGCCAGTTTTGCCCAATTCTTTTATCAATTTGTATAACCAAGTGGAGTTTATTTTATCTCAAATATTATTGATACACAATTATATATCCTTTGAAAAAAGTTGCACTTGATTTAAATCAACTTGGTTCATTGAGGGTTATAGAATCTTGGAATACAAGTAAAGTATTATTTATATGGAAATATAGTTTAGTTTGAATACAATTGCACTTAATTTAACCTTACTTGGTCAAGAAGGGTTAAAGAATGTTGGAATTTCGGTAAATACTTATACAAGTGTACAGGTTGTTACCGAAACTTGTATTAACGACAAGGTAGGCTGTCAGATTACCTCAGAAAATGTGAGGGATGACAATTATGCCCCTACAGGTAATTGCTGGGGTACAGTTAAATAGACTGAGCAACCGGCCTCCTCACCCTTGCATAAACTTCGTGAACGCAAGCATTACCCAGAAAATCGTAGGTTTTATGAAGCAGCATATCCTCCCGCTGCCCTTTCATTTCTCCATGCTTCACTTTCTTTTGTAATATGCATCGATTCCAATGTCGATGATACTGCACTTGCCTACATGTCAGCTATTTATACACACGTATAAATAGAAGAAACGGAAAATTATGTGCATCTGTAACTGTCAGTTTAATAGAAGGTTTTTTTTAATGCATCACAGTTTTTCGAATGTTTCGTTAAAGAAACATAAAAGAATGATTGCATAATTTAGAAGTTACTTTAACTAATGTTGGAATTATATTCTATTTTCGATTGAAATATATTTTTCAATTAGCTTTCGAAATAAGATTCATATTTTAAAACCGTTAAAAAATTTAACATTATGTCGGATATTATATTTATGCAATGCAATAAAATAACATACACATATCGCTGATAATATAAAGAACAGCGTTTCCCTGTTTGTCTACGTGCCCGCGATAAACACGAAAACGGGTACACCAAAATTATGATAAAGGGAAACAAAATATACTTATTTTTTATATACAGTTGGAAGATATTTCTAACGAAGCTAGCTGGAATAACTTATTATTCTTTCAATTAAAGTATTTAAATTATTACTCATTTAATCTTTTAACGATATTTGACGAGTATTCTCGTGATGAGGAAAAATAAATTACCTCTTGCTATAAAAATCATAATGATTATAACAACTGAAAAATGTCTTTCTTCTCTTAGAATAAAGAAATCAAATAGGCAATAACTTTTTGCATTTTTATTAGAATATTTTTATATTTGAAACAATACATGGAATCTGACTAAAATTGCAAGAAGCTGTTTATGTACTTGTCGTCGCTTGATTTTAACTACGCCAGCAGATAGATATTGTCAATACAAAGAAGTTTACCGTTAAAGGGTTAATGTGATCAATCTTACGTGAGAACCAGGTACGATCACACAGCACCCTGCAAACATGGCGGATCGTGAAAAATACTTTAAGCGGCAGGTGCGGAGTGCATAGGCGTTCTGCATCGTGTCTCCTAATGCTCAATCATAGTTTTTTCCTTGCTAATAGCAAACGAATAGTTCGCTGGAATGACAATAAAAGCTTTATATTTTTAATGTAATATCTGTAAGATTGTTTTTTATATTACATATCAATTTTACTTTACATTACATATAAAACAGAGAGTCGGATGTCTAAAAAAACGATCTTCTAATCTCTTAAAAAACGATCAATTTCTGTGGATAAAATATTTCTTTATTTTTTAATTGTATATTGTAAGTTCCCAACTTCCGAGATATTAAAATATAATGTTAACACTAAACCTGCTGGCAGCTTACACATGCATATTCACACCGAGCCATTCCTGCTATAATCGGTTATGAAATTTATAAAGGTCACATTCTTCCGATACAAAGTAATATTCAGACAATGGCAAAAGAAATAGATATTTTAATTTTTACTTTTAACATAAACAAAAAAAGCAGTGTATAGTTGAATCATTATTATAATGAAACCAAACTAATATCTCATCCCGACATCATCGGTTTGCGTTGAGCAAATCATCAAGTTTGATTAGATAGCCGAGCTGTAAACCGAGTGCACGGTGAAAAATGCTTTAAGTGGCAGTTGGAGTGCAGAGACGATCGACATCGTGTCTCGTGATGGCCGATCATTGGGGAAATGAGTGGCGAATGTGTATTATTTGGTCGAAGGTAGACCGAGCGGTGGTCTCTTATAGCCGCGACATTTATTATGAAAGTAGCTCCGCGGCGAGTGTGTTGCTCGTTTCACACGCGCCTTTTCCCACGTCTCCCAAAGCCACGTATTCCACCCGAGCTATACCACACCGCATACCGCTCACTCTCTACGAATAATGGAATCGGAGGGGGTCAAAGGGAGCCACGATTGTTATGCTACTGGAACGTTCTTCTACTAGCGAAAGGCCACGTGGCCTACGTGCGACGAGAATCCGAGCTTTGCGACGGCGTCAACCGCTTTCCGTACTTTTCGCTGGCGAGTCGTTAGTGCTTCTTAAGCCTTGGCACGATTTTTCCTATCACACACAGTCTCCAGGATTTTCAGCTTTTTTCTTCACTTTCACGCGAGTGGATAATTCAACTGGTTGTGCTCAAGTCATTTGTCTTCGTGGACTCGAAGTTGGTGCGCTTTTACACGACCACAGTTTGTGACGGCGTTGAACGCTTTCCCCAGTTTCCACTGAGGCAACGTTAGTGTGTCGCAACTCTTGGCACGATTTTCAGCTTTTTCAGTGACTTTAACGCGAGTCGATGATCGAACTAGTTGAGCTGAAATAATTTGTCGTCGAAGTTTCTAAGTTGTTGCTCTTTTCACACAACTTTAACGGAGTGCAATTGTTATTGCAAATAACGTGTGATGCTTGCTAACATTAGACCTGTGGACGCGCGGAAATAATCTATCATCGCAGATTCGACATCGTTGCCTTTTTAAACGATCCTGATAAAGTGCATTTATTAGTGTAAATAATTTGTATGGATCATTAACATTGGAAATGTAACGAATTGAACAGGAGTGATGCAATAATTTGTCATCACAGTTTCGAAATCGTTGTTTGCTTAAACGACCCTGGCAAAGTGCAATTGCTAATGTAAATAACTTGTGTTGATTAGTAATCTTAGAACTGTGAACAATTAAAATACTTTTATTTCTAAAGCGGAGCACCAATAGTTTTGAACATGTTTGTTTGAACATTGTGATATGTGTTTTGGATAGTGTTGTATACCAATATATCGAAGAATCTTATCGTCTGCTACTGGATACTACAATTTCTACGTTCTAAACACTGCATCCCATTTTCAAGCATTAACGTAAGTTAGCGTGATTGTTATATTTTCGCAAATCGTTATTAACTAGATTTTACGCTGTTTGAAACGATTTTTACTGCAGTTTACACTTATTGGAAGTCCAACTCATTGTTCTCGAATTTCATGGTGTAATTTGTGTTGGAATTTTCTCGACACTACCGTCAACGTATGATCGATAAGCAGCCACTTTTGTCGCTGACAAGAAAAATATTAGAAGCATTAATAAATGTTTGCAAGCACAGAGCATTTTTTCAAGAAACACGAAATATTAACCAAAAATTCATGTTTCCTTGAGTAAACACACAGCTAAATATTAATAATATTTCTTATTTACGTCTTATGCAGTATACTTGTAAAAATAGTAAATTCGTGTCCGGAGGGTTAACACTTCGTCTAAAAAATAAATTTCTTTGAATGGAATGTTTATGTACTCTTCGCTTGTGCATCGTATATTTTGGAGTCAAATAGTAATTTTTGAGATATTATAAACACAATATTTAGAACTATCACATTAAAAACGTGAAAAAAGTGTATTGCACCATTAAGAATTACGAAAATAGTTTATACCAAATGAAGTGGTGTTATTCATCTCAATTTTGAAATTACAGAAACATCAAAACTGATGTCATATTATATCAAATCTATTCGGTTCAAATTCCCTTTGACAGGGCGTATTTCTCGCACATTTTTCGAAGTACACACGATCCGAATCTGGAATTCCACATTTAAACTTTCATAACAAGCTTGAGCGGTGTGCGAAGGAGTTTATTTAACTATAAAAGCCGTGTTTCCCGTGTTTGGCGAGTACTGGAACGAGCAGAGAGCATAAATAAAACCTGTAAAATCTGAATTCGGCCTAGGCATACTGCTCGAAGGAAAATATGATCTAATATTTCATATTATAGCGGCATTCTCGTCGGGGTTGCCATGTTCAATGGCGCGTTGGTTGGCCATGTGAATTGCGATTGTACTATGACTCACTGGCAAAGAATATTCGGAAGTGGGTAGCAATATCAGCGGATAAAATAAGCCATTAAGTCGGCGATGCTGCCTCGGAGTCTCTTCTTCGACATTATACCAAGACGTTCATGAAGACGCCCTCCTCCGAAGCGGTTCGGGAAGATGGAGGTCGGTAGGGATGGCATCGAGGGTCGCAGCCAGGATTACCCATCCGACCGAAAGGAGATTCCACTAAGCTTTCAGATTTTACCCTCTTAGCCAACCAAGGATTATAAAACGCAAATACGTCCCTTGATTAGTGAGAATAAAGTAAACATCGGTCTCCAGTCACGGCGCGGCGTCTCCTCACCGGCTAGTTCATACAATAACTTTCACTAAATAACTTTTTCTTTATAGTTAGTATAGCTTATTTAACGTTACATGCACCCACAGAATTTGGAAGAAATCCTAGCAGATACTACTGTCGAATTTCGTAGAAATGTTTGTTAATTACTATTCTCTATAGTAGGTCATACAATAACTTTCGATGAGTAACTTTTTGTTTATAGTTAGACTGGGTTGTGTAACGCTGCATGTGACAAGGGAATTAACTACAAATACTAACAAATTCTATTAATTGTATAACAAATTCTATACTAGAAATGTTGATTCGAACAATTTTTATTTGTTCTCCTGCTCGCTTGTTCATTTGTACTGCTGTTTGTACCGGAGCTAAAACTTAATAACTTTCCAACAATTGGTATATATGGTTATAAAGATTTGTTGAAAGCAATAGGTAATCGACTAGATAAACAGCAATTTAAAAGAATCATTAAACAAGGCCTTAAACATGTTTCTTGATTAGTGAAAACAAAGTAAATATCCATTTCGAGTCAGGGTTGCTCCTCACCAACTAATTCAGAAAATAATTTTCGCTAAACAACGTTTGGTTCATATTTAAATTAACTTATTTATAACCATGGAATTTTATAGAAATATTTGTTAAATACTATTTGTCGTTAAATGAGGTAGAAATGTTGTTACAGACAATATTAATTTGTTGTCTGGCTCCCTTGCTTATTTGTACTGCTAGTTATCGAATTAAACCTTAACAACCAGTGTGTAAAGTTGTACAGAATTGTTGTATAAAATAATAGATAATCAGTAATGGCAAGCGAAGCGCCAGTTCTTAGCTAACCAAGGATTATAGAATGCAAATACGTGCCGTGATTAGTGAGAACAAAGTAAACATTGGTCTCCAGTTGGGGCTGCGCCTCGCCAGCAAATTCCTAGAAAACTTTCGTTAAGAAAGTGACATACCAATATCCTCTTTCATATGAAATCATAGGAAGTCTAAATCTATCCAGAATATCTTTGAAGAAATTCCAAATTCACCAGGCACGAAATGTACGAGTTACTTTGCGAAGGGATCTCATCTTCCGTCTAATCTAGCAGTGGAAAAGAATTCGTCTACTTGCGCTCCCTTTGACAGGCTAGATGAAAGTCGAAGGATCAAGACGCGGACGCGGTCCAAAGTTCGATATAATTTCGAGGGTAATTTCGAGATAGCCACTTTACGCGGATAAACTGTGGGAAGATAGAAGTTTAGAACGTAGGGAAACCTCAAGCATCCTACGGAAGTCTGGCTCTAATTAAGCGCCTCTACCCCTGCCATGCTTCCTTCACTCATCATCCTTCATCTCGCTCTGCCTATCCTCTCCGTCATCCTGGGAGGATCCTCGGATTCCTTAGGATGGTCTGAGGTGAAGGTAAGCATCCATCCTGCGTGTTATCATATTCCTGATTGTTATGTCTTCGCCGACGATACCTTACTACTACCGCTACTTTCTCTTCTCCCAGGAACCTGCCACTACCGCTCCTCCACCACCCTCGCCATCCACCCGCGCGAACCACCGATCTTCCCCTCGATTCCCCTCTCTTTTTCTCAATTGTTTGCTTCAATAATTTTCGTCGTCTCTGTCGCTCATACTCGAGTCAACCTCTCTCTTTCTCTCTCTCTCTCTCTCTCTCTCTCCCTGTATTCCAGATCCGGTGATACGCCTTTCCTCGGAGAAGTGTAGCGTAGCTTCTTGATACGTGAGCGATCCTCTCTCTGTCTTCTTCGCGTTCCCCGGGCTTTCGAAAAAGCGGGAGAGCATCGGAGCTCCTAATTAAATTCCACTCTTTCCTAGCCTGCATTTTTTAGGTCTTCTCAAGCGCGCCTCGATTGCGCGGGAATCGGGATGGTTGTTGCCCTCAGCAGCCACTTCCTGCTACCAATTCTCTCCCGTCTACCTTTTCCTTGATCCACTCCTTCGCCGCACTCTCTTAATTGGCGTATAATTATGTAGGCGGCTTCGTTCCCAATTTTCACCTGCATCGCTGCGTCATCAAAACTTGGACTTTTTCCTGCCAATCTCTCAATGGCCTCGTCAAGTGGTGCTTGGGAAAATTGGATCGCGCGTGCAGTTGCTAGTATTATAATCTGTAACTATGATAATTGAGAATTAGCCAGTCCGGTACTTAGGTTTCTGGGATTATTTAATTGGAGACTGATTCGCTCGGTTTCAAAGCGATGTCTTCGGAAAGCTGATAATAATGTTTTATAAATATTTTAGAAGGCATTAACATTGCAAACGTGTGACAGAGCATGATTAATAATAAATATTATTTCAGTTTGGCATTAACGAGAGAAGATCATTTATTTTCTAGGTTGATTCACTATATGCATGACAAAATTGATCGAAACATTTTACATTTAGTATTTTATACACTTTGCTTTTATGCGCCTACTTTTTTAATTTAATTATACTTAAATTTATACGTATTACTATTTTATTATTGTGGTATTGACACGGATCGTCTGTATTGCGAATGCTACTTCATTAGTCTAATAGAGCGTCTCTTATCGGAATCACGTTATACAAATTTTCTACTATCCGAACACTCTGCTCCATCATTTCTATCATTTTTGTTAATGCTAGTCTTCGGGTATTTAAAAAAAATCTATGAAATAGTATAACAGTGTCCGGATAGTAGAAAATTCGAAAAACTAGTGTCAATACCGCAACAACAATATAGTAGTAAGTAATAAGTATAAATCTAAATATAATTTAAGTAAAAGAAATATTTGTAAAAAAGTAAAACAAGTACAAAATATTACATAAAGAATATGATTCAATCTTGACATATGTGTCGATTCAACTATGCACTTATTGTTTATTCTTGTTAAAAGTAAAGATGGAAATAAATAATCGCTTTATAGTAAATTGAGAATTAGCTGTGCTGAAATCGAAAAATGCTATCTCCAATTTAATTTAATTGCTTATGCTAGGAATAGATATCTTAATATACTATATAAGTAAAAATATGTATATATATATATATATTTCGTAAAAGCTCCTATACTATTCAACATATCCGCATTAAATTTGGCGCGGATATTCTTCAATATCTAAAAGAAATACTGTGATGGTACTCACCCCTCAATCACCCCTCAAGTCTACCCCAGGCACGCGAAATACCCACTCGGGCAAGGCCGAGTAGGACAGCTAGTAGTATATAAGGGTACTAATAATACATATAAAATATATATATATTTGACGATTAAAATATATATAGATTTGATACACTGAGAATAATTATATAAAGATCATAGTTTCGAAGTAAGAATGCAGGTAATGATGAACACAGTGCAGAGTGAAGTAGGAGTTCATTTATGAAGATTGAGTCTAAAAAAGGCAGCGCGGTGGGGATGCCGAAGGTTCCAAGGGGAGGCGTCGGGGGCGAAATGTGCTCGCGGCATTATCTAAAATTCAGGCTGTAATTACTTTTCTGGGCGGCGCTTTACTTGATTTATAGTCATTGCGCGATGCAGCTGCGTGGGTATAAGTAATTAAAAATGTAGCATCGCGTGGTATCGTGGCTGTCTTCCTCTCAAGCAGCCTGGTTTAGGATGAACCTCCAAGGGTGTGGGCACGCGGCCTCCAATTCTTTCCTTGAATTCTTAATAACACCTAGCCCTTAAATCGTCATTTTAAAACAGTCCAATACAAATTTATGAGTGCTCCGATTTTTTCGTTCAAAACCATCTTAATCTGCTATTTTAATTTGCTATTAAATCAATAGATGCTTACATGCAATAGAAATATCCAATTTTCATAACCCAAACAATGTTATATTGTTGGAAACAAAAGAAACTGAATCGAACAATTCTGCCTTGCAATATTTCGTCTGTTATTTGCAGGTTGCTATTATTCTAACAACGAAACGTTGATTCATATTTGGAGAAAAAATTAAGCTTTTTATAGCTGGCTAATTTTACCTGAGCATTTAGATATGTCTGATTCCCTTGTGAATTAATATTTCGTGAAACTGTGTTGTGTGAAATATTCAAATGATACTTTTATATATTCATTATATTAATATCCGTTGTATTGTGCATTAGACCAGAGACTATACTTACTTGTGTAATAAAAATCATCATGTGACACGGAAAACACATTCCTATAAACTGATACTCGTCTGTTCTGTACTGAACATCACACTCATTTGATTTATAATATTTCAAACCCTCAACGTTACTGAATTGACAAATTTGTGCATAAAGAATACCGTTGAAATAACATAAAATAATGTTTATAAATGGAATAGCAGGCTAATTGACGCCCCCAAAGTTTAGTTAATTTTGGCTTAGTTCAATTTAATCAGTCCGCTACTGTTCGCTTTATGACCGCTATTTTAGTTCCTTTTAACTATATTCCTTATATGCGATTGAGAAAGGGCTGTGCACCATTCCGTTTAGAAATATCATATTACATGTTTTCAACTATGTTCCTTATATATGAATTTATAAATAATTAGTCACAAATCCAGAGTCAAGAATTGAGTGCGAAGGCGTTGACTAAATACAGAGTTCAATTAATTAAACTTGACAAATGGAATGGTAAGCCAGGTGACTGATACAAACCGAATTCTATCTATTTTCAAGTGTAATCCTTGTATGCGAATTTGTTAGCAATTAGTTGGAAATGTCGAGTGAAGAGTCAAGTGGGAAGGCGTCAAGTCGAGTTCAGTGGGTGTTCATTGAGAATTCGTTAGATAGTCGGCGACGATTAACTGTCCAGACAGAAGGCGGAGGTTGAATTTGGTTAGGTGGGTGCCGTCGGTGGTAGCGGCCGTTTGGCACAGTATCCAGGTTAATTGGCCATTCATGGTTAATTTGGTTTAGCAGGAATCTGTAAGGCGACGGCGACGGCGACGGCGACGTCGACCCTGCGACCCTCGGGAGCGACCGTCTTGCCGATTTCGTATTCGTCTCGTGACGAAGGGGTCGGCTTCGCCAACTAATAGCTACCGATTTTGATTCTCTTCCGCGAATTATCTGACGCGCCCAGCAAACCCCCTGCTTTTTGATCAATAATTACATCGCCCCACCCCGAACCACCCCCGCCCCACCGCGCCGTATGTACCGAGCTTAACACTGACTGTCAGGGTGAAAACGTTTGCTCGATACTTCCATAGCGTTTTAATTATCCTCGCTCTTAACGAGGGCGTCGCTCGACCTTTCGTGCCTGCTGCAGCGCTATAGTTCTTCATGACGACCAAAGAATCATTTTCATTTTCGAAAGTCCGGCTTACTGACTGCACTCGAAAGTGGTAAAGAAGTTTTTTGAAAAATAGGAATTTTTGTAGTTCGCTACTGTATTCTTGTTTTTACTTATAGTTTGAAATTATTTGTTTTATATGTTCAGACACGAGGGCAGACAAGAATTCTGTGCACATCGCAAATATTTTAAAATATTTAAGGGGACAAATAACGAAGTTCGTCATAGTGACACTTTTAAAATGAATTAAGATCGTGAAACAGAAACATACAGAATAGTAAAAGAATGATTAACATTAAAGTCTAAAACGCAAATCGACTGTATTAAAGATTGACAAATATACAAGTATTTTAATCTACACATTTCCTCAGCAAATATAAAATACCGTAAAAATAAGTCAGCACCAACCTGCTATATATTTACAAATAACGTAAAATTACATCAGAGGCAGGGATTATGTGATTGTGTGAAACGAAAGACAAAAATAGGAGGAAAGGATTTCTAATATTGATAGAAGTTGATATGAAATAAATCTCGGTATTCTCAGTTGATATTGCATGCAGAGGGAAGAATGGAAAAACAGGTATAGGCTGCGTGATAGGAAAGGCTAGTGAAGACAACCAGGGGAGAATTAGTAGTGTACGTGGGCCTCCTATCACCCATAACCTATTCCGGACACGTTACGAACGCTCTTCATCCGTCGGTTGCTTATCCACCTTCGTACGTGTTCGCTCAGCGCGATTTCGCAACAGACCTAAGCTTCATCCGAAGTATTAGTTCGCTGGCCAAAACCGTGAACCTGATAATTCTCTATAACCTTTGATTGAGTTTGCGCTACTTCGCATCCACGTCCTGGCCAAATCCCAGAATTCCCTCTACGCATACACCAATGATAAGAATAGAAGAAACAACTTTCTCGTAATTGTCTTTTTTTAATACAGAACAACAGCGGCACTGCTTTCGGTTCTTTTTATGTTTTTGGCGCAACCTTCTGCTACAATCATTCTAGGTCATACTGCTACTCCTTTGTCATGCAACAATCTACACACATACACATATTAGTTGTCCTACCCGACTTCACCCGATTGATATTTCATGAGCATGTTGTCAATAATTTAGTTTAAGTGGATATGTACGCGCAAAAATTGGAGGTTAATTTCAACATTTTGAAAAAGTGCAAAAACATGTTTGTTTCAAGTTGATAAAATATAAGTACAAGTACATGATTTAAGGTATATTATAAATTAATTTCATTAATCTATCATTATTACAAACTTATACTCATAATTCATCATTATAAAATTAATGTTATGGATGTATGCATGTTTTTTTTTATAAATCGCGATTCACGGTACCCATCTTCGTACTTGATGAGAAGTTGCGCTAGACAATTTTTATATGAAACACATGAAATAATCTTTTTTAGAAAGTGGACACTTAAAGCTAATGTGCAACGGGGGTGATTTACAAAAATGTAGTTTTCAACGAATCAGCAGCCTTTTATACTCAAAAATAGTTTTTCACCCGTGAAAATCACTATATTACTATACTTTTACAGCTTTCTGAGTTTCACAGGCTGCCGTTTCTTTCGAAACTAACATTTTGGCCACGAAAAATAATCATTAAAGCTTATATTATATCACTTTCGTGTGAAAATGTTTGGAACTTCAATAATCAGAAATTCAGAAGAAAACATGTTTAATTATTCGGTATCAATAGAAACTGGCAATACGGAAGTAAGAATATATCATTACTGAAATTTGTTAGAACTGCAAAGTTTGTGCTATTTGCTTTACTATTAATTTACAATGTTGATGTACAAGATCAAACGTACCTGATTGTAGATAGTGGAACGTGTTCATGCTTCATAATTTCCGGAAAATATAAGTTTCAAATCTTTAAATGACTAAGTTGTTCAACCATACAATCGATGGTTAATCAATTACTCATTTTGTGTAACTTAATATTAACATATTAAATATTTTGTTATGCTAAGATATCAACATTTTCCACCCTTGTGGTCAAAGCATACAATTTCTACATCTTCCCAAAGAAAATTTAAATATAAATAAGCCGCCAAGTAGTAGTTTTGCATGAAGTAAAACATAGTTTTTCCTCTATTAGATTTGCACTTGATTTGAACTTGCAGTTCCAATATTTAAAACAAACTTAGCGCATGTGCGTTTCGTTGCAAGGTAAGAAAACAGTGGAAAACTATTTTAAACTTAATACCAACCTTAGTGTGTAATGGTCTGGATTCAGAATTTTTCCCTTCCTTCACAGTACCCAATCTTTCACGAGAATTGTCACACGTTAACTTCTTTCTAATGTTATAACTGCAAGTCAAATGGAGGTATCATTAAATAAAAACTTGGCTTTCTTGTATAACCTCTATATCTTTTTTTGGAAAATATAATACAAGATAAATTATCACTTACACGATACTAAACTAGTATTCGACGCCTTCTTTTACATTTAAATGTAATACTTAAAATAAAAATATTTTTTTCTGTATAAGACAACGAACAGCCGATTGGTATCGCAAATATGCAAGTTGGCAGAGAGCGATAGGAAATAAAGTGCTCAAAGGGTTGAAGAGCGTCTTGAAGTTCGACAAGTTAACGGTGAGTGAGAAATTCCCGGGCAGAGGGAGGGGTCGGTGAAAGGGGTAGCGGGTGTGTTCTTATGCAAGGTCTCGAATCTGTCTACGGAGACGAATCGGAATCAGGATGGGTCAAGAGACCCCAGCTGCCGCAACTTACACATTCAATGTACTCGAAGGTTCCTTCACCTCTATCAGTTTTGAGACCCTCGGCCGCTGGCCATGTTATCTAGTAACGAGACAGTCGGCGAGTAGGAGGAAGATGATGATAGGATAGAGGGATGGAGAGGGCGGGGGTGGGTACGGCGATGGGATGATAGAGGGAGCAACCACTTCGGTAATCTTCAAGTTTGCAAGACGCAAACAGCTTAGGTGGTAACGCATCGATAAGATCTGAGCATCTCCTTCTCAGATATACCGCTGATAGCCGTCGTTAGGCCGCGGTCAGGACTCCACCGAACACTTAGAAAGCAAGGTCCTGCACTGACTTCCTTCCTCTTCCTTCCTCTTTCTCCCCCCTTCTCTTCTATTTGTATCATTGCAGGGTCTCCGATACTTTGCTTCCCTTGACCGATGTGATAAGGGTTTCCTCAGCACGACAAGTCCTTGAATCACGTTTCTGCGGTGGAACTCCACCAGAATGTTACGCAGCCGATTTAATAATGAACGCTGTGTAACGTATACCTCCCACTGGCCGCCTCCAGGAGGTTTCAATTCCGCACGTCTCCGGCCCTTATCCGCGCTGGCCGCAACCAGCTACTCCTATAATCTAAATTAATGTCCGCCTAGTCCTATATAAACCAGCGAATTAAGCCGGCACAGCTTAGCTCGGCATCTGCGTCGGCGATCATTGCACTTTACGATAATCTTTCGTAGTTTCAACAACACCCGAGGAAAGAAAAATTATACGCGTGCTGCTGGCTGGTTGCTTCTTTATGAAGACTCGAAGGCGAAGTTAAAAATTCTTTGGCTCGAAAGTCTGGTGGAAAGTTTATTATACGCGAAGATTGTGGTATTTAAGATGTGTTATGCAGTATAGCGATGTAAATTGTGAAGAAAGAATGTAATTTTATGACATTGGCTTTTTATTATTGAAGGAGTACGTCTTTTTAAGGACAAAATTTATTCCATCATCAATGAAGTTCATACTGATTATAACTTTGCTTTAGAAAACTTCTGTCAATTCTACTTTTTCTAGTAATATAAATGGTCTTTTCTTCTCGCATAATTTGTCTAGTTGTCTTCTTTTGAAATATTGCATTATTCATTATTTATTGAAAATAATGAAATTTCTAGTTTTACATCTTTATAAGATTTTTGCAACAACCTGTTATTGTTTCATTGAAGTTACTATTAACATGCACAAAAAATATCGCCCGGTCGATAATGGTTAGAACAGCTAATCAAACGTAAAAGATACTCCAGTTTCATGTACCAAAATAGGCTGGCAGTAGTCTGATATACGCGTACAAAAAGGCATCAAATTAACCATTATTTATCCTTTAATCCTTTCGGCATTACGAAAAGAAAGTTTCCGGGAAACTTATCACTTGAGATAAGCCCGCATTGGGAAGTTGGTTCGGCATATTTAATTTGCCGAGGAACTTGAACGAAGAATACATTAAGGCGTCGGCATTAAATGCTCCACCCGGAGTAATATTGTTTTCAGCGATGGCTGTACGAAAACCGAGCAGGAACGAACGTTCTTTTTTCCATTAGCAAATGCAAATGCGGGTCTAATTTTAATTTTACATGTATTAAAATCGAGAATTCTTAGCGGACCGGTGGGAGAGGGCGTGGAAGAGAGCCGAAGGGTAAGAAAGGTGGATCATGTCGAGATGCGGAGTTAGCAGGCTCCGCAGGGATTAGTTGGAAAGCGATTTCATCTTGGCGGGTGCACGCACCTAAAAGGACGCGGCTCTCGTACCAGCTACCCCCGGAGAAGCTACCTTCCTGGATCGAGTAAGGAAATGTCTGCGAAAACTGAGCCCCGAAATTAGAATGCAAACCCATCAACGGCGACGATCGCGCTTCTAGGATCCCCATGTGTTAATAAAGAGGGTGGGAGAGTCGGAGAGTGCTCAGAAATCGCGATCGACGCGCTTTTGAAGCAACCGATGCGCTCAGAAAGTGTGTCTAATTTACATAGGATCCACGCGAGACGAGCAACGTAGATGGTTGAAGGGGTGAAAGGCAGTGATGTTACTTTCAAAAGACTTTAATTGGCTACTGAATGTTCGTAGAAGCAATTCAGTAGAGCATGGACTGCGTAGTTTGGCCTGCGTAGTTTGGACTACTCTAGTAGATTCAGTTTGACAGGATAAATGTTAAATTCGTCGAGCATTTTAAACTTTTTCGAATGATGTAAATAGCTGCTTTATGTAGTACTTGTGACTGACAATATTTTTCTAGTCTCTACTTTAAGTGCACGTCTGATCGTACTGATCATTTCGCAATATTTTATTTTTCAAGGAGTAAGCAAGTACAATATTTAAACTGGTCTTTCTTCAATTCTGCGCAACTCCTTTCCATCACTGCAAAGGTAGAAGATAAATTTTGCGTGGGTTTAAATCTCAAAACTTACTTCAAGATGTCTCACATCTTTGAAGTAAGCGAAAAACATTTTGGGGGCAGTCGTAATACATAATACGGAATTCAAAAGGGCTCTAATCAGAACAATCCTGCCGCAATGTCCGTCGGAATTTGGCTCAAAACTTTGCAAAAGAGTAGAATCATAATTTTCTAGTTAGAATAAAGTCTATTTCGATTATCTCTATCGCATTAATTAATTTGTTAAAATACAAACAAAGAAAGCAAATAAACTAGTCTCACTCTAATTGTGCAAGATATCCTTTCAATGAATTCAAAGTTAGGTAGTCAATTTCGTGGGAGTTTTACAAGTCAAAGCTTATTTTGAAATCTTAAAATATTTCTAACAGAATTCAATGTGATACAGAATTGCAAAGAGCTCTAGTGAGAACAATGGTATTTTTTTAATTATTGGAGCAACTCTATTTGCACGGAGTGGTTGAATCACGTGGTTGGACAAAGAAGGCCAATCCTGCGACAATGTCCGTCGGGGATTGGCTCGAAAGTTTGCAGAAGCGTAGAAGCCCCGACCGCCAGGAGAAACTTTGTCCGGTACTCTAGATGGATGCTTGGCTGGCTGAAACTCTGTGACGCCCAGTCAGCTTCCCCATCCGTTGTCGTCGGTGGATTCTGTAACGACGACGAGGACGAGAACGACCACCGCGTCGTCCACGTGGACGCGTTTCTCCTTGTCCTCACCTCTTGGTCGCGCAGTCACGATAATTACCGCGGCGAGTGCTTTTGTCCAGCTCGTACCAGGCCAAGGTTTCCTCCCGCTAGCCAGAACTCCTTTGTCCGACGCTCAACGGACTCCCTGAAACGTTACCTTGCGCCCATTACCCCCACAGCCTCGGAAATTCAAGGAAAATGCATCGCTATGCATGAGCTTCCTGATTCAGGGCCAGGTTCTTCTCCTCCCCTCTTTCCACACTGCAATCCCTTTCAATACCAAACCTGCAAATGGTCAAAGTACCGCTTTTTCCATCCTTTTTCTATTATATACAATCTTACAAGATTTACATCTTAGCAATATAAAATACGAATTAATAGAAATTATTCGGGTGTTTAAATGATTTGTAACATTATTTTGTATGTAATATGGTATAACCTTTCTTATCTAAATTTTCAACTATCCAAACACTCTGTTATACTATTTTGGTGACTGTCTATGATTATATGATTCACAAGAAATCTTATATATCCAATAAATACGTAAAAGAACTTCGTAGAAAATAATTCAGGCTACCACTTGTTCTGTCCTGACATTGGACTAAACGATAATTTATTATTTTGATTCTCTTCTTGATGCTCGGCTGTAAGAACCTAGTCCCGGTCCCTTAAAGAGTGCTCGAGTGCGGCGCGGGGTGCGCCTAATAAATAAAATAGTGATTCTCGAAAAACATGAGCCGAGCTGTGGTGGTGGGTGGGTATTATTAACTGGCATTAGAGTAGGGCAAGGAGCCCGCATACTTTTTCTCTTCCCTCTTCTATCGGAGTTACTGGTGAAGGGGACGAGTCACTATCGTATGGAAGGCGCAGCTGATGCCTCGATACTGGAGGATCGTAAAATAATTTTGCATGCGGTAAAACAGATTAAGAAAGTGGAGTGGCGAGTCTCGAGTGTCGAAGTCGAGGAACTTGCATTATAGGAGAAAGGACAAGCGCAGTAGGGGTGCGCTGTCTATTGTAAGCCGCAGCTACAGTAACCGCACCTTTCGGAAAGTCTAATATAGGCGAGGCTGTGACTCCCATAATATAATCCGCTCCCGATATGACAAGCTTTAGGCTCCGACGCAGTCGAGTATAATCGAATTTCTCAATTATTAATAAATTAGTAAAAGTAAAGATGAACTATGTATAATCCGCTCCTGATGTAACAAGCTTTAGGCTACAATAGACTATTATAAACGAATTTTTCAATTATTAAGAAATTGACAAAAGTAAAGATGAACTATATAATCCACTCCGAATTAATAAGTAAAAGGAAAACAAAGTAAATTATTGACGAATATAAAATATTCACAGATACACATATGTATATGATACATTTAACATATATCCATAGAGTTCAGCTGTTCAATATTAGTTCGTTTAAATCGTTTTTGCAGTTCTAGACACGTCATCGTACGGTTTAGTAAGAAAGTTTAAAGTGTTACAAGTCAAGTTCTAAAAAGGTGTGTTTAATAAATATGGAGTGTGTGTTTTAATATACATATAGTCTCGTAACGTAAAGGATGCGAAACAATTGAATATCAGACAATTTTTTCCTCTAAACTAGATTCTTTCTACTTTCACACAAGAAAACGGGAAATCGATTTACCAGTGCAAAGGTCAAACAAGTATTTTCGCTTACAAAAACCATAATTAAAGAATATTGTGTCGAAAGGAAAAGGTTGTAATATGATCCAATCTCTTATGTAGTTGCTCTAGAGCAACAATTTCTCTTGCAGGCGGTATTCGTGACTGAGAGTTCATGTTACAGTGATGTCGTGGTGGTCACCAATCATCCATAGTACTCCCTTGGAGGAAAGAAATTCCACCCAAAGTATTTTATCGGTGTAAATCAACACTTAGCAATTTTTATAAAACAATTTACTGCATCATTTAAAGTTAGACTCAAAATATCTGTTCCGCAGCCAATCACTAATGTACTAACGTTAACATCGAATCGACACAAATATTTTACTAGCATTTTACGCCCTATAAACATTGTAACATTGTCACCCCAATGTTACAGTCATTAAATAAAAAAAAAATTATTTTAGTGAGAGAATTTATTCAGTCAAAAAATAATAAGTGAAACACAACTCTATTTCCGCTTCAAAGAAGGTGATGTTGCTTCTTGAACTTGAGTATACTTTAAAAATCTTATTTAATATACAGTTATATTTTAATTTTTCTGGTAAGTCCCTGGTCCCTGGTAGATCATATCTCATAACCACCCAATGTCCTGCTGGCTGTTCTTTCTACGTGATATGCAGGATAATGTAGGCCGTGCCGAGTCTCTGCAAACTACAACACGGCGTGATATAATCTTTTAATGGTCTCTTTGTGGCCCGATCCATTGTCGGCTCCGACTGAACAAAGCACGCCGGATTGCAGAGACCGCAAGCTACTCCTTCTCGGGAGTGACGTCGCATTCGCATATTGTTGACGTCACTCCTTTTCCTTCTGCTTCATATCGCTGCCTCTTTCTCCTATCGCCGGCTAAGCGAAAGTACTGGTAGGAAGACACGCCAGGTTGGTGGTGGCTGCGCCTGTGCTTAATTTTCCCTCCCTAACTACGTGACCGAGCCGCATAAGACGCCGGGCATTATTTTAAGGAACCGTCTCGCCGCTGGGAGCATCTACTATTTAAGACGATGAATAAAAATTTCAGAGTTCCAACGTTATTACCACATATCCTTTACAGAGACTTTTGCAATGTAAGCCTCGAAATTGTTCACAAACATGCTGCTGTTCCGACTTTTTATTTTAACATAAAAATATCATATTACTAAACGTTTTAGTATAATATAATTGTATTATAGCACAATAGTATGTTACATAACATACAACAGTATGTTATTCTTTTTTCGAAATTCGCATACTCATTCGCTTATATTTATGAAAATTCTTGAAGGCGCAATTCAAAAGCTTCAATTTGTTTTTTGGAACATATGTAACTGCTACTTTGTGGCCGGAAATTCAACTTAACATAGTAAAATTTTACATGAGAATATTCCACTTTCACGTATAGTTTATGCAAAAAATTAAAAATCTCAAATTTCTCAGTTATGCAAGTTTCTTCAAAGATATATATGTTTTGTGAAAATTTAATGCTGTATTTCATTAAGTTGTATTTAATTTAATATTTATACCTTTATGATATTTTGCTTTGCTTTTCAAAGTGGGTGGTTCTCATTATGTAAAAGTATTCTTTGAACATTGCTTTTAGTCTTCCTGGGTTTCGTATACCGGAGTAACTGTTAACCAAAGCGGAAGATTCTTTTTGAAAGAATGCAGGCGGGAGTGGTAGATCTCTCCTACGCCGTAAAAACGAGCAAAATTGCAAGGGATTCCTTCAAAGCCTTTCTTTCAGATCCGAGTCTTTTGTCTTCGGGTGCCGTCAAAGCGCCGACGGACTCCTCAACCATTGTGCCCGAACCTTCCTCCCGTTGACTTCTCTCTTAACAATGACAAGGCGCGAGACTTAACACGTTTTTCTGATTTCATACACTTAAGTACAACTTAACCATACTAGAATGTCTGTCATCACTATAACACAAATGGACACATATTTTTTATTTATTGTATTTAATTATTTTCTTGCTGTCAAAGTTAACATGGTTATAATGATATTCTTTAATTAAACAAGATTTTCTCTAAGTTCATAGGTGACAGTTAATATACACACAGTTAGTAGTTAATCTAAATATTGATATAAGTATTAACATCTTCAGGATTCGTAGATTTCAGTTTCATCAGCTATTATTTTGTTAGGCAATAAGTTATGAAAATAATTTTCGGATTGGGAAATATTACTTGCCGAATACGGTTGGACGCTGAATCGACGAAATTCGATGTTTACGCATATGAATACGCACTGTTGGGTTCCTTAGGTCGATCGTCTTTGATATTTCAACTGGCAGAGAGCGACTATTCTCCGGGGTATTCCTCTTTCGGGCGGTGATGTTTTCGCGAAGTCGGTTCAGCTCCGGCGGAAAATTTCTGTTGGATGAAAGCATTTCATTGCTTCGTCCCCATCCCGAATCCGGCGACGCGCTCCCTGATAGAATCCAAAATCCTAGCATTTCTGCCACCCCAGAACTCTGGTACTCCTTAAATCGAGGCGATGTCTAGGACGTCCCAGCAGCTCTACCCTACACTATTCAGCACCACTGTCAGCCTTCTCTATTGCCTGAACGAAGCCTTTACAATACGTCCTCAACAGCCAGCTACCCTTTCTCTTAACGTCCAAAGTTTTCAAAGTACGACGTTCAATAGGGGCCATCGTATATATGGCTGCTACTACCGCCTGCTCTCACGCCATCCGCCGCCTCCGCCTCCGCCTCCGCCTCCGTAGCACCCGCACTCCTTTTTACCCCAACCACCACCCCGCAACCACCCCCGAACCGCCCCCCTCGTCCTGGCAATGCTCTTCCATTCTCAGGCTGACGCGCTTCCCGAGACACCGAGATAGCTCCGGATCTCCGCCGACTCTCCACCAAATCCTCAAGGCGACAAAAACAGGAGCCCGCGCGGACCATCTTATGTCTTTCCCAACCCTGATAAGATTACCCCCAACTTAACTAAATATTTCCACATCGATTTTAATTCAATAAGAGATTCACTCTCAAATGCTGCACAAACAAGTTTTGTTCTGATGGTACTATTGAAAATGATGGTTTAATTCCTTGGTGTATATTGTGCATCTTGTAAGGGCATTCGTGTTAATTGTAAATTAAGTGTACTTGTTTGAATTCAAGTCGAAATCGTTTTTCTTATTTCTAATCTGAAAATCTAGCAAGGTGATACGGTTATAAAAAAACAGGACCGCGAGGAGACCGTCTTATATTTATCTCATTCCTAATAATTTTAATTCAATAAAAAATTAGCTTCCAGATGGTACATAAACAAGTTCAATCCTCACAATGCTATTCAAAATGATGTTCTATTTCATCACGTCTGCTTCACCTGATTAATTGAATATCGTTCAAAGATATTTTCATTCTTCGACAGTGTTTGTCAAGTATACTGGTCATCAGGAAAATAAATTGTTTTTTGCTACAAAAATCGTAATTATTATAATAAATAAGAACAGCGTTTTTTCTCTTAGAATAAAAAAATCAAATAGGCAATAACTTTTTGCATCTTTATTAAAATTGCGAGAAATCAACAATACTCGTCATCGCTTGGTTTTAACAACGCTAATAAGACATTTAAAAAAAACAGTTCAGCGTTAAAGGCCTAAGAGTTGAAATGACCTGGAAATACGCACATGTTAAACGCAAAAAAGTATACTTGCGCGAATTGAAGTAGAAAGGTTTTTTCTAACCTTGATAGGAAGTGTAGCGAGGAAGAGAGTAGGCGAGTGTCCGAGAATCTGGGAGGGTGATATAGTTCTAGAGTGATATGCTGAGTAGAGAGGAACGCTTCCTCTCTGGATGGACGTCTGTCCTTTGTTGGCAGGCTCCACCGCTTCATGAAACAGTCACCAGGAAGCCAGTTACCACAAGGAGAAAGCAAGCGCCCACCACCGTGACGTCATACACCACTGACTTCATCTCGTTATGTTACGTTTCTCGACGAGACGTCGGATGCAGGAAGCCTACTCTTCCTCCTCCAGTTTCCCCTCCTCTTTTATCCTTGTCCTCATCTCGACGCCGTGGCTTCTGCGTATCTTTACCACCCTCTCAGGGTGGCTCAGGCTGCTGCTCCCTTTCTCCCAGCGGCCGCCACTCCGTTCCGTTCTCCAGCCGTTCAACCCGTTCAACCCGTTCAACCCGTTCACCCTTGGCTGGCCCGCATGGCGGACCCGACAAGCCACAAACCTTTCGACAAGACAGAAAACGGAGATCAATATGGTCCCAAGGCGCCCCCACCCCCTCCCCCAAAAGTCGCACCCTGACCACTAGCTACTCTTGACTGTCCCTCATTTTCTGACAAGACATTCTCACGGCTTTCGAGGAAATTAGTCATTCTCCCTGGGTTAATCCATTCGGGCCTGGATATTTTTAAAATTTAGTAAATGATCTTTAACGCAGAGAAGACAAGGAAGTCAAAAGACGCGGATGAATATGGTCAAAGGTGCGTTCGAAAGTCGTATCCTGATCACATGATACTGTTGACTGTCGCTCATTTTTTAATAAGGCATTATCGCAGGTTTCGAGGAAATTTGTGAACCTCCTTAGATTATTGATTAGGACCTCAATATTTTTCAAACTTCGTAAATGAACTTTAACGCACAGAATGACAGAGAAGATAGGAAACGGAGATCAATATGATCCCAAAGCACCCCCAAAAGTCATAGTCTGACAGCCAGTTACACTGTTAGCTGTCCCTCACCATCCAAGAAGGCATACTCACTTTTCAGACCTTTGATGAAATTAGTAGTCCTTCGCTTAACCCGTTCGGACCCGGATATTTACAGAAGTGCTAATTTTATATTATTTACTACATGAAAAGATGTTATGTTGGACCATTTTTGTTTATTAGTAAATTGGGAATAGTTATTTATTGTACGCTCGAACAGAAATTTAATTATATGCTTCCATATTAATTCTAAATTAATTGAAATTAACATAAAGCGAGCATCCGAAAATATCAAGGATAAGGGAACGAATACTAGATTTTATTTGTGCAAGGATTATAAGTTATATTATAAAACTATAATTATTGTAAAAATGAGTCTCATCGGTGTTCGTATTATATATGACAGATTATAACAAACGATACGCAGAGGTGTAAAATTAGCAGGCTTACAGCGGAAGGTTGGTCCAAGGTCTGTGGTATAATAGAATTACTAGTGAATACGCTGATTTCTATTAGGGGCGTTGTACTTGCGGATTCCGGACTGGCGTTAATGTAAGTAGGCAAGGATTCGAACACGCGTCTGGAGAGCTCAAGTAGCAATCCGGGAGGAGCGGAGAGCGCTTCTTCGTTACGTCAGCGCGGTGAATTTATGGGGCTGTAACAGCGACAAGTGGTTCACAAGTCGCCGGTGGCATCGCCGTTTGGCGCCTACCCCAAAAAGGGCTTTCTCGTGTCGCTCTCACTTCCCTTGTCCGGAACGAAATAAATTAGGTTTACCGAGGAACAGGCGCCGCTCCTCTTACTCGCGTTTCAATAAGTACCCGTTCTCTCTGGACCATAGTTTCCAGCTTTATTCCCCTCAGTACTAATTTCCCTCCCCCGTAATCCTTTAAGGCGCAACTAGAAATAGGGAAGTTCCTCAACCGCGCAATAAGCTACTTTTCCCGCCAAGGAAAACACGCAACACGCTAATCCACACTTTTCTTGAAATAGAAGTCTTCCAATGGGATTTATGGCACGATTGCACGTTATTGTCGCTGGTAGAACATTTCTGGTAAATCGACTTACTGTTGGTCTCTAAAGTTTATGGTCACAGTAATCACTACGTTACTATCATTTTAGTCTTTAATCGACTTCGAACAGAAGGTTCTCAATTCGTCACGAATACTTTACTTTTTTAATGTTTGGGAAGTGATATTTTTGCGACGGATGATATTATCGACTTTGTTTAACATAAGCTCTTAATACTGCGCAAATATCACATTTTTGAAAAGTAAGGAGGATCATCCTCTACTTGTCCTTTTTGTAAAAAAGTGTATTAAGAAAGTAATACATTTAGCATGTGAACTACAACATAAAATATTTGGTAAAATCTAAATTCGTTCAAAAATTTGAAATATATATATTCTCAGATTGTACAATTTCCAATTAACACGGTGTAAATGTTATGATTTAAATTTGTTCTTTTATAACAGTGTTTGAAATTAATTTGGTATAATATAAACTTTTAAGTGTAATCCGACTATATCAATATTAGCTTAATTTGCTATACCAAGGTCTTTACATCAGATTTGTAAATAAATCAATTCAAAGTACGGAACAATTAATTATCTGCACAAAATTTAGCTTATCTCAACCGTCGATTTAAAAATCGGGTGAGAATCGATATGCGATGGAGCATTGCTTGTTAATTGGCTGCATTTGATGCCGAAAAATCCGACGTGGCTGTTGTTAGTTTTCGACGAGAGAACCCGGAAAAGTAACTTCACGCAATAATGCTTGTTAGTTTCTCTGATTATTCCCACAAAGACATACACAAGATTAAATTTACTTTGAACTCAGATGACAGTCAATATACCATATGGAATTACGTGTACGAATCTGAAACCAATATATTCTCAGATTACACAATTTCTAATTAATACGGCGTAGATAATATAATATAAATATTATCTTTTATAACAGAGTCTGAAGTGAATTTTATGAGAATATAATCTTTTCAGTTTATTTGGGTGATATAAATACTAGTTTAATCTGCCATATAAAAATATACATGTAGCTTTAGTAGTAAAGCAATTAAAACGATAGGAAAGTTATCATCCGCAATAGAAATAGAAATAATCATCCGCACAAGGTTTAACTTATCTCGATCGTCGATTACAAAATCAGGTAAGAATCGATATGCGATGGAGGATTGGCTTTTAATTGGCTGCACTCGAAGTGCAGTACTCTTTAACGAGGCGAAAAATCCGGCGTGGCTGTTGTTAGTTTTCGACGAGAGAAGCCGGAAAGGGGGCTTCACGCAATAACACCCATTGAGTCAGGTCGAGCCGGAGTGGTGTGAAAGCGTCAGCTAACGCCTCTTCCTCTCTGCTTCTTCTCTTTTTCTCCCGGTCTCTTTCTGATCCTCTTGAACACTTTGTAGGTCGTGCTTCCACCCTAGGCACCCTTTTCAAGAGCGACGGTTTAAAGCGTATTAATTAACCCTTTATTAGACTCGAGCGAAAACCACCGCTCTTCCTCTGCCGCGAGATGAGCCCGATTCAGGAGACCGCCGCCGCCTCTGATTTCGCCCTAGGTGTCGTTCAGTATGTATGAAAAGCTTCCAGCCCATTTTTCCTGGCTTCCAACCCTAATTGTTTTTAGTTTTATTTTTTTCCCTCCCCCTCCCCCGCCCCCGCCCCCCGCCCCCTGCCTCGCTTCAACCCACCCCCCGTCGAACGTATAGTCAACCCTTCGCCAACCTTATATTGTTACGCTCACTCAACATTGCAACGGCCTCGGCTTTTTTTGACTCCGCGGAAGTGTATGTGTTTATGGTAGAAAATGCGATTTACTGGCGGAATTGTTTAACTACATTTTTTCACGGTTTGAATTCAGAATTGAATTTATGCGTTGTGCAGAACATTTTATTTATAAAAATATCAAATAAAATGGTGATATGTTGCCAAGCTATCTAAAATTTAAAAATGAATAGTTTATTGCAACTATCTTTGCAACAAAAATCTTTTAACAATTTATAACTTGATTTCCGTTTCTTTTGAAATTTGAAGTTATTTTTGAGACACCGCGTTTAAGTGATAAATACTGCAATACTTTATAAATTATAGTTTGCTTGAATCATGATTCGGCACAAGATGAACAATTGCATTAAAATCCATTTAGTAGTTTTCTAGTTTATATTAAGTTTTTTCTGTGAAAAAAACTGCTTTAATTCATCTTGTGGCACACTTATACCCATCGCTCTATTTCCCGACCAGTACGCGTAATAAAATACAGCCCGTGCGTATTGGGAGAAAATGTACTTTTCAATAGGGACTGAATTATCTAAATCAACAGAGTATATAATTGTCTGATTATCACGAACATATACCCATACAAACTGTCTCTCTTTATACGTTAGTATGGATTATCATACTTATTTGTATGATGTAGGAAACATAAGAAGTTATACCAGGTCACAAGTGATTATCCATTCGAAAGAAATATACTTTCCAATTATGAAAGAATGATCCAAATCAGTTGAGCCGTTTCCAAAATTACTTTGGATACATACACTTACAAACTTCCGCCCTTTCTATATGTATTAATATACATTAACATACCTAATTTGATGAGGTAAGAAACGTAAGAAATTATCTCAGGTTACAATTAATTCTAACCGACGGGTAAAGATAATAAGGAGAACTAATACAATAATCAAATAAACTAGCCGTTGACAGGACAGACTTATACGGCTTATTCCGTCTTTCAAGACTGGTTTGGAAGTCTTACTCCGTGATTGAATTAACACGTCCTGGTCTGGTGAAGGCGGGCACAAGCCTTCCGCAGAGGCAGTCTCGAGGAAAGAGCAAAGGCGCAATGAGTGAGTTAGTGATCCGAAAGGGAGAAAGAGAAAAAGCCGTTTGTCTGTGGAATGGTCCACATATATCGCTCGTAACGCTGCTCACTCTGTTGCGAGGGGTGAGTGTGCTCAATTTGCCACGTCGAGGGTCGCAGGACCCGGTGTACCAAGCAGAACGCGGCACAGGAGGATGAGAAGGGGCGGAACGAGACGAAACAGGACGGCACGGGACGAAAGGCTCGGTTGAAGGGTGCACGGATCTCTCTAAGGGACGTAGGTCGAGATCGGAGATGTAAGGCCTCGGGTGGCACGATCTACGACGGGATCGAGATGAGATTGTCCCGCTAGACTTTCTTTTCTGTCCTCTTTCGACTCCCGGCTCCTTAGAACTCCGCACTTCCTCCCTCAGAAACTACCCTTTACCCCTAACAATCCCTCTTTCTTCGATAAACTCTTTACGGACTATGAGACCGGATTCCTCCTATTCTCCCGGTTTCACTGCCCCCTTCTGGCTATTTGAATACGAGATTACAGGTATTTTCGATGCTGTTACATTCTTTTTCGTTACTGACTTGTCGAGAGACCATTTCCCCTTTTGAGGTTAGAAACGTGAGTAGTGCAATTCCAAATTCACTTACTTCAAACTGCTATACTTACTTGTTTTCTAGCAAAGCTATAGCAATGGCGCTCTTTTATTTTCAGTACGCGTTGTTTAGTTGTGTTTAAGAGAAATTGATCAATCTAACAATGAATTGTCAACGTGTATGTCTCTTTCTACTCCTAACTACTTATAAGATCGGACTTTCTCACTGAGAAACTACCATTTACCCCTAACAATCCCTCTTTCTTCGATAAACTCTCTACTGACTATGAGACTGGATTCCTTCTATTCTCCTAGTTTTACTGTCCCCTCGCCCTCCTGGCTATTTGAGTACTAGATTACAGGTATTTTCGATGCCGCTTTCCAGCTCTACAGAAGATCCCATATGTACTCTACATTCTTCTTTGTTACTGCCCCGTCGAGAGTCTGTCTGTCCCTTTAGAGTATGGAAATGGGAATACTGAAAGTAACTCGTAGGAGAATTTTGTACTTTGGGTTGAATTAATATTTTTTACTACCAATTTTATTCTCGACGTATTTTATTTACGATCATTGCATTTCCTCAATGCGAATGTATCTTCGCTTTATTAATCTAGCAAAGACACCCCATTTTTCTCTAATTCCTGTTATAGTGATTTTGAGAAGTTTTGCAGAACGAATTTGATTTATTCTGAATTCTGTAAATATCTTTAATATACTGAATTCCAGAGCATGGGTTAACCAAGTCGTTCAAGTTTCTTAAATATTTATTCTAATATAGTCGAATACAAATAAATTTTACAACCTCCAAGATAATTTTCAAATATTTACTTAATATTTAACTGATACTCCTTTATTTTAAACTTGCCGCATCCCGCTGAAATCAAAGTCCAATCGTGTCTTGTGGTAGCTAAAACTACTTTTTGTTTGGGCCTAAAAATACAGATGGCTATGCCAAATGTACTAATATGCATGATTGGACTGAAGTTTGATATTATTTGGACTCATATCTGTTAGAGTATCGATAGGCACAATGTGTATTTGATAGCCTCATCATCAACAAAAGGCAGCCAATAGTAAAGGTCGCATATACGTCTCGGGCGAACCAAGCCACTTGGAAGCTGTGGGCTTACTACTTTTCCAAGTGTGTGTTTAGGCACACATGGAAGGATACATGCCGTAGAAGCCTATGTAGGCAACGATACAATGTCGATATTGGACCATCCGAATATAAAAGGTAGCCAGATGAACAGTTGATGTCAGAATGCACTCACATGCAACTTTTAAACTTTACTCTTTTTATATTTCTTGTTGCTGTTGAAGGCATATCATTATGGACACATAAATAGGTGCAAGGAACTAAAATTATTTGTTGTTAATAAATACGAAATCTATTTTTAGAATTAAATTATACACTTCGATTTAAAATTATTCTTCAAATTCAACTTTGACTTCAAGTAAAACCGACATGAAGCTAGTTATTAAATAACTTGACATTTTTTAGAAACATTAGACAAGGATTTTTCACTATAACAGTAATGCTTAGTTACAACTAACGGATAAAACATTGTAGGTGAGCATTTTATAATATGACCCTCTTTTATTCTGAAAAGTAAAACATTGTTTAAATCACAAACGCTATTTGCATTTTCAAGTACTTTATACTAGAGCTAATATTTATTAATATTTATTAAAACTAAAGTATTATGGGTTTCGATGAATTGTCGTTAAGTTTATACTTAAAATCTTCTGCCTACAAATTTCAATCGTAGGTTCATCAAAAATAGAACTTATTTATGGAAAGGTAACGCGTTATCTTTGACTTGTTGCAAGACGTTCTATTATTTAAAACTAGAAAATAAAGTTCTGATATCTTTGGCAGGCTATCTACGACCAGTTATCGAACAATAAAAATATAACTATAGTAAAAATGGCAGACATTAGGTTAACGAATGTCCCCAGAAGTATCATCGATGACTATACATACACGTACTACAATTGATAGCACAAAAAATATTATTTCTGTGCCTTCTGTAGAAATTGCTGAAATCCTTTCTGCACTCTGAGCAATAAATTCCGTGCAAAATTGATTGGAATCATAGAAAATTGAGGAATTCCTTGATCCCGTAGCCGAAAATAAGGCTTACGCGTAACAAAATGAAGAAAATGGAGAGGAAACTATCTCTGCGTGGGCCCACAAAAGTATTCGATGAGCATTCTGTGACGGGTTAGTTGGGATTTCTTACAGCGGGAATAAAAGCAGGTCCTGTTTAATGGAGCTCGAGCCATTCTGGAAATTTGATCGGCGAGAACAGTCAGACGGCGTGCCGTTTCGCCTTCTTTCCCTTCAGTTATCCCTCCAACTTCCCACCCTACTTTTCCTCCGCGCCCACCCGATTCAGGTATTGGATTGTTGGTTTGATTTTACCCACTTTTTCCGATTCTCCATTTATTCCTTCACCCTACATAAAACACTGATGCACACGTATATGTGTTTCTCGAAGCGTTGCACAGATTTATTCCTCTAACTGTGTAATTCTTTAACCCTTTACCGGTGGACTTTTTATTTGTGACAATATCTATCTGCTTGTGCAGTTAAAATCAAATAATTGATTTCTTGCAATTTCAATTCATTTATTACAAATATTACAATATTTTTATACAAATGCAAAAAGTTAATGAAGGAATACCTTTTGAATTTCTTATAATAATTACGAGTTTTATAACAAAAGGTAATTTATTTTACCTCATAGCAAGTATATTCGCCAAACACTGGTAAATGGTAAACGGTAACTTTTGCAAAAATAAAGTGGGAATTTAATCCGGTTTAATTCATCATTTTAAAAAGAAAATGCTGTCTTACATTTATTATTCAAAATTATCGGGGATGCTAATTCTGGATAATATAAACTATTATAAGATATCGCTGTCCAATTTAGAAAAGATGAATTTTGAATGAATAAATTTTAGAAATTTCAGTAGAATTGTCCTTTCTCAATGTGTAAGTCAATGCTATGTAACTTTCCCTCATAAAAATATATTTTCACTTCGGGGTTTATGAAAAAAAATCAAATAATAAATTTTGGAATTGTGCCAGTTTTTTTCAATGTTAAACAATAGCTTAAGCTAAATAAGAATTTTTTATATGAAATCAACATCAAGAATTTGGGACAAAGATGATATAAATAACCACCATTGGTCTTCACAAAAAGATAAATTGTTCTTTTACAGAATGACAATTTACAGGAGAATAAATCACTATCAAACGAACCGATTGAATTTACGAGGAGAGCAACATACAATGTCGAGGCCGGAGTGAAAAGATACGCGGCGTCAGCGCTTCTAAAAATTTATAGTCTAGGCGGTGGCCACGAAAATGTAGCGGTTTGTGTTTGCATGCAAAGTATAGCCAGTCGACTGACCAGCGCCGATAGATATGCTACCGTGCGAACCTATCCGCGCTCCGTCTACCTATAAACGTAGACATTTGCAAACCGACCGTTCCCGGAGAACGATGCGATCTCGCTCAGGAAGTGACGTGCTTGCGAAATGGAGTGAAAACTCTGTAACGGGAGAAAGTTGGAGAAGGTAGTTTCTGTGTCGACGATGCCGCCTCCCTAACTAAGTACTAACTTTTACAAAATACTATTTTCTGCTACTGAAAGTAACAGGAATTAGATTATATTGGTATTTGTATATCTGAAAATAACAGTTTTTGTAACCTGCTTTTTTATCTACCGGTTTGAATGGAATCTATTATAATTAGCATATGCAATACTTACAATTCGGTATCTACAGTGTGCAAAAACGTATTGACACATCCAGTATTTTTAGGACAAGTTTTCTTAAGAGATAGAACTGTTTCCCTAAAGGAAATTTATTTTTTCTTAAAAGCAACACTTCCTTGTTCAAGAAATTATATTTCTATTTAGAGAAAAGAGTTTTCTTCAGTAAAAGAATTTGTTCTAAAAACACTGTATGCCCGAGTACTTCGTTTGTCCACTGCAAATTGAAGGCAAAACTGATTTAACAAAATAACATTAACCTGTATTCAGCATCATTTGACTATAATTCAGTTCTCCAGACGCAAATAAGTTACTAAACACATAGTATTGTGTACTAGAGTTGCAATATACTACATTAACTAATAACCTGAAAAATACAAAGATGTTTAAGATTAAAGTAGTTGTGCAAATTGCCGAAACTAACTATGCAGCGTGAAGCTTAAGACATGCGAGTTCTGACTGTTATTAAAGCTTATATTGAAACAGGATTAACCTACAACATTATCGTATATCACATAAATCCTGTTTCCAATTTTTAAACAAACCGTATTTTTCACTTGAAAAGTAGTTCGATCAGGCAAGACTGCCAGAATTCAAATATTACTAATACTTGTTTTCCACAAACAACTATCTATTGTAGATATTGCCCAGAATGCGAAGGAATATTGGAGAGGAGCTGGGGACGCTGGAGAGTATTCATGATCGGTATAAAATTAGGGGAGCTGCTGATCGAAAGTTTATGGCCCAGTCTAGGGTCACTGTGCCGTGTTTGCACGACGATTCTTTGTATGCCCATCCTTGACTGACCCTGGCCAGGGTCGCCAGACAAGAAGAAGACCCTCCGTGGCCATTACTCAGACGGCAAACACACTTGAACTGCTCGCCTGTTCTCTGATATCGCTCTACATAGTCGCCCACCCCTCCATATCAGCATGAGATTTCTATTTAAATGAGAATCCATTAGAAACTCCAACCAGACCGCTGCCTCTACTTACCCGAAAAAGTTCGCCTTCGGAAACTAATCAGCATTTCCTCCTCGAATGAATATACAATAGTTGTGGCGTCGTCGGCCTTTTGCAGCTCAGTCGCTATTTCTTTTACTTTCTTTTTTCGCATTACGAGTCGTTTTATGTAAGATTTAATTTATTTTTATAGAGCTTTTTAATATTAAACAATTATTAATCGACTTAAAAAAGAAGAGAATACTTCATTTGCAATGTGTCATTTCTTATTTTTCGTGTATATTCAGCGATGTCTCGGCGATCGATTGAGCGATTAGGATGAAATATAAAATTCTTATAAAAAAGTTATAAACAAATTTCCATTTTTTTAGCATTAAACGGTGTTGGATAAAGACCAAGTTTTCACAAACTTTTTGAATCTAGCAACTAGGCTCTATTGTAGTATAGCGTTCGGTCTGAAAATGACTTGGAACCCTTCGCGGGTTAGAGCGCGAAGTATCCCGAGTATGTCCCCCCAACTTTCCCTTGTTGGCATAATGTATTCATAACCGGCGACTTTGGAGAATTCGGTAAACAAGGACGATTTTCGCCGCGGATCGCAATATCCGGCGAAATCTCTGTGCTTGGCACGCGCCTTAATCGTCGTTAATGATAATACAAGTGTCCGGGTGGGCTCCCAAGTTTCCACAAATGCGCATTCAAAATGTCCTCGGGTAAACCAACATGCGTGGAGATGGGGCGTAGTGCCGAGAGAGGCCGAGAGCGCGTGTGTGTCCGCCTTCTACTCAGGCTGTACGCTCCCGTCTACCGTGAAAGGACTTGGACCTATTTACGTGCGCTGGTATTGAAGCCATCATTAACAGAGACTATCGGACAGAAAGCGGGCGCATACTATCCGAGGAGAGAACGAGAGGGAAGTCCCAGAAATGACAAAGCCGCTCGTTAGACCTTCCGAGGGTCCTCATGAGCAGCGCCAAGGGTGAGAACGTGCTTAGGCCTTGAACCATCCCCTCACTTTGAGCCATTCCGCTACATCCTTGTTGTGACTTCAACCTCTAGTCTTTTATATTCCGGCCTCTCCACCTCAACTTTTAGCCCGGTCAAGCCTCTACTACCTGCTTCGCCTTTTTTATCGTCTTTAATCGGAAGAATCGTCCATTTCGAAATTCACTTATTTTAGTCTACTCTAATTGCTTGTTATATTTCGTTATTCTCAAACTTATAGTAACGAACTCTTTCTTATTTTTAGTATTCGTTGTAGAAGTTCTTTTTGGCTATAATTGATCTGTACGTATAACTTCAAGTGATTTTACTGAACTCACTTTTAACCGAATATACATTTAAGTAACTCTATTAATGACACTCCGAGCTAATTAAACGAGTTAACGCGATGCTATTTCATTAGACAACGAATCTCGTATATTCTTTGCCATTTGCATGACTAAGAATATTTCAAAAGTATTTTCACACTGCCAACAGTGCTCTTCTATAAGATTTGTTTTGCGTGTTTCATTCTTATTCTACTTCCATAATTAGCACTCCAACAAATCACCTGGTTCCTAGTGCAATTAAAGAAATAAAAATCATCATCTTTCGCACTATTAAAACCAAGCAGATTTAAGTTACATCATTTTCCATGGTAATATACAACCTTCTTTTAAGAAGCTTGAAGGGCGTTGCATTTGCAGAGATTCTAAAGAGAAATGCAACAACAAATGATGACCAACAAATCACCTGGTTTTTAGTGGATTTCCCTGCAAAATAAAAAACATTATCTTTCAGACAATTAAAATAACATCGACATAAGCTACATCATGTCCCATCGTAATTTCCATCTTGCTTTTAAGAAGCTTGGAAGGGCGTTGCATTTGCAGGGACATTAGAAGGAAAGGCAGCAATAGATGGTGACAGGTTGTCGGTAGTTAAGAGAACTCATAGCGGTTCGGGTGCCTCGGGAGTTGACGATCAGTCAGCTTGACAAGTTTGGTCACGAAGGTGACCCGCGCCACGAGTGTGTTCCATCACTTTCCATCTGTGATGTATGCATGAGGTCGCAACCGGTGGCAATCGTGGCACATACGTTCCCCAAGTAGCCGCTCCTTCCTCTGCCTCTTTCACCCCGCTAGTCGCCTATGAATATATGAATCGAACCTACGGAGTTATATGGATCTAGCGTACTCATGGGGCTCGGCACTCATACATTAGCGACATGAAGCGCCCGAACTCGAATTGCGGTTCCATCCCCTGGCGCTAATATTCCACCGCCGACATATCATCTTCATACCTGACCACCTTCGCGTATTTACTTAACGTCCTCAAGCCAGAAATACTCGTCATTCTTTTTCAATTTTCCTTCTAGTAACACCCTATTATTTTCAATATTTTATTTTCAAATACACTTGAAAAGTATTTATGATGAAAATACCATCGGAACTTTAGTCAGAGCTGATATTCCTGTGGAACAAGTTGATTCTGAGTTAGTCTCGACAAAGGAGCTGTAAGGGTTAACTGATTTGCCTTCAGTATCATGTCTAAGATTGTATGTTCGTTCAATTACAGTGTGCACCTGCAGGGACATAAAGAGGCCTTTGACACATCTATGAGAATAATATCGAAGAACTCATGGTAAATAAGTCGTGCTTATTAGAATCAAGGTTTTTTACAAATTGAGGTTAGATGTACACGGTGATGCAGTTGCCTTTAAATCGCCCTGTACACACCCATGAAATTTAGTCTTACTTAATTTAATTTAAAAATTCCAAAAATGTGATTAAATCTCTGCTACAACAATTACTGAAAGATTCGAATGACAATTACTGATACAGATTTAGTATATTCCTCATGCTAACATATTAATAGCACTAGAATGAAAATTGCTTTTTAACTGACACTTTTGTGTCTCTAAGAAATTACTCAAAGCATCCAAGTAATTGCCTTCATTCAATTTTTTAGCGTTATTGTATTATTCAAACTTCTTTTAATTCTACACAGTACAAATACCAATGTTGGAGTAGAATAGAAGAGAATTAGAATAAATTATTATGGGGGGTATAAACATGAAACTAACTATACTATTAACCATCAAATTATCATAGAAGGAAAATATGATAAATAGCTAGTATACATCCACTGGCCAAAATAGACATTATACTTTAGGCATTGACATAATCATAATTACAAGATCATAAGAATAATAATTGATGCTCCTCATAGTTTCAACTGTTTTATTGAACTGTGTTCGTGATCCAGTTGTCGGAGTCTTTTAGTGCGGCTACTTCGGACTTCCAGACTGTTCTGGATAGTGTCCTTTTGAGCTGAGTAAGGGACGCAAAGTTAAAGCCCAAAGGCTTAACGAGTTGCGTGTACTTTGTAGAAGGCAAGTCGGCCCACGACGTTACAGGGTGGTAATGGAGTTAATTGCCGGCAACGAGCGAAACCGTGGCTTACAACTTGAGATACCCCCGTGCACCTGATACTAACTAACAGCCCGCTTCTTACATTACAACCTGATACTGCGCGCTCCTCTCCACATATCGCAACCCGAACAACACTCAATTTAAGCCTGCATGCACATTTAGTACCCCTGACTAACGAGTCATTGTGAATCATCACAGTTCATACATACACTTGCTCTGAATCAACTACTTTTTTACTTTACAACTGGTTTTAGACTTTGATTTTACGATGCGCTTGTTTCTTTGCTTCTTTTTAAAAATTAAAATTAAAAATCTATAATACTGTATTAAACCGGTCGAAAGCCCGGTCACGGTGGGAGGTACTATACATATATGTATGTATAAACAGTTAAAGTCATATCTCTACAACTAGGAGAGGAAGAAATTAAATTTTTGTGAATAACATACGAAGTATGCAATAGTTGTTTAAGTTGTAGCAACTTTAACTTGTTTCGTTTAATTGTCAATACGTTCAATGACCATATTTCCATTTTACTGAAATTAAGTTGGCAGATACTGATATTAACAGCCCGTTTCGTCTATTTCCTCAGATATTCCAACTTCAACAACATTAACTTTAAGTCTTCATTCAGATTGGCCTCACCTGACTAACAAGTCATTGTGAGTTATCAAAATTCATATCCATACACACATTTTCTCCAAAACAACATTTCTTTTAAACAATTATAACTTTGCAATTAGGAGAATAAGGGATAAAATTTCTGTGAAATAGTATACAAAATATGGAATAGTTGTTCAAGATATGCAATAATTTTACTTTGTGTTGTTTAATCGTCAAATGTCCAATAGCCATATTTTTATTTTGCTGAACTTAAGTTGGTAGATATAATAGCTGACAAATATTGGTACTAACTAACAACACACTTCTTACATTATAATCTTCTCCACGTATCATAACCCAAACAACACCAACTTCAAACCTGCATGCACAGCAGTTACGCCTGGTTAATGATTCAGCGTGAATCATCACAGTTCATACACCGAACTCTATTCTAGATCATCTAAATCCGAACTCTAGAATTAAATTTCTTAGGAAAAATATAGGAAACGTGTGTTCTCTTTAAAAAAAATGAGTCATCAACTTACAAGGGAGTCATCACAATCCATACAAATAGTTTCTCCGAAACACTTTATCTTTAAAAAATCATAAGTCTGTAACTACAATAGAAGAAATATCAACAAACTGAAAACAGTATATTATTTAAAAGAAGTAAAGTATTCGGGAAAAAATGTATAAGTATGCAATAGTTGTAGTCTAATATCATAGTATCAACGTCTTAGGAAACTAAATGTATGGAAGACATTAATTCACAATGCTTGGATTCATAGGGAAAGTAAGAAAGTTTTTTTAATTACATGAAAACTGTTCTTCGACAGTTTTAATTTAATACAATATTCAAATAGTCAACTTCATTCATAGTAACCTTGAATTACACAAATTATAGGAACTTTTCGATGCCACTGCATACCACTAAAATAGTATTTGCCCTAATACTAACTTCAAAAGTAGAAAGCCTGCCCAGAACTTTTACAAGTAGTAGGAAAGCAGTTTTGAATTTTCACCGACCGTTAAAATGTTTATCTATAAAGAAAGGATGAGTGAATAGTTTGTGAAAATTTGTCTTGGTCGCTGTCGCCATGAGTTGTCGGTGAAAGAGGCCTCGAAGTTGTAGGTATCAGAGGATGACCATGTAATTTAGCTTCAACGAGAGTAGAGTGTGACTCGCGAAAGAGGATAATGCTTTGCAGGAGAGCATTGCAATCTTTCTACAGGGGACAGCGTCTAGCGCGACACAGAAAAGACATTAGCCAGACTGTGAAAGGCGGTCGTGAAGGGCAACAGGGTTGTCGAGGTTCCTGGCTTCGGGGATGATGGGATAATGGTGAGACCACCAGATCCATTGCCCAGTATAAAACGCCTCAGCTAAGTAAAATTATGGCTGCATTATCTGGGTATGTGTGACTTTCCTTCCTCTTATTCTAGATTGCCACCTTTATCTTGGTTTCATGGAAGTTGGAAATATTTTTAACGTTCACACTGCGACACGTTATGATAGTCGAATTTTCCGACAACAAATACATTCCAGTAAAAATTACAAATTAAAAAATGCTACCTTCAATTATAATTAATACTTTACAAAAATAAATTGGCAAAATTAACTACATAGGTCAAAAGTTAATATAAAATAATGGGAGGTTTTCAAGCATGAGTGTACTATGTACATTTGTTAGACAAATATTTAGGAAGTCGACACTCATTCAGGACATACGTAAAATGATGACTACATTATCTGAGTATGTGTGACTTTTCTTGGTTTTATTCTAGATTGCCACCTTTATCTTTATTTCATAGAAGTTGAAAACATTTTTAACGTTCACACTGCGAAATACTAGTATAGTTGAATTTTTCATTGGCGAATAAGTGTAGAAAAGGTGGTAGACTAAAGCAATATTCATAAACAAAGGCCCTAGTAAAGGTTACAGGGTATAGAACGCTGCCTTGAATTATAATTAATACTTTCCAAAAATAGTTCGCAAAATTAATTATGTAGCTCAAAGCTTAATGTAAGATTGTGCCACTTTTATCGCAACAAGTGTATCTTTGTGTCCATTTATTTAGCAACAAGTTAGAAATTCAGCACACATACGTGATATAATCTTTTATAAAAATGTTTACTAAAATGAGAAATAATATTTGTGTTATATGTTCAAAACACTCTCCCTGTCACGAATAAAATAATTCATTTTAATGTATTGCAATACTCGTTTAGATGAAACAAAAATAGAATAAAAACAGAAGACTTACACTCTAATTACTCATTGAAATAGTTCCTACTCTTTTTAGTACCGCTTGCGGTTGCAGCTATCGTTATTATAAATATTTTTAAATTACTATTTCCAATGATGAGCTCGACTTTCACGTCTTTTGGGCATTTGGTGGTTGCTCCTGGAACATCCTGTATAAGAAATAAATATTGCAATACTTTATAGCTTATAATATGCCTAGATCGTAACTCTGTACCGGCAAAAAAATCACATAAAAATTCATTCAGTCATTTTCGAGTTTATTGAAAACATACAGTCAGACAAAAGTTGCTTTTCATATTAATAGAAAAGATTATAAAGAGGATAGAAGTTTTCTAAAGCAAAATTATGCCTATTATAACTAGTTTTAATGAACTACATTCTTCATTTGCATCAGTGTACTCCATCACACGGCTTAAGAAGTACATATTTTGCCTACGATAGAGTTTTGTGAACAACAGTCTACAATTTGAATGAACAAGCTTCTACCTCCACCATGCATATGATTAAATCATAATTCTATAGAGGAGGGAAAATCGGATTAAAATCGGTTTTGAACTTATTGCGAACAGACAAACATCGCCCTTTATATTATTAGAGAGTGATGATTATGTCTGTATGATAATTACGGAAGAAGAATTTCTAAAGTATGTTGGAACGACGCTTTTGATATAGGATATCGAGAAAGGAAAAGGGCGAATAGTTGGAATGAATATTCGTTAATGAGCTAAAATTCAGTGGCGGCGAAACTTTGTAGACGCGGTTCCCAACCCCGCCAGCCGGTCAGATATAGCAATCGTTGAGTGTGGTAGACTCTGACCGCTGGAAAATCAAAGTTCCACCGGCATTAAATGCTAATGAGAGCAGACCGCATAATGGTCCGTGTGTGCACCCCGACGAATGGCCGAATTAGTGTTGAAAGGGTTCCTAAGAGTTGGTGGCAAAGCTAGGGTTTTCCAGCCTCTAGATCGAAGCGATACCCAAAGAGATGAAACGAAAGGACTTGTTACTACCTGATTACCTTCGCAACTCCTCTGTCACAGCCTCCAAGCGACTAATAAGAATACTTATGAAAGCGTATTATTTCATCCGACTTCTCTTCTGGACGAAAATAAAATCAGTTGGAATATTCAACATTAAACGGCTCATAAACCATTGGAATTGTCCTATCGAATATGCAAGGGATGAAAAACTTACTCGCATAGCTAGTCTTTTTGGACACAAGATTTTTATAGAAGAAGACTTTCCTGTTTAAAGAGACACAAAGAGAATACATTTTCTTCTACAAAAAGTGTCGCTCTTAAGGAAAAATAAATTTCCTTAGAGAGTACACTTTTCTCTTTTAAGAAATTTCATTCTAAATATACTGGGCGTGTGAATATTTTCTTGCGACTATAGAAGATCTATCAGTGATCAATAATGTTACTTAAAAAACTACGAAAATTTATTCCAGTGGCAAGAGAAATATTTCAGTCAACTGGATAGTAAACTGTTTAATTTTTATTAACTTCAAATAGATCTGTAGTAAGATTTCATTGAATCTGATTGAGCTTACATGACAGATTCACCTATAAATAGCCACTTTACGACCTCTAAAACTTATTCCCAGAGTTCTACGAAGCTTAGAAAGAACAACATTTTTAAACAAATCTGAATAGTTTTCCTGCACACCATAATTGATTGAAGACATCCTATTACCAATTACATTTTCTGTATGATCACAAAATCGTAATAACTTTACGACTTTATTAAAAAAAATCAATCTAAATCCTATTAGACATCACGTTCTATTATAAAAACAGGGCAGGAATTGGCACACACCTAATTTTTATTTCTCGATCTGTGCTTGAACGCGACGGGGGCGGTCCACGACCCATTCAGCTGCATCAATGGCTGTCGTGATAGAACTTTAAATTCTCATGCCGCCTGGCTTAATCCGCAGCTTAAAGAGCTTAAACCGACGAATACCTCGTCAGAGGTTCCCCCGATGCCAGAGAGCAGGTTTATTAGCGGGCAGATTTCGGAATTCTTTTCATCCAGGGCTGGGACACGCGGGCCCGCCTACGCCGTTTACATAAGCGAGTTCCCCGGATTACCTTTTTGATATGTAGATAAGGGTTCCTCCTGCTTTTACGCCGTTTACGCCTCGCCGTAAAGAGTGCACCCTTCTGCCTTTGCTGCAATAGGTCATTTTAGCATTCTTGTTTCCCGACTCAAGACTTCCCCAGAACTTGCTATTTAAGAATCATTCCCATCGCATAGGTTTATCTTTTAACGCGCATATCATAATGTTCAGGAAAATATCCTAGGGAATATTGTTATGAAATATCATAACCCTGTAACTTTTTATTTGGATCATTCTTGAATTAAGAATGAGAAAATGTACTATTTGTTATCGAAACTTAACCACGGTCTTTTTATAGGTTATAATCTCTGCACGAAGTAATAACCCTTCTGCCAACCGTTACAGTAAGTCATTCTGGCATTCTTGTTTCCCGTCTCGAGACATCCCCAGAACTTGCTCTCTTAGACTAACTCTCATCGCATAGAATTTCCTTCTAACGTGCATATCATACTGCACTATAATCCTGCAGTTTTTTATTTGAATTACAAGAACTGAACCAAGAAGTTCCCGACAACTTTTGCCGTTTCAGAATAACTCTCGTCACAAAGAATTCTTTTCTAACGTTCATATTATACTGTTCTATAATTCTGCAATCTTTTATTTAAATCACAAGATCAGTTCTCATATTAAAATTAAAACAGATAATATTAAAACTGATAAAAAGTGATATTTTTAATTGAAACTCTAGTTAGGTTATAATGTCTATTTACTTTTCTATTTAAGTTACAATTCTATTACTTTCCTTCAGATAGGAAAAGAAACTCGAAAATCACGCGGATGCAACAAGAAATTAACACTAAATATACCACGTCCGGTTAAATGACCGGTTTTTAAATTTCAATTATGAACTTGTTGACCGATTACGGTCAAAGTATAAACTGTTATACATTGAGTGTTAATAGCATACTAAAGGAGAAAAAGCAGTTGCATTAAAATTCCTGTTCAACAACTACTTTACCGAAAAGTTTTGATGGAAGAAATATTGAGAAAAATCACTTAATATTAAAAAAATATATTAGAATTGTATATGTAGTATAGTTTTATATATAATTGATTATTGTTAAGCACGATAGAGTAACCGAGATATTTTCAAAATATTTGGAAAATGAATCTCGCAGTGTTAAATTTTATACAAAGCGTTGCTGGTGACTGAGTGTAAATTATTAGTAGATACATTTCTACTTGTTAATATCATAATATGAATAGCAGCATGATGTCTTTGAAAGAACGAAAACGTACGAGCCAGTTGCAGTACGAGAGTAATGCGATGAAAAGAACGAAAGATAACTTTGTTATTAGTTGATTTGAAGCAGTGGAATCAAAGTTTATTCTTGGAAACTAAGAAGAAGCCAGAGCGTGATTGCTCGAGGAGCGTCGTAGACAAATACGAGAGTGCTTGATAAAAGGACAAATGATTGGCTGACTCGTAAACTAGCATCCTATTGGCGCTACGCCCCCGTGGGACCTCCACTGCCAGCACTGATCTCAGCTGCTAACTGTCCAAAGTAACATCGAACGAACGAGGGCCCAAGTTTCCCCATCCCGGCAACGATTCCGATTTATCGACTCGTCCCGATACCTACAGAATAGTTCATTTACTTGTATTATCTCAAGTAAATAGAATTGTTTGCTTCGAAATTCTCCATTGTAATATTCTTTTTAATTGTCAGTGTCTTTAATATCTTTTCCTTACTCGTGTACTGTACTAAATATTTATGTGAAAAAAATCATATTTTATTATTCGTACTATTTCAAGTAAATAGAGTCGTTTGCTTTAGACTTTTCCGTCTTAATACTCTATTTACTTTGCTCCGCCTTTTATATCTTTTTATTACTCATTTATTCTATCAAATATTTATGCCAAAAAATCATTGGCTCTTTTTTGAGCAAACGCGTTCTCATTCCTTTAAAAACTGTACTTGCATATGCTTCTATTTCTTCACTTGACATTATAGTCAAGTCCTATTATCCCTCGAAAAATGGTAGGTTAATAATAAAAATACTTACGTATAACGTCTTCTAGACTTTTGATCCTTAGTAATTAAGGCACATCTCAAAATCATGACTGATAGTAAAGTCAATTGAAATGACAACTAATTTTAAGTAACTCTAAAATAATATATTTATATGTTTCCTTGACCTTTCAATTAAACCGTATAATTAAAAACACAGATTTCATTTATTGAGCCTGTTTTGACTCAAAACCTTAAATGTATAGTGGACTGAATGGCATAGTTATACAATATAAATAGATTTCGATTTCGACATTGATTGTAAGCTGATGATTAACTCGCTTATGCGTCATCACATGTTTTATTCTATAACAATAAACATGACAATATCAACAATGTCCAACATCGACACTTGTAATACGATAGCGCTATTTCGGCCTCGACCGAACTAGATCGCTCTCCACCCTAACTCCTCATCAACTCCTCGAAAGTAGCTGACAGCTAGATCTTTGTAAACCTTGCACGCGTGAATTTCTATAATTTCTACATAGTTTGCCAATGAGAATGCCGGGAAGCATCAAAGGTAGGAGGTAGAGAAGACACGAAATTTCATTGGAAGCCATGCGACGGCGATGAGAGAAGTATAGAGAGATGAAGAGAGAAGGGAGAAGAAGGGGCTGGGAGGGCAGCAATGAGAGGATGAGTCGGTCCGAGTTTGTGAGTTTCGAGCCAAGGGGATTGCCGTATATTAAAGTACTTTTCGACTCCCCCTTTGCCTTCCGTACCATTCTCTCCGTCTACTGTCCTCTTCCCCCCCTCTCGTCTTCACCCTCGACCACCCCCCCCCCTCTCTCTCTCTCTCTCTCTGACGCGCGCGCTCTCTCACGCTGCTGTCCCTCACTTACCCTAAGCTTCTTCTATCTCTATACCCTGCTTTCTTTCCCAGTGAACGCTCTTCGTTGATATTCGGACCGCGAGCAATCACGTAAGTCCGAGCTAAGTTGCCCCCGGATTTCGAACGTGTCGTTAACACCTTCGGCATTCATGATTTACTCGATGATTTTCTAATGGTTATACTGCGTCAGCATTTCTTATTGGCAGGATTAATTATTAAAGTTCTTCATGAATTCTGTAAGAAAGTCTTGGAACGACCGAAGCATTTAGTGAATTTTTAACTAGTTGTTAACGCCTTTGACATTAATGATTTACTCACTGACTGCTTATAGATTATATTAATCTTTCATATCTTCCTTTTAATGTTAATTATTAGAATTCTTAATGAATTCTGGAAGAAAGTCTTGAAATGATTAAAAGGATCAGTGCATTTCGAACATGTCGTTAACACCTTCATCAACGCTTTCGATTTACACAGTGACTCTTTATAGGTTATATTACCCTTTCACTTCCACGTTTTAATGTTAATTATTAGACTTCTTGATGAATTCTGAAAGAGAGTCTTGAAGTGATCCGAGCATGTAGGATAGTAATTCATGGAGCGTGGTAACAAGCATCGGCAAGGGCTTCTTTTGATGCCATTAGTCATTAGTGATTCTAAAAGCTCCCAGGGTAGAATATTACAGCGGTAGCCGCGGCAGCTTTTACCATACTTCAGCTTTATGCGAGGCTCATTCATCAAAACCCAACGAGCCCAACGGCTTCATGGGTGCCTGGCTTGGCAGTGGGTCGTATATTGCGGCCAGCTACTGATGATTTGCGACCCTACCCTATGCTATTTTCAGGAGGACCAATAATTTGCTTTGTACTGCTTCCTACGTATTGAGGTATTAAATTTCCAGAGCACATGCCGTTTCGTATATATGTGTAAGGTTGCTCTTGTATATATCTTTAATGTATATGGTTTGGGACTGGCCGACAAAATGTCCCTGTATTTCGCTACTTCCCAAACAGGCATAACCTTTGCGTCGAGTAGCCAGTTTCTCTAACTTAGAAATTGTTTGTAAATGTCGATTATGGAGGGAAAGACATGCTTTAACCATTAGAACTCCTTTGTCGAATGTCACTCGATATTAATTTCATTAGCAAGTACTACTATGTGAGAGAAATTCCACAAATATCTGATCCTAGGAAAGTTCTAATGCTAGTTTCAACACAGTTAGTAAAAGGAAAAATAAATGGAGTCTTATCAATCAACTCTTTTCTGAAGTACATTTGAAATAAAATTTTTGAAATAATGAGTTACTTGAACAAAATTGCTAGTATTCAATGAATTTATGACATGATTATGACATTTGGTATCGCAAAACGCTTGCCGCTGGTGATAGATTCGCCTTACCTAATACAATGATTTTTGTAGACTGCCACGTACTCTAGTGCGTCAAGTTTCAAATGATGTAGATCAATTCACCCGATAAATTAACTCACCGTTCTTTACATAAAGTAGCTTCAAAAATCCAGTATTAATGTCGAAATTTTTGAAGTCATTTTTTACTCCCATTAAAACTTGAAATGCACTTCTAGGAGCTCATCTTCCCCAATCAAGACAAGAAAGACGCGAATGAAATAAATTCTTTTTGATACGACAGCCAAATATAGCTTTAGAAAGTGGATCATTTAACCATCATTTTTCGTTAACAGAAATTAAACAAACACTTTCTGTCAAATGCGTCCTTTAACTGTTTAATTAATTTAGTTGACCCAAGGATTTATTATAAATTGATCTCAACTTTCACTGAAATCACAAAGTTTGCTACAAAATTGATCCGATAAAACAGTTTGATTTTTATTGATAGTGACGTCCGGTACGAATCAGGGCGGCTGTGTCTATCGAGAGACAGTCCAATCCCCAAGTGTGAGAGGGAGAAAAGGTGAAGAGCTGTCAACCCTGTCACATGTCCAATGGACCATATAGACGAGCCATTATCGGAGGGCTCACGAGAGAAATAATAAAAATGCCATTAGTGTCTCAGAGTCGGTGGATGCCGGTGCGATGTGTCCATCGCCCCTAGATTCGGCCCGATATATCTCATTTCCTTCGACCATTTCAACGTCTTTCTCACGGACTTTCCCACTTGACGAGGTTAATCCTTCTTTTTGGCCTCGAACCTCCACCCAGGCCAGTGTCTTCCTCCTCGGTCCAGCGACTAAAACCGGACAGCCTTAAAATCCGTTCACGAGCTGGAACGAAAATAATTGCGTCCTCAGTTTTCCTTCTCTACTTTTGCCCCCCTGACTCCCGTTCTTGCGTTCCTTGGCTCTCTTCTTCCCGGGCGATGCTCCCTCGCTCTCGCTCTCCTGTCGCGTTCCATGGCTTCCGAGCGAGAGGGCATAAATCCTTTGGGATCGCCGACGAAAATAAGATAAAATCTTACTCGGCGCCACGGCTCACTGGAGGGGAGGGGGAAAAAAAGGCAAATTCCCGAATAAACACATCCGCGCCTCTTTATGGTGGCACTTTACGCAGCTCAGCCGACCTCCACCTCGCCATCCCCACCACCACCACCCCCATCCTTATCCAACATGCCTTTTTTCCTGCCGCGTTGTGTACCGTGCGCGTTATTAAGTCAACCACTGGAAAATGTCAACTGGCCCGCTTCCTTATCGCTTTCCACGCTTTCCTCTTTATTTTAGTCGCGCAAACCGACGACAACCTCCTACCTTTTCTATTTGCCCCCACCACCCAACTTTTATCTCCATCGGCCCGATTCCGAGCCTCTCCGCATATCCGACTTCGAGATTACACCTTCTTTAGAAGAACATTCTTGAGATTCTCCTGTTGAAGCGACGCCACCCGCCTATCGCACTCTCATCTTTCAACGATATTCTCGTCTTAAGTGGGTGATTGCCGTATCACGTTTCCAAACGGACTCTGGACTCTTATTTAATTGCTTTCGAGAGGTTTACAGGCCGCCACCGACGCAGCTCCATTTACCCCTTTTTCGAATAAGTCATAATTGACTGTAACGAGCACTGATTAAGGCGAACAAGTGATGGATGTGCTTAGAGAAAATTGTTTATTATGTTCTAAATGAATTTTAGTGCCGTTTAATATCTAATATAGACTTTATGCTTGTTATATCCTATACATTATTTGCTATATATTTAATAAATAATCAAATTCTATAATATGATTAAAAAAGGGTTGCCTGCAGCGACAGAAAGTTCGGCGAAGGATCTTTAAATGTTTTAATCACGATTTCTCGGCCGTCTATTTTTCTTTCTTCACCCCAGGATGGTGTCGCCCTCCTTCTCTCTATCTTCTCTCTCTCTCTCTCTCTCTCTCTCTCTCTCTCTCTCTCTCTCTCTCTCTCTCTCTCTCTCTCTCTCTCTCTCTCTCTCTCTCTCTCTCTCTGCCTCCCTCACTCGATCCCTTCATTCTCTTTTGCCTTCCGGCAAAGAGAGAGTCCTATTCCAAAAAGGAGTTATCGCTGAAGGAAGCTACAGGCACCTCCGACGGCGATCTCCTGAAAGGGGCTGGAGTGGCCCTGCGGGGTTAAAACGACCCCCGTAGTCAAGGCTGAAGTCTGAAAGATAAGGTACCCCTCTTCTCTCTTTCGTGCTCCTAGATTACGGAATGGCACTTTAATTACACTAATGGGAGAACCAAATGTTAATTACAATTCGAAGTCCAAAAAAGGGACGATTCTCGCGGATCCAGAAGACAGAGGGAGATAGCTTCCAAGCCAGCCAGAAGCGAGAGTTATGTTTGAGAAAAAGGAAAGAACCAGATGAGATTTCCCACACCCCCCGCCCCGACCACGGCTTTGGCGATCAGTACTATTTAATTAAAAATCCTTGCCCTCATTAAGATCATCTTCGTTGAGTAGGCAGAAATAAATTTCTAATTGCGATCGCGCCTAGCAACACATTCAACATTGAAATTTTCGCGGATTGAAATTCACAATGACACGTTCGAAGATTATGAAGAATTATAATTGTCATATTCTGTGTAATGGTGATTTCCCAAAGTACTGCACAGCAAGGATTTAAAAGGCTTTATAAACTGGTTATCAATTGTTAAGAATAATATCTCTGAGAACTTTGTCTTGAAGTTTTGCTACAGATTAGGGATAATTTTTCGGAATTTTTTAACCAGACGAAATAATGACATCAAAAATATGTTTATAATTACGTCTTTTCATACTAACACATTCAGTATTGAAACTATTGCGTTTTGAAATCTACAAAGAAGCTTTCGAAAACAATGAAAAATTATCACTGTCATACACACAAATCTGTCTAAACGAAATTAAACATTTTATAAAACTGCGAATCGTTTCCCAAGGCATTTCAGAGCCAAGCCGTAACAAGCGTTGATAAAGGTGAAATTCCTATTTTGAAAACTTCATTTACTTGTCACAATACTCCGCGCGAAGCCATTCTGGTCGGGAAGTTCAAGCACGTCGCCGGCAGCAGCAGTGATGCGGCAACTACGGCAATGAGCTATCAGCGGATGGCTCGCAGGAAGGGTGGCAGGCTTGCAAGTGGATTTCAATTTAAACTTGGACGAACTTGCCGGGATTCCAATGTACAAGATGTGTATACGAAACTTTTCGCACCCTCTCCAAACCAAAATCTTTTCCTGCCCTGTCCCCGGCTCAGTCTTCGCCAATTGAATTCGACGCTGCTTGCTCTTGATAGGCAAAGCGCCGTTGACCGCAGTCCATCGAGCGATCTAGGGACGGAATCAGCAAGTCTGATAGCTTAACCGCTAGAAGGGGTTGCAAATAGAGTAGGCGCTATTAACCTTTGCCAAACTCCTCTAGTCGTAGAAAATAGCCCGCAAACCTCTACAAATGATGTCACAAAGACCCACCTATATTTTAATAATATAATACAAAATCTTACAAAATATGATACACCTGTAAATACGCTATTATACACTAGAGCAGCTATTCCTTTGAAATTATAACTTTGCAAGTGTAACACGGGATACAAATAGAGTAGATGCCATTAACCTTTGCCGAACTCCTTTAGCCGTAAAAAGTAGCCTGCAAAGCTCTACAAATGATATCATAAAGAACCAGCTGTATTTGTACAATATAAAACTTTCTATCTTAAAAAATAAAATACAAATGTAAGTAAGGTATTGCACGCTAAATTAGCTGTTGTTTAAAAATTATAGCTTCGCAACTATAATAGGGGTTGTAAGCTCTATTTCAATAACATAATATAAAACTTTACAAAATACCTATTTGTATATAGGCCTATAATATATGGACCCATAAACAAAATATTTCACGGTAGATCAGCTTTCTTAACAAAAAATCTAAATCCGTAACTATAATAAATGTTGCGAAATACAGTAGCAGCTATTAATCTTTACCAAACTCCTCTAGCCCTAGAAAATATTACGTTAACTTCTACAAATGATACCACCAAGAACTAGCTCTATTTTAACAAAATAATACAAAATCTTACAAAATATGATTCGCCTGTAATTACGCTATTATACGCTGGATCAATTATTCTTTCTAAATTATAGTTCTGCAGCTCTAAGAGGGATTGCAAATACAGTAGGTGCTATTAATCTTAATATAGCCCATAAATCTTTGGAAATGATATCACGAAGAAACAGCTCTATTTCAACAATATAATACAGAGTCTTGCAAAATATAAGTAAGAACTGTTCCACGCTAAATCAGTTTTTCTTTGAAAAATTCTAGCTCCGCAACAACAAAAGATATCAACAAGCTGAAAACGGCATATTGCAAAGAAAATATCAAATTCCCATACAAAAAGTATACAAACAATGCGACAAACATTCTTCCACGATCTTTCCACCGTAACGAAACTAAAATCTAGTTGTCCCGAAAACTGGAAAGTCAGTAAATTAGCCGCGCTTCATTTTAGAACAGAATTCTAGGTGATCCAAAAGGGAGATTTACGACTCCTGTGTTCAATTAGAGTACGCTTGGAATGGGACGTGTAAAATATTGCTCCTTCAGAATAATGAATCAAGTTTTGACGCGTGTCCCCTAGGTCGAATCGTCCTGGCCATGCAAGACGCGCTCAGGGTGCCCAAGCGTGTGATATTCGCGGGTGAGCCGAAAGAGAGACAGGGAGCTCGAGGGAAAGAGGACCGGAGAGACTGAGAGACGGCAAGAGAGGGCGAAAGAGAGAGGACGAGGGGGTTGGGAGAGACCGAAGGTGTTCTAGTGGTGGGTGATCACGGGTGAGAAGTTTCACCCCTGAGTTGGATTACCGCGTGGCTTCGACCGGATTTGAAAATCGTGGGGTCTTCGAAGATCGGCGGCGAGCGAGCCAGAAAGAGAGAAAGAGAGAGAGTGAGAACGTGAGGGTGGGAGGGTGGGAGGAGAGGGAGAGCAGAGCGTGATTGATTTTGCATACGACACGGATTGGACAGGTTTGAGAAATTGGACTGGCTTTCAAGCTCGGTGGGCCTCTATGCCCTCCTTGACTCCTCTCTTTCCCTCGGCCACGACGCCACCTTCCTTTCATCCTCTCTCGATCGCAAATAGCGCATATGCCTGGACGGCATACGTGCGCCAGCGGGTGGGTATCTTCGCCCAACATGTATATTTGCGACACCAGAGTGGATCTTTATGCGAGCCAGGAGAACGGGGATCGAGAAGCCCGTATCTTTTTTCGGGGCTACGTCCTACCGGATTGGCCTCCGACCCACGATTTGTGCGATTCTCAACCAAGACGTATTTATGACTGTCTCAGGAACACTTCTCTCGCTTTCATATTGCATTTATCGATCCTGGGGCCAGCACGACGAAATCGTAACTTGTGGTGTGTAAGTTGGAGGTTGTAAGCTTAGACATCCCGATTATGGTTATTGCTGCTGGAATTATTTTGTTTTAGTGGATTAGTCTGCGGTGTGCAGTAACTTCGAGGTTATGTTTGTAGTAATCAGCATTTCGTATTATTATTCATACAATAATTTTTAAATCATTTTCGTAGTTTAAACATTAAATACGTATCGAAGGATTTTCTGTCATCGGATATTGAAAATTGTGTATGGTTTGTTTTACACAATGCGATGTATTGTGTCCTGCAAACATTCCTTTATCGTTTTATAGAAATTCAAATCGAATCAAAAATATTTTGGCACAAATAAAATACTCTGATAAGGGCAGACAGCAACGTAGTAAAGCACATAAGCGCATTGAACATTGTGAATACTATTTAATCCAATTGTAACAATCATATTCTTCACCAACGTGTTAATTCTAAAGTAATAGCCTCAGAATTACATAAACAAATGTACAGATCGTCGTCGCTAATAACCTCAGAAGTTGATGCGACCTTTATCAATAAACCAATTTAAAAAAGTGCAGGCTGCTTTTTGCTCCACTTTTTTGTTTTTTCAAACACATTAATACATGTTCGCAGACTCTAATTTGTTATTAGACTGTTAATGTATACTATTATAAATCAATCACTACAAAAGTTGAATGAGATGTGTTTATTAGGTCTTTGAAAAATTCTTCGTTAAAGGAGAGAGTATTTATCCAGTTCACTAGCAAATAGGAGGCCAAATCATTGATGGGCGTCGAGGCGTAGCAGAAAGTGTTCAAAGAGATTGTTAAGCTATCCGGACTCACTCGGCTGACGTTATCTTTCGACGTCGGAGTGGATAACAGGCCGAACGATTTATACTAAACCTTTATCCGGGGCCCCTCAAAATTTATGAAAGAAGACGCCCGTTTAACCGACTCGCTCAGTCATCCCTCACTGCGGTGGTGAAGCCGGCAGCCCTCGACTGCCCTTCTTTCTTCCTCTCTTCGACGTTACCTCGCGATAGTCCTCCCGTTCTGACGCGTCTCGCTGCTCCCGGCTTTCTAGCCCCTGCTCGCATGTCAGCCCTTTATTTTATACCAAGGCGGTCTGGTCCGAGCTGCTTCTAATATTAAAGGGGATGCGTCACCCTTAGCGCGTGATCAGGATACCCAAATTCTCCAATCCGATGGATCGAGTCCTTCTCTCAACTTCCGATGAGAGGACCTTTTCCTCAAAAGTGTCATGGCTAATCTCATCTTGAACGGCTCTAGTATCCCTAGTTTTATTATCTGTTAATAATACTATATGGGTAACTCTGAATACTCTTAATTTTTTTGAATTTTCTTTTGCTTAATTTCCTGTTATATTAAGTATTTTATTTGGAGTGTACTTCGAAAGGTAGGTGATGGATAGGAACCAATGGAAATAGTTCTTGTACTAATTATACTGAAAATAGCAATGGAACTTTGCTGCGATCAAATATTTATAGTATTCCACACTTGACAAGGAGTTAAGAAGTAATTAAAGTTATAGTCAGTTTTGTACAATTTTTATTGCTCTCATATTTTCGATGTCATTACAACCTTCACTGGATTCGTCCAGTATATTGAGAAACAGGTTTATCTTTGTAGGAAGTATAGATAACATTTTACTTACTTTGATGTTTACATTTTATTACACGGATAATGGTTAATATAGTTCCTAGGTATGTTGTATAATTCGGAATTCTAGGGAGAAGTAAATTTGACAATGAAAGTTGATGTGTTGAAAGAAATGTTAATAATCATATTCATATTACGCCACCTTTATCTAATATATAATCCAACTTTTATTCATTCAATTCAATCCCAATTCAAAGAATTTGATATTCACGTAAACATAATTTTGAAAGCATATTTGTGAATTATGCCCAATTCTACATTGGTTGGAGAAAATGCAGTAACATTAATGGGGTTTTGAATATATTCAAATCTTTATTAAATAATGAAAACCTGTTTACTTCTAAGCCTTTGCAAATGCGCTAACCAATTGTGAAATCAATTTTAGAAATTCTATTCTAAATGTATCTATAAAAACTTATTATTTTAATAACGCTAAATAACGCTATTAAATTATTCAGTTTTTGTGTAATTGACTACTGCGATGGTTTTTTTACTTACTGGTAAACTTTTATATTGCACGTCCAAATTAATTCCTTCACTTATTTTTAGTAATAGCACAACAAATGTCGATATCATTTTTCCTGTCAGTCAAGTGTTATAAATTGATAAAATTGAATTAATTCGTATCAAATGTTCTGACCAAATGTTTACTTTTGTTTTATAGGTGCACTTGACTAAGAAAAGAGAAGGTAAACCCCCGAACGATTTTCAACGAGGCATCCTGCAGACAGTACACGAGCTCATCCGTGCAGCTGCAGGGTAAGTTATAGTTTTGTAACAATCTCACAAATGTACATAAATTGTTACTTATAAAAAGAGTTCCGGTTCTGAATTCTGAATTATAATTTTGTGTAATTATCTTATTGTTCTGTATGTGTCAGTGAAAAGTATTGAGCATTATTCAGCTGTAATTGTTGTATCGTTTTAAAAACAACGAATGAAATTCCTTTTGAATAGGTTGGAAAATGATTATTATTAAATTCTGAAAAATTGTTAACTATTTTAGATTTTATTCCAACTTAAATGTGCGAACACTGTGCACCTTGCACTTTAAAGACGACAACGACGAACGAATGGATTTCGCTGTCCTTTGCCATACAGTTTGCAGATATCCAAAACTCGACAAACTTTTTGTTTATTAAATATATTAGATTGAATGTCACGAAACAAGTCAAAGGTAGTGGCTAGTAGTGTTTTTTCTACATTCGTGACATTAATGTACTTTTTAAATAAATGCAACTGATCTCCAGAAGATGTTCGTGTCAGCAGACTTACTTCTACATTTGTTTGATTTTATTCTCTAAAATAATGTAAGTTATGGAGAGGAAGGGTTTTTGTTATTTAATTTTAGAATGATACACAATCACTAAATGTATCTCAACATTATAGACACAGCTCTTTAAACTGGTAATACATCTCTTTATATTTTCAGAATATATAAGTCGAAAGGTGCATATTTTATAAACATAATTCAATTGCGTGTAGCAACATAATGAGATCCAACATGAACTTATATATTGAATGTTGAATATAATGCGTCACTAAAACAGGGCGTGAAGATTACAGGACTAATCCTTGTAGATTGAGTAAGATTTGCATCAAGCATATTTGTTTAAACAAACTTAACTCCGATTTACTATAATCGAACTTAAACAAAATTTATATTTCGAAAACATGGGTAGTTTTTTTAATACATTTTTGAGACATCGACATTTTCATTATATAATTGCTATTTTCTATCAACATATTCATCTTGCTTGTTTGATTTCGTTACAGACGATAAAGGAATATCTTATATGTCTATAAAGTTTCAAGTCCTTTACTTAATCCGTTACTGAAAAATCATGTCAGCCATTTCGAAAAACGCGGTTTCGAAAAAATGCACTTTAGACTTAATCTTTAAGCTGTGCATCACTTGGCTGTATTTTTCCAACTACCTTTTAGAAACAATCGCAACATTGTGATTTCGCCGCTACCCGGAACATATTTTTGAAAATACATTTTCAAAGTAATATACTTTTCAAATATCCAATGAAAAAAGAGTGAATTGTTTGACATCTCGATATGGGAATGCTCCCCTTAAGTCAAAGGTAGTGGCGTTCAACATTAAAGCTTCCAAAGAATGGTGATTCGTAAAATACCGCCATTCTTCCAAAGAGTACTCATACAGCCCGCTTGAAACGGTTACCGGTAACAATACAGGCGTACAATGATCTTGTAGGGAAAAGGTGGGCGGCGGGGCGGAAAGAGGGGGAATTATTAGCGGGAGAAGGCGGGCTTGATCAGAGCGTAGAGGAGCGTTTCGGCGAAATGATTTCTGGGAGAAGCAGAGTTCGGAAATTAATTTCAATCCGCACTTGAAGCGTAGGTCGGCTGCACAAGTCCGGTCGAACGGGAGTAAGCGCGCGCGCGCTGCGGCGTGCGTATTCGGAAAAGCGAGCGGTATTCGAGTACTGGAAACAAAAGGCCGACGTTTCAATTAGGTCCCTTATTAGTTAGCGATAATAGGGCCAGCGGTGGCCGAACGTTGGGAAGGCGAGCCGGGGTGAACCATGGCTTTCCAGTGCTTAACCGTTGGCTGCGTTTGGTCCGCCGTGCCAACCCGGCCTGGCAGAGCTTGTTTGCATGGATCGAGCTCTTATAATATTAAGGGCTGACTAGGCACTCGCTGGTACACCTACTCCCTCACTAAACCTACTCGAGTCTCCTCTATAGCATACCACTTTCCTAGGGCAATCTCATTCTTCGGGATACCCTCATGTGACCAATCGCTCACTCCATTCATCTGCTTCTATAAACGCAATATCTTTTTGAAAATCTCGACCTGTAAATGAAGTTCGACACATCTTTACTCCGCATACACAATCGGGGACAAAGGTAAGTGGACAAATAGTAAAAACGCTTATGACATAAGTTTCACTTGAATAATAGTATTGTGAAGTTTGATTTGAATATTAGTATTATATTTTGTATCTTTGTGTTAAATAATTTTAGACTTACATAAATTTACAATCAGCTTTCGAACGCTTTATTAAAGATTATATCGAAAATGACTAATTATTAATTGTTCATTATTTAAAATAATGATTGTCTGTATTAAGAGTGCTATACACTTAATACAGACATCTATCCACTTATTTTTCTCCCTGCATATTTGGCTAATTTATTCACTAAATATACTTCACGTATGCACCTTTCTAATTAATATTTATAATTATTTACTAATAAATCTATATCGTCTAAAGATATATATAAATTACATTTCAAGATTACAACAATAATATCATTCTGCGTAAACTTTTATCACAGCAATTTCTTGTTATTGTCCGCTTATCTCTGTCCCCAACTGTACAAGATAGAGAAGCGAATTTAACCAACCAGATTTGGAACGTTTAATACGAAATATTAGATTCTTATTGTTTGGGCTACCTGGCGTTACTCATTGCTGACTCGATTCATGTAATTTTATCAGCGCAACATCCATTGAAAATTTCAACCTGTGAATCAATTTTAACTCTATTTTAATACAATTAATATAATATAATTGAAATGTCTTGTATATACCTGATATGAGCTAGAGAAATCAGTTTGTGATTAGTATATGACCATTCTCTGATAGTAGAACACACTCGATTGATGTACTGGATGGAACGTAAAGTTTTGTGGGATCTAAATGTATAAATAGATTTTAACTCTATCTAACATCAGTTAATGAAGTCAAATTTGGAATTTTTACGCATAACTTGTCTATTGAAATTCATTAGTTTATCCTTATAAAACCAATTCTTCAAAGTCAAATATATTTGATTTGTATAGTTGAAAGATCGCAATTTTTTGGAAATTGAGCATTTAATTAATTTCAATTCCATTTAAAAATAATCAAGGTAACGTATACGATACTCTATACAACATGCATCAGTGAGGTATAAAATGAGGTAGTAAAATCACTATTCAACATAGAAGGTAAATTATAATTCAAGGAGAGAAGCAACATCAACGTGTCTAGTGAAGTAAAACGTTCAGTAAAATAGTTTGGCTATCAGTAGAAATTTGTCATGAAAGACCTGTAGCACATGTCGCTTGTGGCTAGCCGCAACGACCTTCTGTCGTTGGAACCGGTTGCACGCCACCGCATCCAGTCGGTGCTTCCCAAGGTGTAAAATCATTCCAAACCAAGCTACTATCGTTAGATCCGTGTTCACCCTTACTACTACTAAATACTACAATTAATGCGAATGCAAAGCCAATTTATAATCGCAATTAATCGTTAGAACTGTGTTTACCTTTACTACTACCAAATGCTATAATTAATGCGAATGTAAAACTGTTCTATAATTGCAATTAATTGTTAGTTGTTAATACATATTAATCATTAGAACCGTATTCTCCCTTGCTATTACCAAATGTTACAATTAATGTAAATGGAAAACCAATCTATAATCGTAATTATCCCTTTAACGTAGAATTTCGTTCCTTTTAAGACAGTATCTGCACTGTAGACTCGTCAAACGTCAAACATAAGGAATGTTTAAATTATGTGACAAATGCCACGGTAATGATGACAATACTGCAACATCAGTTTCATAAGAACATAACATCCTTTCCAGTTCGAGGTTTTTTTAATAAAGCAGAAAATAATTTGGAATATTTTCTCTAGTATTTATACCATATTCTTCCATAAACCTATCATTTTTAATCAAAATCCTAATGTCCATTTTAATGCTAAAATTAAAAATGTGCCATTTGCAATTGCGGGGTATAAGGAATGCGTGCACAAACTATAGTTTTTAGCGAAACAATTACACGCTGTAATTTGCGTCGACTTATATGTATACTTATATATCTAACCTTTCACATTTCGTAACATAGTAGTATTTGTTGAAGGTATTCGATTGAGAAACCGAGTGATATTGTAGTGTAAGTCGCACGCAGTTGGTGATATTTCGATTTAAAAGCTAACATTACCATGTATAAATCACGAAACAGTATTGTCTGTTTAATAAATTCGAGTGGAAAATCGAATGATATTGTGGTGTAAATCGAACGTAGATGTCTTTATTCGTGGCAATTAGCGATTTGTATAGTTGATATTTTCATTCATTCGTAATTTGTAAAAAAATAGTTTTTTTAAGGGGGTACATATACCAGGAGTACAACAATTCTGGGTTTTTAACTTTTTAATTTTTAGAATTTTTAATGAAACGACACCCTTTTAAACTCAGAAAGCTATAAAAGTACAGTCATTTTCAAAGATGAAAAAGCTATTTCTAACTTTAAAACATTCCCGTTTCATTAACACTAAATTTTGAAAATCACCCCCGTTGCGCACTAGCTTTATCTGTCTACTTTTTAGAAAAAATTAGTTCATCTGTTTCGCATCCGCTTACATCTATGACAATAATTCTGTAATTATGACCAATAGATTAATAAAATTAATTTGTAATATACCTTCAATCATGTACTTGTACATATACTTTTCCTCAAACTACTTGGCTACGAGACTACTACCGAATCCTCTTACAAACTTAAAACAAAAATGTTTTTTCTATTTTTTTTTCAAAATATTGAAGTTAACCATCAATTTTAGCGCTTGAGGTGTATGTACCCCTTTAACAAATTTTATTGGAAAATCGAGTGGCATTGTAGTACAGGTCGCACGTAAACTATATTATTATACCTTATAATTTGCATAGATTTCTATGTATACTATTAATAATTGGTAAAACAGTAGGGCTTCACGAAGGAATTCGATTGGAAAACCGAATGATATTGCGGTGTAGGTGGAAGATAGACGGTGACATTACGCGTTGTAATTCGCGTCGATACCAGCCGTAATCGGTTTTACTAGGAGCGTTGAGAGCGATGCTACGAATGTCCTAGACTCTCGACCCTTGCTATGGTTGGGAGGATGTGGTGGCGGAATGGTAGCGACATCTTGTATTGTCAGATCCCAAAGCGACAAATTCATAATTGCGTTAATGCGGGGACGGCAAGGGTTCTTGCCGCAACCACCGCAAGGCGCGGCATGGCGTCTTGTGGCTGCGGCGGAGATAGGGTGCCTCTGAGAAAGATAAAGGCTCCAGGGAGCGAGAGAGAGAGAGAGAGAGAGAGAGAGAGGCAAGGTGGAAGAGAGGGAGAGAGAAAGGCAAGATGGAAGGAGACAAAGACCGATCTATAGGCAGACTGGGCGAATAAGTGAGATACATCTCCTCAATGTGGCGTTGTTAATATTCCAAGGATTAAATCCGAGAGGGAAGTATAGCCATTGTGTCAGGCGCTTCTCGTCGACGGCCTGATGATTGTTAATCAAATTGGCCCGACCAATTCGACTGTTGCGCTTTACGTCAATTCATCGGCGAATTACCTTCAACGCGTCTATTTTACTATTGGATTTACCAGCACTTAGAAAGGATATGTTATGCTTGGAGCAAAAATCAACATTCCTGGTATACGACACTTCTTATTCATTTAAAATAGAATATAATAGAGAAGTTATAAGCTATCGAAATTTCTGCTACATTTTTACTAGGGAAATATTATTTATAAGAAAAGAAGCTGTATAATTTTTGAATATTTTGTGGGGCATGATTAAGGTACACGCAATGTGGCGTTGTTAATATTTCAGGGATTAAATCCGAGAGGGAAGTATAGCCATTGTGTCAGGTGCTCCTCTTCGGCGGTCCAATGATTGTTAATCAAATTGGCTCGACCAATTCGACTGTTGCGGTTTATGTCTATTCATCGGCGAATTACCTTCAAATTCTATTTTACACTTCGAAATACAAAAACATATATGTATAGCCCGGCCTGATTTCTACCAGGGTGAGCTTAAAGTAGAACTTAAAAGTTCTGTTATACAACACTTACAACCTTACCAGTTTAAAACAGAATATGGTAAATAGAATATGGCTTGTTATACAAGCCAAATGCATAATAATAAGCAAAATATGGTTTATTATACAAGCTTGCTAACTTTAAAATAGAATATGGTACCAAAGCTATAAGTTATTTAGCGGTTTTGTTAAATTTGTGCTTGGAAAATATTATTAATAAGAAAAAAAACAGTTGCATCCTTGTAATTGCATTACTGAGATTGTAGCAATATACACGTATTTTTAGCGCGATATTCTTAATATTCCAACCGAAAAATTCGACTGTTGCTCTTTCCAATTTCCGATATGTGAAAGCACATGACATGTTTCGAAATCCAGACTTTAAGTAAATCTTAAAGTTTCCGTTATACATTTCTAACCACTTTGAAGCAAAGTACATTATCAAATCTTTAAGCCATTGAGGATTTTTATTGAATTTTTATTGAATTTGGAATGTTTCTCGAAAGATTGTTAACTTTACCAAATGACTATTTTATTTAAAACACCAGGGATCTCCAGTAAAAGTTATTACTACATGTTATTTTACTCAAACTATCTCACCAAAAATGAGTACGCCAATATTAATATTAATATAACATGAAACATCAAATAAGATAATCCATTGCTAGTCTAACACCCACATCAAAAACAAATACAGATTTATTTCTCTAATTATTTCGCAAATTAGAAATTCTCGTTTCCAAAATAGACCTCACCTACAAAACAAACGAAACTTTCGTCCGTTTCCCCAATGAAATAAAAATGACTCGGCAGCGCTGCAATAAATCAAAGAACAGAGGCTATAAAACCGGCCGATCGAATCGGTGGAGGTCGAACTAGATAGATCGCGATAAATCGTAGGCGATTAAGTCATCATGAAATTGAATGAGGGGTGGATCATCAAATCCGGGCGGGTGTGCACTGGCTCAGAAAAGAGCGGAGGGGTTGCGTGCGCCCGGCGGCAGCGCGTGGGGTAAAAAGGACAGAATTGCAGAAACGAGAAAATACCGACGAGTGAACGAGCTGAAATAAAACAGTGATATTGAGGCATTTCACGCACGAGCGAGAACGTTTAGCAGATTCAACGTGCGTACCGGCACTCGGCTGGGACCCTGCCACTATCGGACAGCCCACTCTTTCTCTCTTTCTCGCATGCCTCTCTCTCTCTCTCTCTCTCTCTCTCTCTCTCTCTCTCTCTCTCTCTCTCTCTCTCTCTCTCTCTCTCTCTCTTTCTCTATCACCTACACCCTCCTTCAAAGCTTAGTGAAAAATACTGCTCTCGCTGACACCTGTAGCTTCACCGTTCTACATATGTGAATACATATACCGAGTGTGCCTACTCACTGCCTCCCCCACCCTCTCCAGCCTTCGCCAGAGGGAGTAGAAAATTATCGCGCGACCAGAAAGAATGGCTCTGGCCAACTGCGAGACAAGCATGTACCCGTTACGCTTCCAGACCAGTCACAAAGGATCTCCTTACTCTTTAGTTGTTGTTGCGTAAATCCTGTGTAACGCTTTCGAAAACAGCGCTGATTATTTTATTTGCGCTAGAGAAGGTTAAACTAAGGTTATGTATGCTATGGTAAGAATTTTGGTTGACATTTTTTTAAAGCTAAATATTTTACGTTTTTTAAAGATCATTGTGCTATTCGGTTATGAATATTGTTAAAATAATAACAATTTTTATTGAACGACAAGATACAAAATTTATTAATAGGATTATATATATATGGTTATTTAGATTAAACAATTGCTGGTTTAAATTAATGACAAATGAAAGTTTACATCCTGTGCTATACATTCCTCAAATACAATAATCATAATAATGTATCTGGTGAGGATTGACTTTTCTACAGGCTAGTGACTCGGATTTCGATTATACGGTTATTTAGTTTGAACTATTACTAGTTTAAACTGGTGATTGTAAACTAGTTCAAATGGTGTTTAAAGGAATGCTGAGCACCCTGTATAATGAAGTAAGAGAAACTTTTTCAAACCGTCGCTCGGTCAATTGCCCGGTTTTAAACTTTGATCCTATGATGCACTTGTTTCTTTCGTTCTTGTAGAAAATTGAAATGTATATTTATAATTTGGTTATTGTTATTTAAATAATAAACTATAGTTGAATCGACAACAAATTAACTTTATTTTATAACCTTCATTTATAAACATTGGTACAGTTAGTGTTAAGAGGGAACGAGCAATGTAGTGGAAAATGATTAGAGTGATTTTTGTGTTGTAGTACTACAGAAGGGCAAATTAAAGTTGAATGTATAATTATTATTTCGTTTCTATTTTTTGTCTTTTCCTCTTGTGTTATATTTTGTTTTATTGTTAGTACTAACAAAAAATCGACAGCAGTACTGAAAAGTTAACACCTAATTCAAGGCGAGTTAAGACTGTTCGGACTGTGATTATTACTGTATTATTTGCAAAAGGAAAATGATTCAATGTGTCGAATGAAAACGATCTTGAAATTTATACGGTGTTCTTTTCCTTCAAAAAGAAACTTGTAATAAAAAACGTAGTATAACGTATTTACATAATCTAACAAAAAATGTTTTTTTTAATTTAAGAAGCACACTTCGCAATTGTCAAGATGTAACTGCTACGCCTTTCGATTAAATAAATAACCAATACGCGATTAAGGATTTACACAGAAATACCAAAATACAAAATTTTTTGTATGGATTGGCGAATATCTTGAAACGTAAATCTCGACCAAAGGGGAACCGACTCCACAAGTGGTGGACTTTACAGGACTTAAGATTAATCCCCATAATTGCCCGATCCCGTTCTCTTTGCCCTTTCCTGCACTTCCTTTTTATATGGCGGTTTTGAAGCTTGTAGCATCTGTGGTGTATCCTAGTGGACGGCGGTGGCCCATTAGGCAGGTTGAATGGCGATCCAGGGAGCGAGCACGCTTGCTCGACCATAAAGATATTTATCAGGTGACAACCCCGGTCATCCTTTGTGAGCCTTCGCTCCTGCGGTTCTTGATACCCTGTTTAACAGAAAGTTTACTGTCACCGCAAACTCGTGTGACACTTATGACGCCAACCTACTCGAATATACTTGACTCTTGACCGCTAGTAATTTTCAGAGGTTATGTTCGCTCCACTAGTTTTGCATTTTAACGCTGAACGTACTACGCACGGCCAAATGACCGGTTTTAAACTTTGTTTCAACTTTGAAATTGTGTTTGAAATTGTTTTTTTGTTCTCGTTGAATGGAAAAACTTAAAATATATTTTTTTTTGTTATTACGTAAATGTTATTTTGTGCATTAGTTCTCGTACTAAGTTGACAATTTGCTGTACCTGACCGGAAAATATGAGCTTTATTAAATAACCGGTCATTTGACTAATTTCGGTTGGAATAGTTATATATGAACTGCAGTACCTTTAATATTATATTAATTTCTAATTGCGATTAGATGATTTTTGAGTTCGCCTTCCTGTCTGAAGGAAAAAAGTTATCTCCCTTCTAAATATGCAGTTATTGTGGAGTGATAAAATTTGGCAAGCTTTAAGGTTGTCGTTAAGCAAATCGAGTTTTCCTATGAATCACCTGAAATTGTGATAACGTGCAAAGAAGATAATAAGTCATCCAGAGTTTCGGTTAAAAACAGGAGTTTTTCTCTCTTTTAATTGTAGCATCAGAATTGAAATTGGGATTTAAATAGAAATCACACAAGATTAAATAATAGTGTGATAGGAACGTTAGAAGATGTATTCAAAATTATTGACCCCTTGTTATAGGAATCTATTCTTGGAAACAATTTAATTTTACCATAAAACTAAAATTGGAGTTCTATCACAAATACATATGATAATATATAATATACCCGTATATGTAATAGATAAAAAATATTATTAAACATCTTGAAAAAAAAAAGTCATTTGATATATTCGACTTTTAGATAGTTTCAAAGGCATTACAAATTTCAACGATTACGTTAACTTCTTCGCTTAGAAAAAAAATGAATCATACAACCAAAATAAATTCGTTCAACATTACATACCAAAAATTCCCGAGCCTCGTATTTTCTATAAAGCGTGAATTCGTTGAAGCAATCATTAACAACTGGTTTAACTTTGGGAATCCAGTTACTCGATATTTGACTGCTTGACCGTCGAGTACATGCGTCGAGGGAAAAAAAAGGAAGCGTATACATAGGCTGGTTCTTGCGCACCAGCGATAGGAGTATATATTGTGGGCGTGAAAGCAGGCGCCAGTCAGGACATCCGCTTGCCTGGACGGTCGGTGGACAATAAGAATCGATATCTTAATTAACGGACGGCCGGTGGTCGAATGTACCGGGGCGAACTCTTCGCCGGACAGAAGCCCTGGAGGGGTTGCCGGACGAAATACACGCAGATCTGGGCACTGGCTACACCATTGGACGGGGGGGAGCTAGCATTGCTGGATGCCTCACCGGAAACGGGAGTCTGCGGAGCCCAACGGACCTCGACTCACTGTCCCACCGGAAGCACCATTCACGCAACCCTCCCACGTTCGTGCGGCTTGCCGTCCCAACCACCTCGCTCCTTTCATCGGACGCTGATATACTCCTGAATAAACAATGCCCCGTACCTTCGAAAAAAGTTCGGATCTTACACTGGAAAATCATTTCGTGACATGACAGTTCGACAATTCATCATGAATCATATTCGTCCCATAGAAAACATCTCGAATACCCTGAATTCTTTCGGATGTATTGTTTGGGATTATATGGCTTGGACCAAAATGAATGTTGTGTACTATTTTGGTTAGAAATTTAATTCGATAAGTAAGGTGGATTTATTCAGTGACTTTCATTTATATTTATCTAATCTTGAATTAAAATAATACTTTGATGGAAAGGCATTAATGCTTTATTAATATTAATCCTGTTGGAAGGTAATACGTCATTTCGTTTATAAATACAATCGGAAAGTAAAGTGAATTTTTCACTGGCATTTGTATAAGCTTGAATTACAATGACACGTTGATTGTAAACGTTCAATTCTTTAATAATATTAATATAATACGAAGATAATGACAGTTGCTATATCATGCAAGCAGTATATCATACATACAACAATATTTTGCAATACAAAAATATTGTCAATAGTACATGAAAATTAAGATTGCCTAACACAACAATTAGAATGGAATACTATTTAATTGTAGGTTACAAATTCACAGTTTCGTATTTTGCACTTTTAGCAGAGAAGGTTTTACTCATAGTGTAAGTAGAATGGCTGAGAACTAAATTATCGCATACCTAAAGTACTCGAAAGCTATTTTGTAAAATGATTTAGTGTCAGCATTAGGCAGAGTTATAAACATTGCTCCATATCATTCTTCGTTGTGTATTATACATTATATATTTGATACAGGTATTTGAAGGTGCGATTTAGCGAATGTGTGGATAAATCAAAAAGTATTGATAGCATCTCGGAAAGTATCTTTGCTTTTCTTGATATTTCCTTCATTCGACGAACAGATTAAAAAAAGTGTATTAATTAGTAAGTTGAAGACTCGATAACCTCTCAAACAAGTAGTACAACTGAATGTAGCTGCACTTCAAAAGCTGCTATAGTTGCAAAATTCCCGGTTTTCCATTAGAAATCTGAAATTTATTCTATGATTAGAAATCTAATCTTTGTTTCGTTTTATAATTCCAAATCATGCTCTTTCCGATTAAATTACAATTGACATACGAGTGCGTTGGAGCGTCAAAAATAGTCTATAAAGACGTTCGGGCAAAGATGGACGGTTGGAGTTTCACTTTGTGCGAAGACTGTGCCCGAGAAACTAACCTCGAATGAAGTCAGCCTCATCAAGGCCGCAATGGTAGGCGCCTCAATCAGGACTCGCTTTGGAACCCAATTTCACGGGAAAGCTGGAGCGGGCGAGAGTATTTGCTCGCGTTTCGGGTGGCGGTAGGTTTGACCTCTCGTTAATCACCAAAGGGCTTGTAACACGAAGGCAAGTCGGACAAGCTGTGTAGTTGACCGCAACGACTGACCATTGCCCTGTGGACAGCTCCCTAAGAGTGTCTTGTTGCGAATCGGGTAGACCAGATGCTTTCGAAATCTGCTCGCTTTCTTGCAATCAACCTCCCAAACCTCGCGCATCTTTCTTGTAGATCTGTTCAATCGATACACCTCCTCTAATTATCTTCCCTTCTCTTCCCGCCCCCTCTTCTTAATTACATGCTAAGGTTTACTTCGCCTAATATTCGCCTTAAAAACTAGAAGGGAAGTCCGGCTAAAGCCAATGGATTAACCTTCCGTGAATTCCGTCGGGTTAAATTAACCCCAGCGGTTTATTTTCCAGTGCATTTTTACTTGAACAATGTATATTCATATATTTATATGTGGATAATGTTTACGGTAAAATTAATCCAAGTTTTTCTTTTTAAATACTCATGAACCAATGAAAAATATGAAATATAGAAACGCAAGCATTGAGACTTAAACATTGAGGTTGAACACCCAGCAAAGGTAACAATGTTAGCACTGTCTAACAATTGGTTACACTCAATTAAAGAAGCTAAAATAATAGATCGTACAACAGTTTTATCATCTGAAATAACGTAACATGGAATTAATGAACATCAAATGGCACTAAATCGAAGCGTCGACCCTTTTGGAATAAATTAGCAAATTATTGAAAAATTCGAATACTAACGTTAGTTTTTTGCGAATCAAAGTGACTTTAATTCTTCTACAAAGTAGTTAGTACCTTGATTAATGGGATGAGAAGTCTATCAATAGATTGGGAATGCAATTAATTCAGTGGTATTTAAAGGGCGTGGAAAGTAATGATGTATACATTTAATTAACAAGACTGCTAACTTTCCTGTATGGTGGTTGGTTTCGGGGAAAGAAGGTAGTCCATGAGAGGAAAGTAACGGAGCGAAATGGTAGAGGGATAAACAGAGGTGACGTAATTACCGAGATTAATGCGGACTTGAGCATTTCGTGGCGAACGGCGCTCCTGGCCCGCGCTTTTATCTCGGCAGGCATCATCCGATTTCACTCCTCGGGGCACATCTCTCTCTCCTTCCGCTCCACCTCCGGAAAGTAATTTGCGGAAGAAAGGGAACGCTTTTAAATTTTACTTATCCGTGCGACTTAGATTTACTCGGTCCGGTAGCGCTGCGGGCAACTAACCCCCTTTTTCGGAATTATTTTCCCCCAACTCGAAATTCCCTCTTCCGAGTAATCGGATGCTTTAGAAATGATTTTAAAAGTCTCTTCTAACTTAGAGGATATGCCACGTTACAAGGAATTCAACTATCCCTCCTTTCCGGAACAATCTGTCCCCAACTCGAAATTTCTGTCTTTGGAAATATTTTTAAAAACTGTAAATGCATGTCCCTTTTACGGAACAATTTCTTCCGTAGTGGAAGTGCCCACTTGACAATAGTCGTATTTCTTTGGAAATGTTGACTTTGACATTCCTTTTTATTTCGATCTCCACCCTTAAACAAGTGTTGTACAAGACATTAGGTTGTAATTAATTGTTAGTTGCATTGCACTTTCATCACATGAACAAGAGCAACAAATGATGTACGTAACGTCCATCATCACCTAACGTAAAAATGGTTACATAGCTAATTAACTTACGATTGATATTGTAGTAATGACGAACAACATTGACACACAACAAAATTCAAATGTACGTTCTTATTTTATTTCTGAAATTTACCAAAGACTGTAACCAGTTAATGGTAAAATTACTTTGAGTGGAGAATCATATACAAATGTTTGCTATAGCATGTTTAATAATTATTAAGCGAAATTCGACTAACTTAATTATTTTGATACTCATGACACATCAACATGCCACGAAAGAATTTTCAAATTTGCACAGCTCTTGGACAAAACGCGACACTTTTCTTACTACGCAAAAAGAAATGCTGTACACCTCCAAGTATTTACAATACTGTTCTCAGACTTAAACAAATAGAACTCTCATTTTAATTCTGAGTTATATCTTATTTCTCAAGCATCCCCAGTAGCCGTCGTTCATTTTTGCAGTTCTGACGGGCGGGCCGCTTAATCTTGGAGATAATTAAGAGCGGTTTTCTGTTTAAGAAGGACAAAGCTTTACAAGGTGGCTAAGCGCTTACTGAAGTAGTGTCTTTCCGGCGACGCTCAAAGGGGACGGCGGAGCGCAGTACTTGGCGCTGAAATGTTCTTAGATTACTGTGAGATTCCGAGCAGACGCGAATCACAGAACATCAGTGAAGTGGCGAAGTCCTCCCCACCGGTTTCGTTCATTCACATACACACGTACACAGCTCCTCTTCCGGGAAGACAATTGGCACGAGAGAGGGAAAAGTAGTGGAGGATTTCCTACGGGCCTTCCTTGCGGAAAAGTCGGCTATGGTAGAAGGCTACTATTCACACCGCTCTCTCGGAGACCCCTTTCTTTCCCTTCCTTAGCATGCTGCTGGTACATTGCCGGCGCCTCCGCCGAGGAACAATGATATCGCAAAAAGGGGGGTGGGAGAGGGTGAGGGTAGGCGATGCGACAGGGGAGAAAGAGACAAATGCTCGTCGGCCAGCTTTACAACTCCCGGCGGGGTTTGCGCTACCCGGGCGAAATTAATATCATAAATAATATCATAAAAAAGTACAGCCCGCCACCATCGTGGCGGCGCTACCGCAGAACGTTTCGCCCGCTTCTTGATAAAGAACAGAGGCGGAGGCGCCACCGAGAACCGGGGGTGGGCATGTCTTCCTCTCCTAAAGGAAGCTCTCCTTTCCCTCCTCTTGTCTCTGTTTCTGTCCCGAGAAATGCTGGATTAAGGATAGCCAATTGTTGCATACGAAATTCACGTACATACAATGACTAAAAAAGTATTAACACGCCCGGTATTTTTGGAATCAATTTTCTTAATAAAGAAAACTGTTTCCACTAAGGAAATTTAGTTTTTTAAGAAGGACATTTTCTTGTTTAAGAAAATGTATTCCTATTTAGGTAGGAGTGTTTTCTTCTTTAAGAACGCTTTTCCAAAGACCCGGGGTGTGCAAGTGCCTTTTTCTCCACTGTAACATAAATTGTATTATGTTTATTTTGACTGTTCTTTTATTAATTAGAAATATTATTCCGTGGTCTCGTATATTACCGTTTCTTGTGTGTTATGTAATATTTATATCATACAGCTGTTTTAAAGTATGAATTAATAAATAGTAGTGCGGACAAATCGAAAAGTATCAATAGTCACTAATTCATGAGTCACAAATGTAGAATAGCTGTTCCGGGAATTAAGATATGCCACATATGCTATGCAGTTTTGGAACTTCTAGGTTCAGTTGTTAATTATAAGTAGTTCAAAATGAAAGTTGAATGAATACTTACTGATTTCTTTGCATTAGCGATCACGGATTACGGTATCAATTTGTCAAGAATCGTACATTTAAATCAAAAGTATTATTGTTTCTTGAGCATATAATAGTTTTCTCAAATTCGCAAGATTTATACTTCTTATAACTAAGAGACAGAGATTCAAATTGCACAATCTTTTCTTCTGTATAGATACTTCAATAGTTTAAATGTGTAACACATGAAAATTTTATCATTGTATAATTCCAGATCTTATGGTATTTCGCATTGCGGAAACCTCAGGGTCGAAAAATGTCTTCGGGATTAAGAATATATGAGAGTGTGTGTGAAAACATGATAATGCGTAACAGTACACACGTAGCACACTGTTCTCAATAAAAATCGTTTAAAATAGCTATAAAAGTATAGTCATTTTCTTGGGTGAGTTCTTTCGGGGCTATTTTTGAGGCTACTTTCTAAAAAGACTGGTTTCATGTGTTTCAGATAAAAATTAAACCCTGATTTATTAAAAAAAAACCGTCCCTACATCTGTGGCCAAAATATTGTAATTATGACCCATAGGTAAATGAAATTAATTTATAATACACCTTAAATCATATACTTGAACATATGTTTTATAAGCTTAAAAGAAAAATGTTGTGTATTTTTTTTCGAAATGTTGAAGTTAACCCTCAATTTCTGCGTTTCAGGTGTATATACCCCCTTAACCCCTTGACTGTGTACGATACATTTTGGGCGGAAAAAAGTCGTATCACTTTTATGCTATGACACCTATACATATATGTGGGCGTCTTAAAGAAAACATATTTTTTCGCTTCCGATTTGATTGTCCTTGGATATCTTATGGTTTTTGACGTCGCTGAATCCAAATCTGAAGTCAGATTTTCAACATTCAAGATGGCGGATCCAATATGGTAGGTGCAAATTTGGAAAATAGCTCGGTTTCGATGTAAGTGGGTATGCTACCTTCAAAAGTCAAAATGACGGATGAAAATGCCAAAGGTAGTTGGATTTTGAAAAAAGTTTGCATCTTTTGGTGCTTGTGGTCACAAATTTTAAATTCGTATCTTGACTCTATGAAATATAATATGAAACGTGGGTCCATCATGACAAATCAATTTAACAGACCATTTATAGCAAATTATTATCCACTAGCAGAAATGATAAGGAATATTCAGCGACTTTAAAAACGTCAATACTGACATTATCAAATAAATGTAATAAACTTTTTTCTGACACTAAAATGGCACGAAAATTTTTTGTTCCCCACACACAAAACTATATAATTATAAATTTTATGGTATTTCGCATTGTGGAGACTTCGGAGTCGAGAACTTTCTTCGGGATTAACAATATATGAGAGTGTGTGTGAAAACAGGGTAATGCGTAACAGTAGACACGTAGCTCTGGGGGCTGTGCCCCTCAGCCCGTGATTCACTCATCTAGGTTGGTGTTCCTTACCGAGCGGCAATATAATCACCTTGATGGTACAAAGCGACTGGTTGCTTCCCCGCGGCAAGTGGCAGCAGTCTTGCCGCACCTACTGCGCCATCACATATACTGATGATACAGACGATCTGACGTATGTGCTTACACGAAATAGCGTTAATTCACGCCATTGTCATGCTTCACCCTCGAACAAAGAGAAGCCACAGGTAGCTGAAATTCATATTTGGTTTTGCTACACCAGCCCAATCGCGCGATGCAAGAAATCAAGTAGCTTTGATACATCTATGAGGAATTCCTCTTCTTTTGCAGGGTTTCACCTTTTATATGTCATTAATTTGAACCACAAGATTTTGAGAGTGAAATACGAATTGTACAGCGAATAATTTTTGCAAGTGTACGGGGAGATTCACTTTATTGATCCAATCAATACTGTTGCATCACACCTGTTGTCTTAAAGAAACAATACCCTAATCTTAATGTACTGAAAGTGAAAATATGTATCTTACATAAAGGCAGCTATAGCGTTCAATTTATCCGCAACAAATTCTGCATTAGTATTCCTGAATATCTTAGAAAATATACTATGACGGTCGACACCTCAAACCACCCCTAAAGCACACACCAGGCACACGAAACGTCACCCGGGTGAAGCCGGGCAAGACAGCTAGTAATATTATATAATACTATATAGGATTTAGGAAGAGTTGATTACTTTTGACTGATTGATTACTAGATAAATTATAATTATTGTATATAGAGCAGCGTATAATACATACTGAAATGTATTGTGTGTCATCCTGTATAAATACTTCTGGTAAAAAGGTAAACATACTGGTAGCAGATTTTCCATTTACCCATAAGTCGATGCCAGGTATAGTTACTACCGAAATAGCATACAACGTTTAAAAAACGTCTTCTTTCTGCGATTTTCAGGTTAGCATGTCTTACGACATTCATAGGACATTTTGAAGATGTTCTGGCGAAGACGTTTCAAAAACGTCCATATTTTTTCATTTTGAAAACGTCTCCAAAACGACATCTTTGCGTCTGCCTTTTTGTTGTATTCTTAGAGCGTTGCAACAACGTCAAGCAAAAAACGCTTTAACAACACCTCAACTTTAAATCTTTTGAACTTTTTAAAATGCCTTTAATACATGGTTGTTTGGTAATTGCACATTGTTTCAATAGTGTATATGTGTAACATCGAAATTAGTTGTTTTCCAGAAATCAAACGTTGATTTTACAGAGTTAACATTTTGAAATCTTACGTACGTCAGACGTTTTTGGGACATTGGTCAGCATCCGAAAAACGATGCAAATATCTCCCGGGCATTTTAAAAAAGTTTTTAAAACGTCACTGTGCTATCCGGGTTTGAATACAGTTAAAATACTAACAGTTGTCATTCAAAGACAAGATGTAAAATTTATTAAGACGAGTATATATATGGTTGCTTAGGTTAATTAATGATAAATGAAAATTTACACCCTCTGCAATCAAGTAAGAAACATTTTTGAGGGTTAACATAACACATCACAGTATCCATAAAAAGTAAGTGGATACATGATTATGTACGCGGTGAGAATTTCGGTTGAAGTTATTTCCAGCGTAATGACTCGGAGTCCGATTGTACGATTCTTTAGCTTGAACAATTACTAGTTTAAACTCCTGACAATGAAATGCTAACACCCTGTACAATCTTTTTCTTTTGAATGAGTAAGAAACTTTCGCAGGGCCAATGTGACAAAACTGAGTTGATACATGATTATGTATCGGGCGAGAATTTTGGTTGAAGTTTTTTCCAGGCTAATGACTCGGAGTTCGATTATACGGTTGTTTAGCTTGATAGATCGGAAGGAAGGTCAGGCGGGGTGAGGCCGATGCCAGTGCCGGTAGGCTGGACAGGAGAGGATAGGAGAGGATAGGAGAGGATAGGAGAAGAGAGGAAGCCGGAGCGTCGAGAATCGGGAAAGATAACTGGGCCGGCGTACCAAAGCAGGATGAATAATGAAGTGAGTCGCGGCTTGCCCGGAAGGCGGAATTCAGCGAAGCTTGGCTAGGCCCTGAGATTAGCCCTGAGTTATGGCGTTAAGATCACATCTAATTGTATCAGTTTGGTCCACCCAAACCAAGCTCTATCTAGCTATCCATCTGTAACAGCGAGCACGGCCCGCGCCGCTATAACCTGCTTACTCGGCCCTCCGCCCGCGTCTCTTCCGCGCCATTGACCAGGACCTTAAACGCCGACCAACCGTCGATTTGCTTAATCTTGCGCTTTACCAGGACTTTCCATACCCACGCCTCACTCTAGTTACGGCTCCACTTAGCGCTAGCTACAACTATTCGTGGTTACGCTTGGTTACCTATCAAGAAGCCCCCTCCCAGCCAGCCTCTCCTCTATACTCCTCCTCTCTTCTCTGCGCCAGCCACGGGATGTTTGCATGTTTGCTTTATCGCCGCCTGATCAATAAGACCTGCAACAGAGAGGAAAGTAATATGTGCGCGTCGAGGAATGTCTAATTTTGGTGATTACCGAACGGCAGACGATTGGAGAAAGAGACAACATGACCTTGTCGATAGTGTTTCCGAAGAAAAGGACAATACGAAATTGTTGATAAAGTTGGTTTGTAATAGTTGTGCAATTTCATTTGTTATTATTGCGAATAGATAGTGAAACATATGATTCGGACCTTAATTATTTGATTTCGTATTAAAAGCTTTTCTGTCTCCACCAATCCAATGTCTCATTTGGTTCTCAATTATTCTCTCTCGTATGAAAAAGCTTTCCCGTCTCCAGCTTCCAGGGGATGTTTGCATGTTTGTTTTATCGCCGCCTGATCAATAAGACTTGCAACAGAGTGGAAAGTAATATATGCGCGTCGAAGAATGTCTAGTTTTGGTGATTATCAAGCGACAGACGATCGGAGAAAGAGATAACATGAAATTATTCAGTCCATTAGTTTGTAATAGATGTGCTTCTTTTGTAACTTCTTTTGTAAACTATTACGGGTATATAATGCAAAATTTAACATAGATTTTAATTACTTTCTTTCGGATTAAAACTTCTCCTGTCTCCACCTTCCGGCTAAGAGCTTTTGCAAATTATTGTGGGTAGATGATGCAACATGTAATTTGGATCTTAATTATTTTGTCTCGCATTAAAAGCTTTCCTATCTCTCCAGCTTCTAAAGGATGTTTGCGTGTTTGCTTCATGTCGATGGTTTGCAATAGCACTCTAAAATCATAAAGTATAAGATATACCAGTCTGCAAAAGAAATGATAAGTGATATTGTAAATCATTTTGTGAACCGCCGCAAGATATAACACAGACTTCAATTATTGTCTTTCGCATTAAAAACTGTTGCAGTAGTTTTATATACAGTAGTGAAAGCGAAAGACGTCATGCGTTTGATTTAGTTTTATCCTATAAAACTGAATTAACGAAAACATTTATTCTTAATTCTAATTAATAATAATTATATAATAAGTAAAGATAATTAACTGATAAGCATTGTACATGAAAATCCTAGATATCGAATACCATATACCGTTATATTGTTGATTAAATCTGCAAAATTAAAAGTTAATCTAAATTAAATAAGGAAGGATTATTTGTAAAGATTTAATTGTTCTAAACCAATAAGCTTTTTAAGTTACTCAATCCAACAACTTATCTTTCATTACAAATTCTTAACTAGAAAAAACGTTAATCACAATCCTTAAGTTACAATTAACTGAACATTAATCAAACTTCAAATATGCTATAGCTACACTAGGGCAGCATAAAGACGTGTGGAGAAAGCAAACGAAAGTCACACAATTACAAATGAAGTTGCTCTATTATTTAGATAAAATAAATTAAATTTCATAGTAGTCTTCTTCTTATCTTGGAGATGATACATGTGAACTAATAGCAGGGAGTATTAGGAAGCTTAGAGTTGTACTTGGGAGGTCGAAGGTGGAGAAGACTGGAGGAAGTTAAAGGAGAAGCATTAGAGGCCAGAGATGATCAGCCACGCGGCACTCTAATCAGACACATGATTATAGAGCCGCTCCGCCCTCGAGCAGTATTGGGGAGACGTAGATGTCTACCCAATGTGTCTACGTCCACTAATTGTCCCTGCTTTCTGCCTCATATTACAAAGCCTCTCCTTTTAATGTAAATCTATATTCTGCTTTTATGGTAGAAATTATTTCAAGGTAATTGTAGAAACAATTTTGCCGCACGGAAATCTCTGAAATATTTCAATGTGTAGAGTAAGTTATTCAAGTTTTTGTGGCGACAAAGTATTGTCGCTATGTTGAGACTTTGAGTTTGTACCAAATCTTCCAAGATACCATAAGATTTCCTGTTAGCATGTAATTCTAAATTTACTGGTTTTGTACATGTAACTTAAATTTGATGTTACGATATACAAATATCGCAAAATTTTTCGACAATGAATAAATATACAACAAACCAGGTAAATCAATGCAATGTTGAATGCAAAACGGTTAGAAATCAAAAAAAGTGTTTTTTGCTCTGAAATTGAAACAGAAAAATAATTAAGCAGCGTAAGGGTTTTGTCAGAAATGTATTTTGTGCACTTTTTGTGCACTTTTTGTGCACTTTGAAAAACTTACTTTGAAAGACTTTTATTAAATTTGATTTATTTCTTAAAATCTCTTTTCTTCTCTTACATGTTAAAAATCTTCAATACAGCGTTATAAAAGAAATCGACACAATTTGAGATCAATTATACCAACATTTCTAAATCATATTTTCTTAAAACATACGCTTTCGGAATTCTACTGCTTTTCTCGTGAGACAGATAAGACGATGTCATCGACTGTTTGTCTCAGCCCGACAGAGTGCATATTAGATGAGAACGGAAGACGCATACGAGATCGTTAACACATGCGGGGACAAGGCGTCTCGGTATTGCCAGGCAGTTCCGCTCGATTTAATAAATGAAACCACTTTCGTTAATTATGCATGTCATTTCCTCGGCAATGATCGTTCTGGCAATTAGGATTCCCGCAGTTCTGCGTGAGCAGAACCGGAGGCCCCGATTTCGATCTGGCGCCGCAACGCGCCGCACCGTGCCGTTGGAAATTTCCCAACCTACACTTCTATTTGAGGTTGTGCTAAGCAAGTTAGCACAACCCCAACGTATCGCATTAAATTATGCTCAGAAGCGACGCGCTCCACATGATATGTGTGCGCCTCTTCAACACACATGTTTGCAGCGCTTAAACGCCCGTAATCGCGGTAAGCACTTCGTGTTCCTCGGTGAACCGCGCTTCTAAAAGACTTTAATAGATTCGTCCCACGTGTATGAATAAATTGTCCCCGCCTTATTTTTGCAAAATATATATCTCAGACGGTTAAATGTATACTTTAATAAATAATGAAAGTTATCAGGGAAATTCATAAATCGTACCTATTTAAAAACTAAAAAAAGAATAAATATTATATTTGTATCTTATTAAATAATTAGTCAAATTATTTTGAAGAAATGTGAAGCATTTCTTAATTTTATGGAAGAATATATAAACAGTATTTTATTATTTTACAAAGCTTTTATACATTTGTGAATTTTTCACTAACGCCGTGTATGGAAATATTTATTTATATATAACTGTATCCTCAATGTGTTGAGTATTTGTGTTTATTGACACATTAAAGTCCGAAATTTTTTCATCCATAAATATCTTTCTCGCAAGTTGAAATTCTAGTCATTATTTATTGGAAGTCTTTAATGTGCACGTATGTCTGGACTTTTTTAAACTGCAGACAGAGGTCATGCGCCTTTATTTGTCTCCTGGTTTAGGCACTTTCTAAGAAATTTAATTCCATGAACTAAGTGTTACTAGCGAAATTAAAATATAAACGACCAGAATTGGTATCATTTTTTCTGTACTACACAGTTTTCTTTATTAAATGAATCTGAGATGGCTTGCGGGATTTTTCGCGATGCATTGAAATTATACAGCAATTTTAGTTTACTTAGGTGGCACTTTTGTTCTGATTTTTTTTAGGTATTTATAAAAATGTTTCTTTACGTGGTAAATTCTTTATCAAAAGTTCTACGTTTGTCATATAAGTATACTAAACCGTGCAGATGACAACAATATAAATGCAATTACAACTACATGTCATGCATTTTACACTGTAATTTATTCAAATATATTAGTTTAACATTATTATTGCCTTCCGACTATTAACTGCTTGTGCTATTGAAAAATTTCGACGGTAAATCGACGAATCAAAAAGAAAGTGGTTATGCGTGTAGAGAACTTTTAAAGAAGATCGCTTTAAACCGACATATCCCCTTCAACGCGGTGGGGAATTCCATTTCAAACCCCTTAACATTTTTTTCAGATCAATTGTAAAGAATCCTGAAAGTCAGGTTTCATCGCTTTTTCAGCCGTTTTATGATGCATATCCGCAAAAGACAGCTTTTATATAACATATTATACATTTCAGTTAAAATTGAAAAAAAATATGTATTATGTGGTGGAGAAAAATGTTTGTGAAACTACAATGGGTATTCAAAGAATACATAGTGTTATACTGTATAATGTTATTTAAAAATATATCTGAAATTTATAAATAATAGAAAATTCCAGTTAAATTTTGCAAAGAATTTGTATTTATTTGTATGCTCGTTAATGTATGAACGTCGAAAATACTCAAGATCTACTACAGTTTTACATATTACATTCGAATTCTATCGTAATTAACAACTATATGAAAAATTATACACATACGAAAATTTAAAATCGAATGAAATTCTGCAACGATTAGAAAAAACGTGGAATATAATTTAATAATAAATATTTGCAAAGTGAAATCCAAACCGAAAATAACTATGTTTTTCACGTGCGACAAACATTTGAAGAACAAACCTTTTGCGGAAACACAATGTGTTGTTGCGATTCTAGAAACACTGTATTTGAGATATTTATTAGGAAATGCGAAAGCACGTACTGTGTCGATATATTCTCGCTCCGGTGAGGGCGAAGTAGTTAAATCAAACGGCTGTCGGGGGCTGCGCACTCGACATCAAATATTGTAACTCACTTCCCCGGCTTCCTCCCGCGGACACCCTTCGACGCTATTTAAAGATCGTTGGTAGCAACTGGCGATAATTTTATGATCGAAGTTTCATATCTTCGTTTATAAACAAAGAAGTACGTCTCTGTTACAAATATAATTGCGTTTTATTAGTGTTTGATAGTGGTATTGTTGTAACATTGTTGATGCTTACGTTACTTACTTTACTTTTTTATTTGGTTGGATGTGCTAACAAAACAATGTGTAAATAGGGAGGGGTTAAAAGCAAATATTCGTAACGCACGATTTTACGAGAATCATATTTTAAGTCGCAAATACTTCCGAGAAACCTACTTCAAAATTCGGACAAATTTTGATACATATACGAACATATCTTACACTTATTTACCTTTGACAAGAAACATTCCCCGAAGATTGTCTTTAGTTTCAATTACTCAAATCAATTGTTTGGATTTCTTAACTTACTAAAAAATTCTTTTTAAATACTGTATTATTACTATAAATTTTCTACCGCAAGAACTATCGTATCGATCCGAAATAAATGTTTAGATTCCATAAACAATATCTCCAAGAGTAAGCAAGTCCTGGCAGAACGAGTAGTAGATAATCGGTATAAAAATCGACAATAAAAAAAGTGCAGATACAATCCGTTAGTCTATCTACTTTTTCCACTTATTATTGTCAACTTTACTGTATTTTTTATTATTGTTCCGGTATTATTACGTCAACCCCATCGGACACGTTTTAGTATTAATTGATTTATTTAGTATTTCTAGTAATAATTAAGGTTTCGAGGAAGCAATCTAAATTTCATGAGGCCACTCCTACGTGGGGATCGTCAATTTCCATATGAGAAATTGGGGGATGCGTGTCGATCGAAAATTGCGAGTGCGAGGAAAGATTTTTCAAGCGCCTTCGCGTCCATTATTGGAAAAGTTGTTGAAAGTACTTCCCGAGTCAAAATAGCTGCTTGAAGAGTATGCGAAGTAGCATGATGCAGTAAATGGGTGGAGGGTGACGGGCGTACGTGTGTTTGCTTTTATTTAAATTGTAAGTTAGATGCCACCGGGAACGGTGTTGGCTGCGCGATGGCTTTTAGGAAATGGAAAGAAATGCTTGTGCTAAATGGTTCGAACTTCTATTCAATGTGGGAGAAGTCCGGACTGACAACTCTTTCTACTCTGGTTGTAGAAGCCTTTCCAAGAATCAAAATAATGTATGCACGTCTGAGTAGTGCATTTATATAAAACCCGTTGCTAAAAGAATACATTTATGCACAAGGGAAAAACAAAATTGTAAAAGACGAATCAATTATTGATAAATTACATGCTTAATTTATAGTTTGTTGAACAGGAATAGAATGTGTTTATTAACATTAAAAATTGTTGGATATTTAAATGGAAATTGTTACATGAACATACACTGAATAGTTATTTTTTTATTTATTTATTCATTGCTTCGCCAACTACACGGGTATCAGTCACATACAATACAGTATGCTACAAACATTACAACACAATACAGTTGTTCAGAAAAACACAAACTTGCAAAACAGGAAGGAAGCATTGCTGAATCCGACTTTCTTTTACTTTTAACAATCTAGCATTGTGAATATGAAAATTCGTTGACACAATATTTCCGCACACTTTCATGAATGAAAGGGTGGAGAAATATTGGTATAATACGAGTCGTTGGACATATGAGAGAATAGTTAAATCAGCAAGGTATATCTACTCAGCGAGATTCTAACATATTGCCTAAGCTGGCGGATCTTGGAGGAACTAAATATTGATACAATAAATTGATGTTAATAAGATAGGAATTCCCCTCTTTTAACTTGAGGAATGATTTTGTCTTCTGAGATAATAGTGGCGAAATATAAACTTCTATGCCGTTAAGTTAAATTGTTTGCTGTAAATCTCCTAATGCACTATGGAATTCGGAACTGTTTCTAGTAAATATTTGTCTATTGGCGAAGCATGCGCTCTTAATAAATATCTTTCCATCAGTCGTTCAGAGCTGATGGCAACGCATTCGCTTCTAATAATTAATGTTTTATTCACCTCTAATTGTAAGTGAGTATCATTATGCTACTTACATTACTACTTACATTGAAAATTGCACCTTTGGTATCTTTTAATATTCCTCTTTTTATCTTGGACAAGCGGCACGGAACAGGTCCTTTTCCTTCGGTACGGTTTCGTTATATCAATCCTTCTTGGAGATGCGTTACGAATTAATAAAAAAACAGCAGTTGTCGAATTGGTAACTTTGTTATAATGCATATATAAACCTTGTCGTTGGTTTACATATTAATCTTATGCTTCATTTACTAGAGCAAATAGTCTCCAACACCGGCAACAGCAAGCCTCTAGTCTGGGGTAAGTCTTTAGGGAAAGTATAACAAAAGAATGTAATAGAAGTTTTATAATGTAGAAATGCCTAAATATGCTGCTAAAAGATTTCAAAGCATTAACGGCTCTCCTTACAAAGGGTTGGCGGGATAGTGTCGGTTCTTAATTTTAGACATAAGAAATCTCTTCTTCTTCTCGTTAATATATTATCTATTTTAACATCTTATAATATATTAATATGAGCCGCTAGACATATGAGCGAGCACTCCTAAATCAGGAAGGTACATCAATTGGCGAGGTTCTAGCATATTATTTGGGCGTTTACCGTCGCGTCGTCACCATCAACGGCAGCAAGAGGCACAGATTTTGTACTCCAATTTCTTCTTATTGCATAGCAAATTCATAAATTAAATTTATCCTCTTAGAAATCAACTTTTTCTACAAATTTATTTTCTTAAGCTATTGTAAAAAAAAGTGAAACACGCGCTTTATTGTACACATCTAATTGATGTGATTAATTGTTCTGTTGCAACTATTACTCCTGCAGTTTGAAAAAATTATATCATGAATATGTGCATAAAGTTATCCCGCGCAGCAGCAGGAGAATCATGATAGATGAATTTGTATATATATTTTTGAATATTTTTTATTACAAATAAGCATTTTATATCATTTCCTGTTATTTTATATTGTTTTATGTTCAAGTATTATTACACATACGCAATGAAATTCTTCCCTCGGATTAATGACTTTACACCAGATATTTTGTTATTGTCGAAGTACTTGAGTTGCATAACGATAAATTTGAGATGCAAAAGGTGAAATTGAACTGCCAAACCTGTATCAGAAAAAAATCAAATAATATTCATATTTGCACGGATACTTAAATCAGGAAGGTACATCAATTGGCAAGGTTCTAACATATTCCCTGGGCGTTTACCGTCTCGTCGACTAGCGTCGCGTCGCAACCACCAGCATCACCAGCAAGCTCCTACTCGGGGACGAGCCTCTAGGAAAAGTTGTAGGGAAATGCGACGCCGCGTGCGCATAGGAATTGCACAGTTTCGCATGAACTTGTAGGAGGGCGGATGTGATGAAGGGATGCCGGAGCGGTGGAGGAGGAGGAGGAGGAGGAGGAGGAGGAGGTGTGCGCGCACAACACTCGCTAGTTCGCATTTGCATACTCGTCAGCTGTGCTTCCTTCAACTTTTCCTGCGACACACCCACCTCCGGCACCCAACCAGAGGCCCGCCCGTACGGATATGCACTCTCACACCCTCGAAACCCACCCCCAGCGCCACATAGAGTGAGTGAGAGAGAGAGAGAGAGAGAGAGAGAGAGAGAGAGAGAGAGAACGAGAGAACGAGAGAGTATGAAACCCGGCGTGTGAACCAAAGGGTGGCACTGAGGTGAGGACAACAGCCGCGTATTTCGCGTCTCGATTCATAATTGCAAATTTCCTTCGCGTTATTTATGCAGCCTTCGAGTGAGCGCTTTGGCCGGGGCCTTGTCGACAGGCTAATAAAGACCTACCTGCCTTACATCACTGAGAATCCCGCTGGTCTTATTTACGTAAATTCGAGCGGCTGACACCGCCGACGGGGATTTCATCCGGTAGGATCCTACCTAGACGCTACTTTTATATTCAACGCCTCTCGATTGAAAGCGAATGAGCCACTACCATCGAAGCCCAACCAACCTTTCTCGCCTCCCTCGACTTATTACTTTCCCAGTCAGACGCTCTCAATGTGTCCTGCTTTTTTACTTTTAATTTTCCTTTTGCTAGATGAATAAATATTGCGTTGGTGTATACTGACTTGTATAGATGTTTGGATATAGTTGTATTGGTCACGTGTGTAGATGAGTGCGAGGCAACAAGGGAATACTAGTGATAATTATTATTGAAATCAGGTGTAATGTTTAGATAATATTTAGTCACGCGTTTCTAGAAATGAAGTATATTGAAGTATAAATTTGTGGAACAATAGTGAAGTTAACTGGATTACGAATTTGAATAAATTATGATTTCGAAAATATTATTTTCTTTTATTAAACGGTAACTAAATTCAAAATAAATGCGACAATTGCATGATTTTTATCAAATTAATACAAACTAAATCTTCTCTATATCTTTTGTTATAGTTAATTGCGAACGCTTTTGATATAGTAACACCGTTTCTTCCAACTCTTTCTGGAGCGGTCGTGTATAAATTACAGTATCTGTATTTGTTAAATCAGAGATAAAACAAAATATATATTAACATTTTCTCGCTGCGACGTTCCCAATTAATATAGACAAATTTTCTCTACTGCAACTTTTCTTTATCGCCTTCCATGAAATTAATGTCAGAAAGAAATCTAATAAAATAGCCGTTAGCCACACAGCGTGTGATGGAATATTTTTGGAATATAAATTCTGAGCATACTTGAATTGATCATTTATCGCGTAAAAACCGATGAGTTAATAATACAAATTCATAAGTTAATAATGTATGTTTGAATTTCGTAAATAGCAATCAATTAGTTAGTGCTATTATAAACAAACATGAGGATATGTGACTATTAATGACAGTCACTTGTAAGTTATGATTTTCAAAGTCTGATGAATTCAAACTTATTCACTTCGCGAGTCAGACTCTTTGAATCAATTCTACTTTCTACTCTTAACTCACGTTATACAAAATAAATAAACATTGTATACAATACAAGTTATGATTTTTGTACAGTAACAAGTTAAAAAAATAAAATGTATAATTTTAAATTACTAGCTAACTTATAATTGTTTCACGTACAGCATTGTATTTCCGCCGCTGCTGATTCAGAGGCAAATGAATCACCCTCTTCATAACAACACTTCTGGTGATAATAGATACTTCGTAGTTCTATGCCTTACCAATAATACTTTTAAATTTCAAAAACATCTTCGTTAGGTTAATAATATTACTATTCCTATTGGTGCAATGTTTACCACTTATTAAAAAAGGATTTGTGCTAACCAAAAGTGAAAAAGAATGTGCGAGCCACTTAGTGTAGTGTTTGCGGGAGACGTGGAAAAAAGCAGCGGACGTGCTGGTAGGTCGACTCACGTGCGCCCGGGCGATACATTTTCACTTTAGCACATGTGTCGTCAGCTTCCTCGCATTGTCGCAGCCGTCACTGGTAGTAATATGAGGGGGCGGGGGTCATGCTAAAGAAGGGCGGCCCGCTTTCTCGATACAATGGAACTTCTTCCCCGGCTGCTGCGAGAAGAAATGGATATATGATGATGCGCCAGGCTATGCATTATGTATGCGCGTTGGAACATGAACGCAGGAGGACACCGCCGCTAACTCAAAACCGATTGCGAATCTCGAGGACTTGATGTAAGCAAAATATTTTTTTAAAAAGGACATCGAGGTTTCTAGGAAAGTAGAGAAGAACTCGTGGTAAATAAGTCGAGTTTATTGCAAACTTGCTTATTAAAGGAATGTTTATTATAGAATCAGTGAGTCCGATTTCAGGAAATATTTGTTAAATCTTCCCAAAGAGATTTCTGAAATTTAACAACCACCAATAAATTGTCCCAGAAAGAATTTATTGGAAAGTTACTATGTGATTCTTTTGCCGTCAAACCATAATATTACAATAAAGTAGATATTTACGTTGAACGAGATAAACGTTAAATATAAACCAAAATATTCAAAAGTAATGATCGGCGATTGTTTAAAACTTTATATAAAGTTTCATACATCCTTGAAACTGACATACATATGTGTACTTGAAAGAAAAGGAAGATTCTCTCTTTATAACTTCAACAATATTACAGTGTTTTTGATATTAGCATTATTGCTAATGTCACATATATTTCCAAAAACAATTCATTTAGACCCCGTCGATAGAAACAGGTACAACTTCATTTTCGGTAGTATTAAATACAATATCATAAAAGTTGTACAATTAAATGATTGAGATGAATTTGGGTAACGTTGACTTTGCTATTTATTTCGTATTTCCGCTAAATCAGTCTAAAATATCATATTTAAAAAACAAGTCATTGTAACCTTCGGTAGAAACAGAAACAAATTAATGTTCAGTAGTCCTAGTGCTAAAAAAAATATAAAGAAGGTGCAATTAAATAAATGAATTTCGCATTTTCGCCATATAGGAGGAAGTCTAAAACAAGGTATTTCTAAAAAAACACTGTAGGTAAAAAGAGAAATAAATTAATTTTCGGTAGTCCTAGAGTTAAAAAGAAATATAAAAAAAGAAGGTAGAATTAAATGGTTGGGATGGGTTTGGATAAGGTTGACTTTCCTGTTTACGGGCCGGTGCCGGAGGAGCACCGGGTTCCCTTCTCGGACCTCTGGAGTCGGGTAGGGGCGACGGGCGACGGGCGACGGCCGACGGGCGACGGGCGACCCGTGCGCGGGGTTGCGCTGACAAAACACTCTTTTTCCTTCCGCTGGAAAAGGGAGCTGAAAGTGGACACCCGGCGCCAGAGTGCTGACGTGATACCGCTACTGCCGGGCCCGGCTTGAAAGCAATTATACAATTAGTTAAAGTATCTGGCCGCGTAACGGGCCATAAAACAAACGTGATTATGGGGTCAAACTGCTTGGAATTAAGAGGGATCCACGCTGGAAAAGACTGCTTCCGCAGTCACCGAGCCTCCAGTAGTTACTCGATCATTTTATTTCCCACTTAATCGCCACTGCGCGGAATATTGTCCGAACACTAACACTCTCATGAAAATAGTACAGTGTGAAAGAGCTCAAGTACTTCCGGTTTGCACTTTCCGGCCATTTATTTAGTTTGCTTTTTAGTTATTGTGTGAGAGTAAATTTACGCGAATCTAGTTGGTGATAAAATTAACCTTTTTGGTGCGTTATTCATTTTCAAAGCTATATTTTAAAAGTGTCATTTCTAGACTAAACAAACATTCTTCAATCTTCACTTTGATACTTACTGTTGCTAGCATATACTGTAGTATAGAATTGCTTATTTATTAACACTGCATCAGTTTTTTCCTCTTTGGATATTTGTTCCTAATAGAGGAATTCGACTGTAGTCAAACGGTGCTGATAAAGTTTCAAACAATTCTGCAAAATGACTCTCCATACGAATTGCTGATAATTTTGGTGAAGTATAGAGGAATTTAAGAAATACTCCATCCAAATGATGTTCTTTAATAAGTGTATGACGAGTTCTGAACCAAAAAAATATTATATTTTACAAAAAAATATCCCACTTCCGAACACTTCCGGTTGTCTCTTGTGCGATTGTGAGTCTTCAGGAGCTTCTCCATGATGCGAGTAAAGTATCTGCACCGAGCAGAATTGTAGTTGTATGTGTGCATTTTCAGAACCAATGCATGGTATGAGTGCATTTGTACAAGCGAGACGCCCGTACTGGCATCGTGGAGAAGCGTTCCAAAACTACCTTTTGGTAGTTTTGAAATGGATAGCGCCATTTTATCACTGAAACTGCTGAAGATTGTCGTATATCTATTTTGATTGAAAGAGTCAATATGACTTTCGACAAATACAGTACTCAAGAAACAAATATATGCTTATATATAGTTTTTCCACTGATTTGGCGGAAATATTAAATGAGATTGTTATTAAAAGCTAGATATTTCTTTTGTGATCAACTGATATTTCAATAATTTTCTGAAATTTAGTATTAATATCATACTTTGCTGATGGTGTATTTTCTAAAATTTCTATGCATAATAAAAATTTTAAAAATCTTTAAAATCCGAATGTCATATTTGCTTATGTTTTAGGTGGATATAAAATGGCCACTTCCAGTATATCTAAATATATTACATAGAAATCTCAGTAAAAATATGTTAAAAGAGAAAGGGTTATGCAATTAACCAACTATATATTTCAATAAAAATCTTGACAACTTTCATAAATTAAAATATTTTAGAAATAGGTTACAAGTATGGACAAAAATTAGTACAAGTCATTTTGATTGCGTTGGTAGTTCTAATGTTAAATTAAATATTAAAGTATGACTTTGGCTATTCGATTAAATATTATTGATTTTCAATTTACATAGAAAAATTAATTTTAGGTAAATTCTCCGAACAACTTTTACATATTTGCATATTCGTTATAGTATGTCTGCGAATGTAATACAAAATATTTAGCTTATTCATTTTAGACAGATTTTGTAAATGCTCTCAGTTGAACAGAATCCATTTACAGGTCGAAATTCGGAGGGCCATCCTATATTATACAGAATATTCCGCTCTAGTACTATTCGTAGCCGAAGGCGAAAGGGGCAGCCTGATTTCAGCAAATATTGACTCAATCGTCACAAAGAGATTGCTGAAATTTAACAACCACCAATTGATTATCCCTGTCTTTGCATAGTTCACAGACAGTCTACTCAGAAAGCTACTAACAGATTCCTTTACAGTTAAACCATGAAATCATAATAAAATAGCAGCAATAATCATTTTAGCCAAATGCAGTAAATGTTAAGTACAAACGAAAATAATCCAAAGGAACTAGCGATGGTTCAAAATTTTATATAAAAAGAAATAGTAATATTTTATATTCATAATAATATGACAGTGTTAAAAACAAAAGAAAGTAGGCGTTGTTGGTGCACTAATGAAGCCTTGCCTAATGTTTCTGAAAAACAACGGAAGTTATTAATAACTTGCTGATTTAGTTTCAAAATTCAAATTGATATGTCGTAGAAGAAACTATTCTGAAAAATAACATTATGCAAAAATGTATCTGAAATTAGCGTACCCAAAATAATTAGAGTTGAATTTTTCTAAGTACTTGTACCTATTTATATGCTCAATGTGTATCTCGTGTAACAATATTAGAATCACAAACTTTCAAATTGTACCTTTCAAAATAGTGATTTGAATGATCACATGATCCGAATAATATCGAATTCATTTATTTGAATTCATTAAAAAGGTGAAATGAATAATAAAGGAATTATGTAATAAGAACCCTGACATAAACACGAATAAATGAAGAGATCTTGCAATACTCGTCTTCAAAAGTATTATTGCCTAAAAGAAAAAACACGAAATAATAGGATCGTAAACGGCATTGGCGCGACACTCGAGAGAGTTTACCAAAAAATGTGTTTTAACTGCTCTGAAGGATTCGTTTGAAATGAGCAGCCGGTGAAGCGCGTCGAGAAGTCTAGAAGGCAGTTGGGGTAAAAAGAGAGTGAATGTATCTGAAAAGGGCAAGCGCCGCCGCTCGGACGGGAGCATGCGGCTAATCAGAAGAAGGTTTTTAGCACCCCTTAAATCACGTAACGCGAGACGTCAGAGAGCGCCGGGAAAAGGGGCTTGGTTGAGAGTAAAGGTCGCCATCGCGGTCCCTGCGGGTGGGAATTAGCTTGAATTGATCAAAGCTGTTTAAACGCGGCCTCTTATTAAAGAAATCCATAATCGCTTTGCTCCTCCGAAAGCACTGCTCCTGAAATCCCAAGGAAAAAGCGGTATTTCCTCCTTCTCAGCCTTTCCCACTCGGTTTCATCTCGGATGAGTAAACCATCCTTTGCCGAAATGGCAAATACTACCTCTCTTTCTCTCCTTTTCTCTCTTCACAATTTGCACTTTCCTCTCATTTATTTAGTTCGCTATCTAGTTATTTCTTAATACAGAAATAAACTTGCGCGAAACTACTGGGTGATACAAAATTCATCTTTTTCCAAACTATATTTTAAGTGTCAATTCTAGAATAGAATGCATTCTTTAATCTTCACTTGAATGTTTACTGTTACCAGAATATACTATAGCACAGAATCGCTTATTTGTTAATAATGCATTAATTTTTTCCTCTTTCGATATTTATTTCTAATAGAAGAAGTCTATTGTAATCAAATGTCGAGAGTAACGGTTTAAATAATTGTACAAATGGATGTTCCTTATAAATTGCTGGTAATTTTGGTGAAATATCGAGGAATATATGGAATTGTTAGTCCAAATTATGTACCATATTAATTATATAACAAACTCTCAACGAAAAATTATTTGTGTTATATAAAAACCGCCATATCTTACGATCTTCTTAAATTCATGCATTTAACAAGAGGAAACTTTTTTTCTCACTATAATCTTAGCATCTTAGAGTGAGGTTATGTACATGTTTCAAGAGGAATGCGTGAATCTGAGTTGAAAATAAGCTTGGCTAATCTTGTGTGAAATATTCCATTTTCGAAACAAGTGTTAGTTAAGGAGAGGGGTGGCGTTTTCATTAGCAGGAAATATAAGAGTTGGCAGTAGTCGTAGAGATTGGTACTTGACGGTGACTCTGGTTCTCTCCCTCCCGCATTCCAATGATGGCACACAAGAGCTCGGAGCCGCGCGAGATTAGCAATTCATAGCCAGGAGGTTGTTACTGTCGCCATGGCGAGGGACTGCAGCCAGTCGTTGGCAACACAATGGCAATAATAATAATTAAGAGACATCGTAATAGTAGCATATTCGGAACAGAGCGCTCATGCGCTTACCCTCTTCCTGTCGCCACCCTCTTCCGCATCTTTTTTCCTTTCTCATTTTCCTTTCTTTCTTTCGTCCTCCTCGAAATGTCGCTCTCAGCTCGCCCACTCTTCGCTACTGTTAACGTGCCCGCATACCACACCGCTCTTCATTACGTCTTCTTGTCTCCCGCACGCTTTCCCACCCCCTCCTGCTCTCTCGCTCCCTTCAAATTGGATATGTAGATATCTCTGGATCCAGGGAAAACAGTTTTCCAACTTGAAAATGTAGGTTTTGAAAAAGTTCGGTTCCAAATTTTTAGTAATATTGTACTTTTCTACTGGAGTTGACGTAGCTGGCTCTTGGTGGTCGGATGTTAAAGCCAAACACAGACATACCCCACTTTTAGGAAGGGTTTATAAAAAAGAAAATACACTTTTTAATCATACTTTCCCACATTCCTAAGAAGTAAAATTATTTCTAATTGGTCTTTTAAATTGGGGGTTGTTTTTATAAGTATTGGATTGGTACTTTGACAACTAAAAAATTGGTAAATAATATATCTATTGAATATATATTGTTGACAATATTATGTCCAAAGCGTATCATTCTTGAATTGTCAACACTTTTTCTCTGCGATCTGCTATATTGAATCTCTTTCCCAGTTATAGAAGACGTTTACGGAATAAAATTTATTTTAGTGCATAGTTAACTATCGGTGACAGTCCGTTTCTTTTCTATCATAATGAACCGAAGGGTTTCTTTTTTCTCGAGAATGCGGAAAGTAGTAGACGACGGCATACAAAAACGCCCTGGGACAAGAAGCAATGGCGCATAATTAGCATAACGACACTAATTAAAATACAAATGAAGAGTCTTAAGGCGCTCTGCGTCGGGTGAATCATTATCACCGAGCTGTCGGCTTTCCCGGTCCCACGAGAGTATCTCCCTGCCTCCGTCTCTGTCCTCGACATTTTACTGACACTCACAAACGTAATTATATTTAATCGCGCTCTCCCATCGTTCTTGCCTCTTTAGACGACAATCTGAAATGGCTTTATTTATTCCCCTTCGAGCAGCGCAAAATTGACAAGTCCGCTTTCACTAGTTCACATCTCGCCAGAAAGAAATTCTAATAGCTTTTGCAATTAGTTTCTTGTTACAGAAAAATCGTCTTCCTGCGCGAAACCAAAATAGCACACAACGTCTTCAACGTCTTACGACATTTATAAGACGTTTTAAAGATATTCTACCGAAGATGTTTCGAAGATGTCCCATTTGTTTTTATTTTTAAAACATCTCGCATACATTATCTTCACATCTGCCTTTTTGCGGTATTCTTAGACCGTAACAAAGACGTCCACCAAAAGACGTTTTAACAAGCTCTGAACTTCACATCTTTGAACGTTTTAAAAATGCCTTTCATGTACGGTTGTTTGGTAACAGCACATTTTTTCAATAGCATATATGTATACTCTCGAAATTGGTTGTTTTTTTCCAAACGAAACGTTGATTTTACTGAATTAACATTTTGAAATACTGCTTTTAGAATGCAGTATAGTAATATGTATTGAAAGTCCTATCATTCACGTATTAAAGACGTATTAGACTTATATGTATATGTACCGACTTTTATGTTTTGCTTCGGATGTACTGTGAATGTCTTTAAAGTGTTCTATTTTGTAACATTAGTCGTTTTTTGGACATTGGTGGGCATTTCAAAAACGATATGGATACCCGTATAAGACGTTTTAAAGACGTTTTTAAAACTTCATTGTGCTATCTGGGAATTCAGAAGTCTGCTTTCGCTAGATTCCCCCCCCCCCCCACCAGAGAGAAATACGAAGAGTTTTCGCAATCTGTTTCTCGTTTCAGAAGAATAATTTTCTTTTCGCTAGTATGTTCGCCGCAGTCTTGCAATTTCAATTTTGGTACTAAAGATTGGTGGCATATACGGTGTGGGTTTCTAACTCTGGTACGAGTATTTTACATCTTTTTATTTTACTTTACTTATTTTACATCTGGTATTTTACAACTAAAAGTATTGGCCAAGTCTATAATTAAACCGTGTATTTTCGAATTTAAAAATTTGTTGATATACTTGCGTTTAATCTTCATATTGGATAGTCGGATAATGAAAATATAGGATGATAAAAGAAGAAAATCAAAAAAAAAGAAAAAACAAGAAAAAACAAAATTTTTAGGATATATTTTCTGCGGAAAAAGCTGTCTCGTCTAAGGAAATCTATTTTTCATTAACAAGGGCCTTTTCTCGTCTAAGAAAATGTATTTCAGTTGAGAAAAAAGAGTTTTTTCAAGAATATATTTCCAAAAACACTGGGTGTGCGAGTACTTTTTTCATCCACTCTGTATTATTGCAACCAGATATAGTAATTAACTTAATGTATATCTGTATATGATTCAAATTTATAAAAAAGCAGAAGGATTACAGACCTTCCATTATTTCCAACAAGTCTTATTCCAGGAAATTAAAGGAAACATCACTACACAATTAGCACAATTCCGTCAGAATATAGTAATTAAGTACACGTGTGTATAATAATTAAAATCTTTGAAGAGTGTATTATGGGATTTGACGTCTCCCAGGTGTGCGCAGTATTAATTGTAGCCTGGTTATTATACTTTATTACAAACAGAGACTCTTTCAGATCCCCCATCCTGTTAGCCCTCTTCGAGCGGGAGTGCTCGCTCTCGAGAAGGAGAATGAGTCAGTGGTTCACGTAAAGTAAACTAGCACGGTACAAATTTCTCACCAGGCCTCCACTCCACTCATCTCAACTCCCTCAGAGCTCCTCTCCCAGCTCTCTTTTGGTTGACACTTAATTTCCGTTATTCCTACGCAATCCTGGCTACGCCGGCTTTATGTCACCTACCCGGCTACTCCCTTCTCTAACCGCCTCCTTTCACTGCACTTCTCACTGGTAACGCGGCAACCCCTCCGCCTCGCCCATTCTCTTAGTTAACCATCCGAGGCACAGCCGCACACAAATCCCCCGGCTACTTCCAAGTGCCGCTCTTCTCATTCTGATGGTCCTCTGCTTAAGCACGTGGGACGCCCTTTAAAGAAAGGTGTGTATTCATCCCACCTTTTTCACAAGAGAAACACTTTTAATAGCACCGCGGAAGTCTCGAGCTATTTAGTATTTTGTTCGTCAAGAACAAAAGTCCAGTTGTCGAGGTAAATGTGGTCTGTTAAACTGATGCTTTTGTTACGCGGAGAGTACAATTAAAAGGAGTTTGCACTGTCTGTTAACCTTTGCACACAATGCAGTCGAATTTTTTTATTATAAATGAGTGAATAAAAGAAGAGATGGAAGAACTTCATATTTTAAGTGGTTTATAAAGCAAAGGTAGTAATTATTTTATAGTATAATAATAAGTCGTCAAACAAAATGGGTTTACCATGCTGTGTTGTACTCAGATGCATACTTCCAGAATTGCCAACCTCTGCCCTCATTCAGATGGTTGTTCGATAAAACATAAACAAAATAAATTCCATTTCAATTGCACGAACAACTCTTGCAATTCGGTGTCAACTAAATCATTATATCGATAAAAAAATATATTTTCAAAAAAATGTGTTCGACTTTGAAAAACTGACAGTGTCCCAGAGACCTAAGAAATCAAAATAAGCAGCACAAAAAATGGCCGGAAAAATAAAGAACAATTTGTTATTTTCGTGCTTACATAAATTTGCCGTCATAATATGCAATTTTGGCCGTCTTCCCGCATTAAACCTAAATATACTGTAACTTTTCAAAGGCGGTCTAAATATAAGTAAAAGTAAAGTCTACTGCGCGAGTAGCCCCTACACGGTAGAGAAAGGTTCATCCCGGTCGGTGCATCCGCCTCAGAGATATCGCCGGACAAACAGTAAAAGAAAAATACAACAAAAATATCGCGTTCGAATTGACTACCTGCTCCTTTTCCAAGTCGGTAAAAATAAAGGCAATTTATGTAATAATGCAACAAATTTCGCAAATAAAAACCTTTATTACCTATTACCTTCATACAAATTCTCAAAGAAAGATTGCTGTTTCACAAAATACAAACGGTTATGTAACAGATACAAAAATATATATAATAAAAACTCATGATGATATAAATACTACGTGTATTGTGTGTGACTAATAACCATATAGTCGATGTGACAATACAAAATAAATCAATAAAATAAATTGTAGGTTACAGAAAATTGTTTAATAATTATTAGAGGTTTGAGTTTATGGACAATGACTACAACCATGAGTAAACATGCGTATAAAGGCACTTCATTTGTTTTTCATCGACAAGTACTTTTCGTGGCAAGTTCTTATTAAAATAATAAAATTTCTACAGGGAAAGCTACATTTATTAATTAAGTTTTCACTACAAATAAATCAGAATTACGAATATATTACAGTTCTGATTATGTCGTTGTATAACAATTTCCCTTTCATACAATTACTGAAAAATTGGCATTAAAATTTAAGTGAAGCTTCATTCAAATAATAGACTCGGGAAGAATCAGTGGACAAGGATTATAATTGCAACAATGCTTAGTTAAAAAGCAACTTCAAGGAAGTAAAAAGTGTTTTGGCTGCGAACATGAGACGGCGGCGCGGCAAACTGTCACCCTTCAAGAATTTAAATCCGAAAGCGTTGCCGAGCTGCGCTACCCTTGCCAAGAGGATTACATTGTCGTAAAACCTGGGAGAATTTACATGAGCGAAAGCAGGCAGTAAAATATTGATGCAGTAGAATTGAAGAGTCGGCACACAGCTGCTCCGCCTGACTGACCTTTGCTTTGAATTATTACGTCCTTGCTAACATAATCGAAATCTACTTTCCTAACAACTTTGAGATACGGTTTGTAACATTGGTAATACTTGGCAACTGAATGTTAGCCCGTGAAAATTGTAATTTTTTGTTTCTATTTTAAGGATGTATTTTTGTCAGCGTAAAAATGAGCTTTTTCAATTATTTATTGAATAGTAGTTACTTGATCAATTTATGATTTTTTAAAAGTTTTGTATTAAAGAAGTTTGTATAAAATTTAATTCCAACATTTTGAAAACTCTTTCCTCCATGCACAATCTTACAACTTTAATTATAACTATATCAATTTTTGAAATGTTCTACTAAAACTTTATCAAAATATAATTCATACTACATATAATTCAAAAATCAATTATTTGAAGCTCATAAGGAATTATCGCCTTCAATGTAGGATATTTTCTCAGGTTTGGAAAAATTAAATTTTGGCGAAAATGCATCAAACTGTTAGAATGTTGCTGTCATTCACCGTATACACTCTTACAACTTTAATTATAACTTTATAAATTTTCAAAATATTCTAATAAATCGGTAACAGGTATAATTCATAGCATATATAATTCGGTAAGCAATTAAAAAAAATCGATTATTTGCAGCTCATAAAGAAATGTCCCCCTCAATGTAGTATATTTTCCCGGGTTTCTAATCAAGAGGATAGCGTAGTATGCCTTTCAAACCCTCCCACTTGCTGCTTCATTGCGACCCCGCAAATCCCGAGCGTAATATTCAGTAACTTTATTATCGAGACGTACTTTTTGCCTTCCACGGTAGACCTCCTTAACTACCAGCTTCGTCGTCTGTCGCTTTACGATCCAGAATATCGTACCGCGCGATAAGCCAATCCCTTTGGACTTCTTCTTTGTTTGATTTACCACTTCATTATTCCTTTCACTCGACTGCTGTTTCACTCCTTTTATGCATATATTGCTGCGCTTTCAATCGCCCATTCGGTTGCAAATCAATTGTTTGCCAGCGAATCGGCAACTTCTGTACTTTAAGTTGTCAATTTTGTTGCAAATAATTTATTTACAAACGAAAAATAATCCAGAATATCGTAGCTCAGACAGAAAAAACGATTTTATATTCACAAATAAATTGTATGAATTATATCCAGTTTTCTGGTCGTAACAAGCTGTTTTAATCCGTTTTGTGGCGTAGTTATGCTCAGTGCTCGGTTCTCTGAAAAGTACGCGTAATAAAATACATACACGATATGTCTATCCGGAGGAAATGTACTTTGCAATAGTGAAAGAATTATCCAAATTGGACGAGTGGTTTTTCAAAATACAAAAGACACACGCGTATACTAACTTTCTCTGTTTATATATCGAGTATAGATAATAGATAATTAAGATAAGTTAAATTAAGTGAGTGAAGAAGTATAGATAATGTTTAAGTCCCATTTATAGTATCTTCAGCAAGTTTATAGATGAGGCAGTGTCATGGTTAACATAAATCCCAAAATTCCACAACCTCTCCTGAAGACTTAATTATTTACAAGTAATGACACAAGCGGGAATAATACACAAAACGTATTACAGCAAAATGAGGCATGCGACTCATTAAGTAACCAATTCAGTAAATAATTAAGTTGTCCCCACCACAAAGAATACAAAAACTTCCTGGATTAGTAAAAAGGGGAAACGTGATTACAATTTAAAGGGGTACATCCCACACAAGCCTAGATCGCAAGAAGTAAAGGTCAACTTTAAAATTCCGAAATAAGATAAACAAAATGTTTGTTTTAAGCTTATAAAATATATGTAGCAGTCTGTGATGTAAGATATATTATGAATTAATTTCATTAATCTGTTGATCGTAATTACAAAATTATTCCTATGGATGGACGAACGTTATTTTACAATTCATTGAATTACGGAACCCCTTGTAACGCAATCAATTTTTGTCTGAAACAGATGAAATAACTTCCTATAAACTAAACTCTCAAAACTAGTGTTTACACTAGTTTCGGCAACTGGACCAATTTTCAAAAGTTTGGTCTTTAACAAAACGGCAGCCTTTTAAATGCAAAAATAGCTTTGTCCCCTTATTTTTTAAAAGGTTCAAACAAATATCTTATATATATATTTTCAAAATATTAAAGTTAACCCACAATTTTTGTACTCGACGTGTATGTATTCCCTTAATATGAAAGAATTACTCGGATGTTAATGCAATAATGCAGAAGGAATATTTTTCAATAGCTCAAAGCTAGTTCGTGATGGAATGTTGCTAATCAATAAGAAATGCGCACTGCGATTGAGTTGGAGAGTTGGAAAGGAAGGTAGTAGTCGGCGTTAGATTCAGTTCAGGCACCAAAGTGCTAAGATTTCGTTTGGGGCATTCAAAGGACTGGGCAAGACTTGTGAATCAGATAGCAGCGGCACGCTGAAGACGTTGATTGGGATTTCTGAGCACGTGGCGCAGTGCTAACAGCATTGTGGTCGAGAGTGAAAGCTATCCGAACGTTGACGTGAAGGGTATACCGTAAAGGCAGACCGACGACCTTAAAAAATCGGAGGGTTTCCGGAAGTGGATAAGACACTTTGTCGAGTAGTTACTGAAAATCAATCTAGTCGTTATCACTTTCAGGCAAAAGTGCAAGTAATTTGCACTGCCTATTAACCTCTATACTCATTTACAGTGGAATTTTGCAATCATGAATGAATGAACAAGAGTGGAATAAACCACTGTTTCCGGAAATTGATAAAACACTTGCTCGAGTCGTTACTGAAAATCATTCCAGTAGTTCTCATTTTCAAGCAAACTTGTAATCTTTACGTTGCGATATTCAATTATGCATATATTTCTCAATCATGAATGAATGATCAAAAGCAACTATAAATAACGAATTGAGAACCTCCTCCTTTTCGAAATCGGTTAAAAAGTGGAGACAAAGCAATGTTTCTAGAAGTGAACAATGCATGTCTTACAATTTATCCAAAACCACAATAATCCACAGTGGCTCTCGCTAATTAAATTAATGAAACTGGATGAAATATTTTTATATTAACATTAGGAGTCATTTAAAAAATAGGGCTTTTCATTTTTATTTTTAACCTGTTGTGGTGTACCTTATTTACATCAATAAATTTCTCTCGTAGCTGCGCAACTTAGAAATTAGACGCGCTCCTTCTCAGTTACCTATTAGCTTTAAGGCGTATGTAAATAATCCTATTTCACGCTCATCAAGCCTGGCAAGCCTCCTTGAAAGTCAGACCCGATCAAATACAAGCTAATATTTTTAAAGAAAATGTATGGATACCATTGTTACTAAATAATAATAGGTTTCAATTATTCTTCCATGAATTTTGTTCGGTTCCAGGAAATTATCGACTCATTGTTGAAAAAAAAATAGCTGCATCATAAAAGCAAACGCTTAAGACTAAGATAGGAAAGAGCTGTGAAAGATCTCAACAACCGGGAAACAAGATATTGTTTGGAAGGAAGCAAACTTTCAAATAGGAATAAACATTACAATAATTGTTCGAAGGTCATGTGATTATGGGGCTCCTTACAGTTAGGGTTGTCGAACAATTTGAACAGTTACTTAATTTTGATTGAATAGTATCTATGAAATATGTAATATATATACAGGGTGTCCCAAAAATGTCATAAAATATTAGCGCCATCGTGTTGGGATGGTTGTTAGGAAGAAAATGGCAGGTTTGAAATTTGTTGTTCGGCCCTCAATTTCGAGTTATTAAACATTAAGTTATGCTCCACCCCTCACGCTCTTGACGAGTCACAGACGGCTATCGCTTGGTCCTAGAAAAAGGGAGGTGACCAAAAACGTCTTGACGGTCAGCCTGTGAAAATTGCGATGGAGGACCAACCGGTGCTCAACCGTTCGGTTTTCCCGAAACGAAACAATCGCTGTCTCGGTGCGCTCGCACCGATGGCCCAGCCAGCGGCCCGCTGCATGCGTCCTTCTCGATACCTGAACACGGCACGGCATCGCCCGACGAACGCTTCCTTGCCCTTCCTTCTTGCTTTCCCACTTTCTTAATATGTGCTTACGATAACCAATATCCTCGAATAGTTGTTTCGCGACATCTTATTAGATCCAATTAAATCCGACCAAATCCAGTGGCTCAAATTTATCAGGAGCCTATGATACTTTTCTTTCCAAATATCGAAGTGGCGCCGTGGCAAAGCGTTGGAACAGTGACCGCGGTGTTCCGAGTTCAGTTCCCGTTGTCACGTTTGTTTTTTTTGTTTTTTCCTGCCCTCTCACCATGTTCAATACCCGGCAGTCGTGATATTTTTTCTTTTATGTTTCCCCGCCTTTTGACTTATTTATTCATTTTCGTTGCACGCGCTCGCGATAAGTATGGTCCCTGACTACTGTTGGAAGCTGGAAAGAAATTTGACTCCTCCTTGAAGATATCCTACTTACAAACTTAAAGAAAAAACTAAAAAACTTCGATTGGTGTCAAGCACCACCACCTCACGGGTCTGAGTCCATTCGGTCTGCTACCTGTCGCTACGAATATCCCGGTATCCAGGTAAACAAGCAGTACGGTGGCAGATTTTCACAGGTATCATAGGCATTGCCGCCAAGCCTCGCCAGGCAAAACTCAAACACGGCTCTCAGGGGCCAACTTTCCTGCTCCCATCCATCAGTAGTTATTTTGCGATTTCCAATTAATCCAGCGACCGTGCTGTCCTGAGTTCTAACGTTAACCATACTTATCGCAAGCGCATGCAACGAAAATGAATAAATAATACGAAAGGCGGGGAAACGTAAAAGAAAAAATATCACGACTGCCGGGTATTGAACATGATGAGAAAGCAAGAAAGAACAAAAAAAACAATCGTGACAACGGGGAACAGAACTCTGATCACCGCGGTCACTGTTCCAACGCTTTGCCACGAAGCCACTTCGATATTTGAAAAAAAAAGTATCTTAGGCTCCTGATAAATTTGTGTCACTGGATTTGGTCGGATTTAATTGCATCTAATCAGATGTCGCGAAACAACTATTCGAGGATATTGGTTATCGTAAGCACATATTAAGAAAGTGGGAAAGCAAGAAGGAAGGGCAAGGAAGCGTTCGTCGGGCGATGCCGTGCCGTGTTCAGGTATCGAGAAGGACGCATGCAGCGGGCCGCTGGCTGGGCCGTCGGTGCGAGCGCACCGAGACAGCGATTGTTCGTTTCGGGAAAACCGAACGGTTGAGCACCGGTTGGCCCTCCATCGCGATTTTCACAGGCTGACCGTCAAGACGTTTTTGGTCACCTCCCTTTTTCTAGGACCAAGCGATAGCCGTCTGTGACTCGTCAAGAGCGTGAGGGGTGGAGCATAACTTAATGTTTAATAACTCGAAATTGAGGGCCGAACAACAAATTTCAAACCTGCCATTTTCTTCCTAACAACCATCCCAACACGATGGCGCTAATATTTTATGACATTTTTGGGACACCCTGTATGAAATTATCATAAAAGTCAAATTTAATATGATCTTAATCTACAAAAATGTTCATTATCGATTCATCGAAAATATTCGATTTATTTTGAATTCCAAAGTAGATTCTGAACATTAAGTATTATAAAAATTCATTCGCTGTGTTAGCAAGGTGGCTACAAGAAATGTATACAAAAATTCCAGACGTACTAGGTCATTTGACTTTAAAATGGTAAAGATAATTAGGGAGCGCGTCCCCCTAACCGTCAGACTAATCATTTCGGACTAAATCACCTTCGCCAAACGAAAGTCAGGAGATTCAGCCTTCAGACATCTCTGAGTGTTTAGTTTTCTGTTCGTTCGTTGCCGTAAAATTTTATTATAGAAAGTAACAAGGTTTTGAAACCTTTTGCTCTTCATCTACTTTGACACTGAGTGTTAAAATAGAATCTAACACAATCGTTTCCATTTTGAGCTAAACAAGATATTCGAAGTAAATAGAATCCATATGACGAACAAGTAGAATGATTACAAGCGCAACATACACCATGCAATTCAGGCGCACGACAATCCTGTTCAAACACTTTCTTTTTGCTCTGCTTTGATAAACATACTTCCGCTTTAAATTTTTGAATCAATATTTCAGAATTTTACGACAAGTGTAATGATAAATTACTCTGACAGAAATTGCATGGCAGAAACTGTACTTTTTATCATAATCATTTATAACAGTAATGTTGTTATTGACAACATTAGAAGTCTATTCTTGTTACCTCCATAATATTCCTATTGTACAATAAAATCCTATTAACATACTACTTTCTTTTAAATTCTATTTATTATCATCAAATCAATTTTCGAACACAACTATTTCACCATTTAATAAACATCGAACTGACCTGACTTTAATCAATAGTAATCTAAAAATGTTCTAAAAGTAATCTCGTAGCGTCCGAGGCAATCGATAGTAATTAAGCAGATTCTGCGGGAGTGAATTATGAATTAGACAGTACTTGGGCGACTCAGGTTGAAAATAAGGCGAAAAAGACGCGGCTGTAAGGAAAAGGCCGGAGAGGGAAAATAAACCGAAGAGAAGAATATCTAATCCGGGTTTCCAGTCTCGTGAGCTTCTTTGGCCCCTTTTTCTCTGCTCACTCTCCTTTGGGCGCGCGCGCGCGCGCGCTCGATCTCGACGGTTGAGCCACCGTCGTCTCCTTCCATAATTTGATTGTTTTAATTAAATTTCGCCGGGGAATCGCTTTACGGTGGGCATTCTGGCCTGGCGGGCACAATGCAAACTGTGACGTGTACTGAATGAATCGGGAATGGAACAGCGAGTGGAACTGCTGGACGATGACGGAGGGACGGGAGCCAAAGTGAAGTTGGATTCGGCAGTGCGACAGGCTTCCCGAAAATCTTGAGAAAGTTCGAGTAAACACTCCTGTAATCAAGACTTCAAAGCTAGTGCGGATAAGTTCGTTTTTTCGTGTTTTAGTGCTTCGACTGGCGACACTGTCGCTTCTAGGGCAATAATCTTTTATTATTTACTTGTAGCATAACTGTAAATCGTCACAATTCAAATGTCTCAATTATTTTCTAAAGTATAATCGCTTAAGATGTAGTTTGAGAACAAAATTCTTAAAAATAACAAGGAACTACTGAAACTGTAACCAATTGAAACTTTTGCTAAAAGCTGTATACATAGTTCGAGTCTACGGTGAAAAAGTAGTCAATCTTGTTGAAGAAGGTTTTTTCTATCTCTATTTGTTTTCGTGATAGCAATTTTAATGTATTAATTAAATTCACCTTCGAAAGTTGTTTTCCCTCCACAAATATCAAGTATAACCGATACAAAATGGCATATTTAATCGATTTTTTTAAAAAGAAGTCTAGAATTCCTCACCCAAAGAGTTTTTAGTGCCATGTTTGCATTTTACATCGATAGTGTTGTCACAACAATATATATAACAACAAAAATTAAAGATTACACAATAAATTATGTTTTGCTACAAAAAATGCACAAAATGTAGAGGAATTGCTTTTAGAAGCTGCACATAAAGAAAGAAATCCGGACTGATTAATCAATAGGGCGATCTGCTCGCTTTCCTTAAACGTGAAATGTAATCTCACCGGGCTAAAGCTAACGGAATGTGTTTGTCCTCTAATAAGACGAAGGTTAGACGTGACCGCGGGAACGTCACGGCAGCTGCTAGTAACGCGCCATTGCGCATAATTCTCCAGATATTGGAATTTGTCGCGGTTACTTCGCATTATCTTCCGCCGCAGCTATTCTAGCGCGGTTTACCCATCTGCTCATCTACTCGTCATTCCTTAACTCCAGAATATTAGCATCAACAGCCAAAGAGTATTCCTCTCCGAAGATAATCAATTTTATATAAATATATCTGCATCATTATGCGACATTATGTCTTCATCAAAATATGCAATATCAGCATAAACTGTTAGCCAGCCAGTCAGAACAGTTTTTTATCATTCTTAATAGCACAATGTCACATATACAATCGGTAAAAAAAAGTATTAAAAACATTTACTTTTAAAGTTTCGTCTAAAGGAAAAACAAGCTTCCTTAAAGAGGAATATTTTATTCCAGAAAAACTGAGCATGCAAATATTTCTATTGACTATGATTGTTGTATTATTAATATTATTATTTTAATACAACGGAAAATATGAAAACTTAGTGTAATATATTAGGTATTTTAGAATATAGCTTTCTGCTTTACTTCGCAAGTATTCAGTTTACTTATTTGGCAAAGGTACAAACTAGCAGAGAATATTAAATCGATGGAAGACTTACTTAAAACGAGTGAATAAGAAATTACCTGAGCGTTAACAGATTGATTGCCCGTATGAGTTACTCGGCCATTAATAAGGGTGGCACAAAGCATCCTTATTCCGCTCGACTAGTTCTTAATTCTCGAAGAATGCCGGAATAATCAGACATAATAGGTCACGGCGAGATTTAGTCTTCGCGCTGTTAAGAATACGGGATACAATAAATCTGCGTCACCTACACCTCTCCCCGTTAAGTTCGCTCAATCTCTCTTCCCTCGATCTCTTCTTCCATATTTCGCAACGGGGTAAATTCACCCCTCCTTTACTCCCTAATTGTGAGAGCCCTGCACAAACCACTCTGGCATTCTTTCGTAAAATTCGAACCACTGTGATTCCAATATTTGTAATCAACTTTATATAAATATATTTACGTCACTGCATACTTTAAAAGAAAGTGAACTTCCATTTATAAAGTTCAAACTATATTGGTTTAAATATTTATGATTAACTTTTATTACAAATATATCTGCATCACTACAGGGAATAAAATTAAGTGACCTTTTTTCATAAAATTCGAACCACATAGGTTTAAATATTTATAATCAGTTTTAAATGAATACAGTGTACAAAAGAAAGCGTTTGCACTCCCAATGTTTTACAAGCAAATTATCTTTTCTTTTCCAAACCCGTGTGTTTTAAAAATACTAAATGTAAGAATATTCTTTGTATTCACTGTATGTCTACGGTAAAACAATGTTAAAAGAAGGTGTTAGAATAAATTCCTTAGTAACATATAATTTTAATTACATGTGAATTGAAAAATTACTGAAATTTTAAAAAATACCTCTTGAAATGATAAAAGATATTGATCGACAACATATGTAAAAGCAAAAAAATACCGAAAATGCATGTATTTTTAAAGCGTCTAGCTTAAATCAAATCACTGCCTGCGTATAAAACATCGTCTGGAAGAAGTCGAATAAAACAGCTAGTTTATAATACGTTGGAAAATGTATCGAATGACTGCGGCAGAGACCGAGGCCACGCTTCAATAGCGTTTTCAACTGTTCATTGATCTTTTCGTCCTCTCCCTTTTCCAGTTCAATATTTCCCCTTTCCGTGCGGCCAGTCCGCCGGCTTTTCTCCAACAGTTAGTCACTCCGTCCTTCTCCCGCGCGCGTTTTTATGTGTACTGATTTTTCTGTGTACTGTATTACCTTCCATGCCGCTGCGACCACTCGACTCTTTAACCGCCCTCCGAAATTGCGACTCTTGTTTGCATTTAATACCCTCCCACTTCTTTCAGCTCCGTTGTGTATCTTTATTAGTATTCTTTTTCGCTTTTTCTAACTGAAAGGGCCAATTGTGCGCGATTCCGTGTGTAACCGTATATTGCCATTGTTTATGAACAATTCATCGGCTAGACTGAGACTTTTAGTAGTAATCTGAATGATTTCTAATTTACAAATGTAATTTTTTCTTAATTTCGATGTGGTATTAGTAGCAAATTTTATGTAATAACGTTTGTCTTTATTTTCTAGTATAATAATAATGTTTTGTATGAAGAAACACGATCCGTTAGTCCAGTTTAAAAAAGAAAGCCACTGTTTATGAACAATATAGCTTGAGATTTTTAGTAGTAATCTGGATCATTTTTATTTTAAAAATGTAATTTTACTTCATTTTTATTTTTACTTTCTGCTGTAATAATAATGTTTTGCTTAGTCCCGATGTGTTACGAGTAACGATGTTTTATATGAAGCGAGGCAATCCGTTTGTCCTCTTTAAAAAAAAAAAACCTCGTCCTTTCGCATTTCCCGGGAGTAATGTACAAGTATTTATGTAGAATGTTGTACCTGTTTTAATACTAAACATCAAGCATTTAAAGCACAGAAAAACGAGGCAGTACGTTCGGGACGGTGGAGGTGGACAATGAAGAGAAAGGGCGCTCTGGCCTTTGTTAAAAATACTTTGTCGGGAGACTGCGGTTCAATGGAACTCGGCACCGCGGAAACTTTCCCTTGTGTGCTTACGCGTATTTAATTTGTAAAAGTATTTCGTAATTCACGTGGCAAAGGGCTGATACGCTACTTTTGACACAGCCCTTGCGAAAACTCAGACACGCGAACGTTCCGGTAAACTCGCAATTATCTTTCCACCGGGTGTTCATAAAAACTAGGACTGTTCAGAAAACAGTACGTCGTAATTGTCGAGGCTTTTTTTCATTTGGTGAACTTTGATCATATTTTTATTAAGCCGTTTGGAATATTCTGAATAAAAACCTAATTGTACGTTGTCTGATTGCATACAATCGCAAAGTTAAAATTAATAAATACGTATAATGGGTAAAAGTCATTTTACTTGTCGGATTGCGAGCACGGCGAATAATTTATGTTGAATATTTGATTAACAATGTTGGAGCATTCCTGTAGGATCATTCCTACATTTTGCGTGTGGTCTCTAAAATCGTCTATCATTATATAAAAAGAAACTCTTTGACAAGCAATGTAAAATGACACAAAACATTATTTCTATTTATGATGCTTCACAACTTCATCGACCTTCTAGGAAGCTCATTAAAATTAATATAACAGGACATATGTGTAAATTTACTTAACTAATTTATTTAATCATAAATTAAATCAAGTTCCTTATACAATTAAGAAAATTTGAAATATATAATAAGTTTAGAGCTTGTAAAGAATTATGTTTCCAAATCTTACATCTTACAAAACACTCACAAAAATATATTTAACTGACATTGCAATGTCAACAGATTACTCGCAATTTAACAAGTTCTTAGAAATCCAATAAATCCGAAGGGGTGTCTCAATAAAACACTAAAACTGGAATAAGTGCCGGAGAAAAGTAGCTGCGTCAAATGTAGTGGTAATAAAAAAATATTGAACGTGGGCTGCGCCTCTCGAGAAAAAGTAATAAAGGTTGGCCGGTATGCCCTAGCACGTAGGGGGCATTTGCGGTAAAGGCTTCACCAGGAAGCGGCCGCCTTGAAGCCCATCCTTCGAGTTAAGCCAGTATGCGCCGCTAAACTCTGTGTATGTACACTTGTACATAGCCGTGTATACGCAGGAATTCATCAGGCACCGTATTCTTGCCGAACGAAACCCAAGGGAGACGAAGAAACTATGCGGCAAGGGTAACCGGCTGCGTGGATGTGGTGAACGGAAGACTTTTAAACGGATTCCCGATCATTTTTGAGCATTTGTTTTTCAAAGCTCCAGACTAATTTCCGCTACGTATTCTCTGTAACTTGGTTTTAAATGCATTTGGAAAATACACCATGGCATGCATATACAGAAGAACATTGTGTTGAACAGAAGACTTTTAAATGGAATGCCGATCATTTTTGAGCATTTATTTTTGAAAGGTCCAGACTAATTTCCACTACGTATTCCCTATAATCAATCTTTAGATGTATTTGGAAAGTCCAGCGACCAGCATATAAATAGGAACAGTGTGGTTAAAATCAAAATTTTGAACTTATTACCAATCATTTTTAAGTATTTATTTTCGAAAATGTCAGACTAATTTCTACTAGCTATTTTTCATATCTTGGTTTTAAAAGCAAATGGAAAGTTTACATTGCCAAGCAAATAAATTCAAACACTTTATTTTGATTATAGAAACAATGATAAAATAAAGCAGTGTCGATGTGATTTACATGTGTTGTATCTCAATAAACAACAACATTAAATTAACATTAAATAAGTGAATAAAAAAGTACTCATAATCGTTGGGAGGAATTCAACTAAACATAAACGTTGTATAGTAAACGTTTCAATATTAAATATGTTTTACTTGGAATATTGCAAGTGGATATTCGATTTACAGTATAACATGATTTATCAAGAATCAGTTTAAAATTGCAATAAGATAAGTAATTGAAAAAAGGTGCAAACGTGCAACAATTAATGGAAGCATTAAGGTTTATTGGAAAATGTGGAGAAACGGGTCAATAAGAGGCATAAAGTATTTAGAGGCGCATGCAGGTATTGGACGGGCCTCCGCTTCGATACTCTTCATTATTCCTCCACCCAGACTCTCGCGTACACGGCGCGCACCCTCTTCGTATTTGCAGCTGGCGAGAGATTTAGGAAAGCAGGAAAGAAAAAAGGGAGATCGGCTTCTTTGCATTGCGCGTCCTCCGCGAATCCCCAAGCGCAGATTAAGTCCGCATCCCTTAAATATTCATCCCCTCGGAAAACCTGATAAAAATAAGGTAAAGGCCGAGTCGACTGCTCTGACTTGCTTTTGTCCTTCCATGTACCTCATCTCGCCCCTGTCGGGTCCTCCTCCCCCGCCTCCTTTCCTCCTTCTTACTTCCCAGGAATACAAGTCGCACTCCAGAACTCATGTTTGTTAGGAATAGTTTAAGGACGCACGTACACCTGGTGCGTTAAAATTCAAGGCTAACTTCAACATACTGAAAAAATAGAAATTCAATTCTTGTTTTAAGCCTATGATATATATGCATAAGTATGTTATTTAAAGTATATGTAAATTATTTCACTAATCTACCGGTTATAATTACAAAATTATTGGTACGGGTATATGGTCATTTTATACAAATCACAATTTGCGGTACCCATTCTAGGTCATACTGCCCACTTTTCCTTGAAAATTACTACACTTTCATTGGTATTTTTAAGTGTGTATTTTATCGCCAGGTGTATGTAATGTGTATGTGACTGGTTTTTAAATTCAATTCAACTATGCACCCTTTTTCATTCGTGGTAAAACTAAAATCGAAAATATATCATTTTTATATGTATTATTATCTAAATGTTATTTTGTGCATTAGATTTCGTATTAAATTGAGAATGGGTTATGCCCAAATCGGAAAAATATTACCTTTATTTCATGATAGAAATTGCTATAATAAAGTGCCGATACGTTCAGTGTTAATTATAATTTGAGACTTACTGTATAAACTGGTAATACCAAAAGTCGGAAATTGCAATTAAACTATTCCTAAAAACATGTACTTCAAAATACAATTTAATTCCAGGAATAGTATAATTGCAATTTCCGACTTCCTGTATTACCAATCAAATTTACACAGTTTTTTAACGTTAAAGTAGAATAAAGCATCACGTATTTAAATCTGACGTAAAAGGATTCCTTTTCGCAGATGACTCTGCAATAACGTGAGACAAGAAGAACACTACTAGAATGGAAAAACTGATATTTTTAATATAACTTGCGATATGTATTTTCAGAACGGATTCTAATACACTTTTCTCTTCTTACTGAGTTACGACCCAATTAAGTTAAAAACTATAAAATAGTGCAATATTTAATGCATATCCAAACTATTACAAGACTATATTATAACTCCAAAGATTTTAAAGGAACACGGGATCAAGCTTCAAATTGCTGACAGATTTTTGTGACAAAGATAGTGGGAACAATCTATTTTTCTTCGCATTAAATCATTCTTAGCTCGCAGACGAAATGCAACGCGGGTGACACCAGGTAGAACTGCTAGTTAAAAGTACACTGTTTCTAGTTAGTAGAGAAGTTGTGGTAATGGCAGACGCCGCTTCGACAATGGGAACAATATTATTTGGTAGAGGATGCAGGAAGGCAAATTGAAGTAGAGGGACAGCGAAAAATGAGGGTGCTCAGATTTTTTGTGGTGTTTAACGTTGAACTTGAGCCTGTCCTAAGCCTCTTAAGTGTCTCTGAGATTCTTAAACCGGACAAAGAGATGCTATTTCCCTGTCGTCAAAGGTACTTGTCGAGGTCCTCGAGGGAGCCGACAGAAATGCTCTTGATAATTGAATCAAACGATTTATTTTCACGATTAAAAATGATAGAGAGCCCGAACAGGTTTTCGGTTACAAAGCGGCTTTTCGCCCAACCCTGTTTTCCTTCCTGTGTTGTTCATCCCTTTTTCCTCCCAAGCTTTCTCCCACTCTTCATTGGAAGAATTCTCGCAGGCTCGAGTGGCCGCTTCACACAACAGAGTATCCTACAACGCACCTGACGGCTTTAATTAAATCAAACATTCGGCTGCAATTATTTATTATCTTCAAAGAGCGAAACGAATATGTGATAATTAAATTATATAATTGGACACTGGGTTACTTAGAAAGTTGAAAGTTAAATTAGAGTTTACTCTAATTTCTATCGATAGAATTTATTTCGCAAAATTGTTTGGCTAAAAGTCCATTTATTGTTATAATAACTTGTTTAGAAAGCACAAGGTGCATTCATCGGTTGTTTAAAGCTAAAAAGGCGTTTGACGCTGCACATTGCATGTTTGACAACATAAGTTTCTATCGTTTAATATTTAGAGCATCTTTCGAATTATACTTTTGTAACAAATACTGGAACCACTTACAAGTAAGGAAAGTCTTAACATCAACTTATACTCTGCACGGTTGTTTACAAGTGCCTGTCTTTTAAGCTCTAAATTAGAATATATGTATTTTACAACGACATCGATTTACTCTTACATTTTGGTCCAATCTATACAATTATTAGCGAATAATCATATAATTGTCTCAGCTTCAAATAACTCGATGGAAGAAGCGTCGACGAAAAAGAAATCTGGAAATTATAGTTAATAAGAAAGAAAGAAAACGATAGTAAGAGGCGGGTGCGAGAAAGACAGAAGCACTCAGATCGGGAAGAGGAGTGTGGGGTGGGCGGGGGCGGGGGGGCGCGGGTGGAAAAGTTTTTTCCTCGCGCATGGGGACGAAGGAGCATATCGAAAGGAAAGTGAGCATCCGTTCCAGCGGGCGAATGGCAGATTGATTTCGTTGTCTTCCGCCGACGCCCCACCGCTCCCGGCGCCCACCCCGCAAGGGATGTGTTCGTCCTCATCGCGGGTTATTAATAATACCTGGAGGTTAGTATTCCCGCGAAAGGAAGCGACGGGAGTGATGAGAAAGCGAGGACCAAGAGGAAATGGAAGATTTTTTCATTTCTGTATCGCGCCCAAGGAAGCAACCGCTGGGCCAATGGGAGGAAAAGCGAGAGAGAGTAAGCGAGTAAGCGCAGTTGCACGGCTGGGGCCACAGATGGAAATACTCGATTTATATGCAAATTCCATATTTGTCGCCGTGAAAGCTTACGCTTCTCCTCTAGCTCTAGGTTTTCGCTTTCCCGAAAGAAGAGAGGATCAATCCACTTCCCTTAAAGCATCCTCATTTTTTTCTCCTTCTCCGAAATAGTTGTTGCTCGCGGCTACGACAAATTACGAGGATGCTAACGTTGTTTTCTGGTGTTGAGTTGAGAAAATAGACGTAAGAAAGGCGAATTGGGAGCTTCCAGTATGAAAAGTTTGGTATTATATTGTGTTATCAAATTTTATCAACATTGTTTTATATTGAGATGCACTAATCATTTTCAAATTACAAGATCAAAATTAAGTAAAATATTCCAATCTAACCAAAATCACACATAAAAACATGTCTGATGAGGAGCGTGAATTCTAAAAGTTTGTTGACATTGATTTATCCAAATGTGGAATAAGTTCAACCACTATTTAACTCTCTTCAGTAAACCAAGTAGGGATAATTTTACCTCAAGGATTATACATTTAGAAATATGTATCATAATAAAACCAGACCGCTTACAGTTTTAGAACCGTTTAACTTCATCTGATTTACGATGGGTTATAAATTCTGCATTGGCATAAAGTAATTTAATTCGAATTATGAAATAAAAATAAAGTAAAATACAAGGTTGTTCTAAAATAACTGCATTATTGCAGTTGTTTTCCTTCTTCTATAATTTGTTTGCATAAAAAAATTCCGAACTTTTAGCGACTAAAAAATATATGGACGCCCCTAAAATATAATCTTTCTCCCGATTGTTCATTCCATGCCAGCAATTAATGGCTTGCATTCAATCTTTCAAAAATTGTGCTTCGAATTTATCACTAGCAAGCTATGAGATGAGGGATGCGAAGCATTTTGCAAAAGCGAGTCACAATTAGGCCGTATTTGCCGCATCGGTATTTTTCACTCGCAGAAAGACATTGATAAAGCATACATGCATATATGTACATATACGCCGTGTATGTGTTTTCCGGATATTGTGCAGACCATTTATTGTCGCAGACACGCTTGGCAGTTGGCTGGACAAGTAAAGCATTGGAATGATTGAGACCCCTGGGACAGTAGGGCGCTATCATAATGTGTTCTACTTTGTCTTAACCCCAAAGCGATAACTTTTTTGACATGATCAGTGGTGAAAATATAGTAATAGCAGAGTCAAATCAAAGTCTATTGATTCGACTTTAATGTATTAGAATATTTATTAATGGTATCTTTTTTATTAATAATAGGGTTAGGTTGCCAAAATTGCACCCATGCCTAAATCGCCCCACCTCCATGGCTAAAAATTCACAGGTATCGCCATCTGATTTTTATTAAATTAATTTACACCTTCAGAGGATAGTAGTATTTCAATTGTTTTTAAACATCTGCAGCAAAAACCAGAGTTATTATTAACGTTTGCACAAAAGTCGCTACATCGACGCTATTTTTCACGGCAAATGATTATGTTTGCGAAAATTGTTGATGACTACAATACTGTTAAATTTAAATTCAAACATTAAATTTTTTTCCACTCATATTTCTAGGTTAGCTAAGTTGCAGGTTTAGCTTACCAGATTTCCTAAATCGCACCACCGTGCTGTTGCCAAAATTGCACCTGTGCGATTTTCTTTGTTACTGTTTTATAGAACGTTTTGTAGCCGATTTGCAAAAAAGATAAGATGAATAGTAATGCTTCTCAAAACCGGTAACGATTAAAATATTGCTAGATTTAAATCCTAAAGATAGGTATTTTGACTAACAAAACATTTTAATCCATTTTTACGTGTTCTTCAGCGGCTTCTTGTATTCAAGTTTTTTTTAGCTAACGAGGTTAATGTTTCAGTTGAAAATATTAATCTATTTAGTGAGTTACCTCTACAACTAACAATTATTTATTTCATTTTGCCTTATGCGCAAAATCGATATTAATATTATGATTTAACAATATGTGATATCCTCTCAGAAACAAAGAACAGCTTACAACTATTTTGACGCTATGAGTGGCTGGGAATTGAGTGAAACCGCGTTGCTGATTCCTCTCATTCTCAAATTTTATTGAAAATGAATGTTGACTTATTCCAAGTAATAGCGGCGAAACTATAATCGATTCGATAAAACAATATAGAATTAAGGAAAATATATGTATAAGTAAAGAGAATAAAACCTTAGGCTCGTTTCTCTTCATTTAAAGTTTGGATAAGGGGCAAGCCCGAGGCTCAACCCCAATCTTTGGAGAAATACGAAAAAGCGAGGTATTTCGAAATGAACTCGATTGTAAAATATGTACTGCAGCTTTCCTTGCAGTTCTTTATACGCAATTTAAAAAAATCATCTTATTGCTATACAGTTTGTCATCATATAAGGCGCTATATTAAAAATCTAATTATTTTAAAATTCTTGATCTGATGCGTTGGTGCATATTGTTTCCAAAATATGACAATTAAACGAATTTTGTGTTTGTGTAAAATTTCAGGAAACGTGTTCTGTAAATGAAACCTCCCATATTTTTGTCTGTGATCTGAGTCACGAAAATCTATTAATTATATTAAATCATTGCTACTGCATTACACTCTATTATTTTGTCAGTGAATCGAATGTTTTTCGAAAGCTGATCTTGGCATCGCCACATACTTACTGCATGCCAATTTATTAAATTGAGCGTAACTCGCTTCTGATTCCAAATCAACAGGTTATAAAGTTCTTAAAAAGGAGTTTAGGTATTCTTTCAAATGGTCCAACAATTTCATCGATCGTTGTCTTAAAAAATACACTCATAAATAGAATAAAAATGATAAAATGTGTGTAAATTTAAAACCAATGCTTCTAGTTATTGCGTTTAATAAACCGCACGCCTTAATGTTCATCCCCAAGACGCCCAATGCCCATGATATACAGGTTGCAACTGCGACGTAACGAGAGCTAAGAAAGTTTATAAGGCTTTGGCGTTTAGTTGCGGTGCGCTCAAGTTTAGTTGCCAACAGGCTGATATTGACTGGCCGTCTATAAAATCTCGTTAACGTCAGAATATGAATTCTCCTTGAAGGGTGCATGAGGCTGCAAATTATCGAGCGTCTTTTTCCACCTTCATGAACCCATGATATCGTTAATAAACTTAACGTCCCAAGCCCTCCGCTGCCTAATCACCGTGTGCTTCCTTCCTCCTTTCCCAAACCTCCTTCTTTTCACCAACCTTCGCCTCCCTTTCTTTTATCTTTTCACTCCCCCACCCCCTCTCTCACTCGCTTTTCTTATTCAAAAAAAGTTCCTCCCTCACCTGCATATTTGTTGCGAGCTTGAAACGAGTGAACTTTCATGTATTATTAATCACGACGCGGTTGATTAAAATTTCGAATTTGCGTAGTAATGCGTATGCAACTCTACCGGAGTTTCCTAACCTATAAAGTTCTAGAATTGCATAGAGGGCTTGTATGATGAAACTACATAGCGATAGTTCTACACGCGGACAATTTTTGAAAATATTACTGTTAAGGAAGAAAACCCTTATCTTTAAATAGAAACACATTTTTTAATAGAAGAAAGGTCAGATACTTTTTTTAACTTCTGTATATTTTGTAATAGCAGTGGCATGAACATAATAGCAATTGCACAGCTTAATAGTTGCAAGTGTTGAAAAAGGCAGAAACGATAGTGTTAATATTAAACTAAAAAATAAGGTAACATCAATATGTATTAAAAGTACACAAAGGAATAGGTAACTTTTATAAACATATTTCCCTGCAGTGCATTGTATTAACACTATCTTCCCCTTTTCTTAGGCCTCCTTTTTTTACTGTTATACCCCCACTCGCTTTTCTTATTCGAAAAAAATTCCTGGCTCACCAACATATTTGTTGCGAGCTTTAAACGAGTGGGCTTTCCTGAATAAGCATACCACCCTCATGTATTATTAATCAAGGCGCAGTTGATTAAAATGTTGAATTTGCGTTTTAATGCGGATGCAATTTTAGCGAAATTTCCTAACCCATAAAGTTTTAAAATTGCATTGGAGACTTTGTATGATGAAACGGTGTGGCAATAGTTCTATATTTTGTGGTAGAAGTGACATAAATGTAATAGCATTCACATGGTTAAATTGATATTTGCATCATGATTGAGTATTCAATGTTAGACAAAGCGGCGTCCTCGGTAATATTTTGCAACTCTGGCGAATATAATCGTTGATTGCAGTAGTATTAAACAAATTGAGAGAACTGTTGGTGATAAACGATTTATTGTACGGAGAATTAAACATTATGCTGTCAGTAGTGGAATCAAGACATTTTTTGTTACTTATTGTTTCTGAATATTTTTGAATTATGTGCATAGGAATTTTATCTATATATTATCATTGACATATAAGCAACGCACAGGAACTTTTGTTATTGGCAGCAATAAGATTTAGGAACACATTTTTAATAAGAACGAGGAAATTTTTCAACAAAAGTTACTTTTCCAGTAAAGATAGTGTAACAAACAGATAATTAGTCTAATAAAGTACGAAATTTTAAAAACAATGAATGGATTGTAATAACTTTAAATTCGGTATTAACGGAAACGTCGGGATCGTTTTGGGAAAAAGGCAGTTAGTAACAACACTGTTGTCGTGGTCGTTGTCAAAAGTAATGAGTGACTTTTTGCACGTTGGCGTGAAGTTTCAGGGAGGAAGCGGTACTTGAGTTTAAGGGGAACCATCCAAGCTAAAGTGGAATCTCTTGCCTTCTTAATTCGAATACACGGACTTTTCCGGATTCAAAAAGGTGGTCTTTTACACAAAATTGTATGTGTTTAAATACATACTAGTAAACACGTTTTTGGAAAAAATATTGCAATCCATCTCGATGAATTACTATATTGCGTTAGAGAATATTATAGGAAACTTCTACCATAGATCAAATAATACTCCAAAATGAGAACCCCAATTTCAAAATATCGAAATTTGGATTATACTTAAAAATTCCTCTAATCGCAAAATGTTGAATGCGAAAGGTAGGAACTGTTAGAAATAAATAAGGCACACAATAAAAAATAAAAATTCTACACAATACCAACGACAATCTTGGTTTTCCAAAAGAAAGAAAAATAAAGTTTTGAGATGTACGATAAATTTGAATAAACTACGATGAAACTTGCCTTGAAAGAAACTGTAGGATCAAAGGAGCGAATGCCTAATCAAGCGGCATAACTGCCACCGACGATAAAATGTAATTAGTAATGTAAGAATTTATTCTGAAGAAAAAAAATGGGATCTATTGAGGGGAATGGTGTTTGTGTTCAGAGTAACCTATCTCTCTCCGGGATTTCCCCCGGTACGGCGATTCTCCTTCGAACCCCGTCACCGATAGGCAAACTCCGAAGGGGGATAATGTAATCGGTAAAAGCAGTTGTAATACGAAAGTCATACTCCAGCAAATATTATTTCAGAGAAATCCGATCCCAACAATACCACCACCAGAATCAAAGCTTCTGCCTGAATTCAAATGCAATAACTAACAAAAAGTTATCATAGTGTACGAATAATTAAAGTGAAATTCGATTTTAGATAATGTTCTGCTTCGAAAGAAAATCTTATGATTTAATAGTAAATTTGTAATATCAGTTCCAAGTAGTACTTAATGCAGAATGGTAATGAAAATGCTACAACTTGGATTTCTGACTAACGTTTAACTTGTCACATGAAATTTTTGTCATGTAACTGCTGACATACTGTATATACTAATAATTAATATTGTGCAGAAATCTATGCCTGGACTAAATTGTTTGTTCTTTCAACACATGACAAAGGACGAATGTATGTTTTTATTAAGTATAATAAATAGCCAGTCCTACAAGGCTTTACATGGGTGGCATTTAAGTGTCCACAATAATAAATTCATCAGTTAACATTTTTAACTGGCATCATTGTTTATGCAAAAAGTATTGGCCCCACTCTTCTCGTTGGTGATAAAACGACCTAGTATTCCTCTCTCCAAGAGGCGGAAAACCGAAGACTAACCCAAAGATATTTGTCTCTGAGCGTTATCGCGTGCAATTCGCGCGTTCACTGACAGATCAGCTCAGAGGCACATATTAGCGTTTATTCCAGGAGGATTACTAGAATCCGTTAAGCCGCGCTCCTATTCGTCTCGGAGGAAGGAAAGGAAAGAAAGGATTCCGAGGGGTGGCGCAATTGGCTTATTTATACTTGTCCCGATCACTGTCGCCAAATTCTCACATCCTCTCGTCTCGCACGCCACGACACCCTATCTGTTTCTCCCCGAACCACCACCGCCACCCTCAATTTCCCACCCACTCACCCCCTCTTCGCTTTCTTCAACCGGCCTAGACCAGAGAGCTTGCACCAGGATAACGTGATAAATTATCAAGCGTCAAAGCCTCGACGTACATTAATTTCGCAGCTGTGCCAATGGCAGTATCCCGCTCCTCCCGATTTTCTTCTAACCAAATACTTCAACCCGTCCGAAACCTCTTCACTGGGACACCCTTGCGCGTACATCATTACTCGTTTGACGTCTTTCTTGAGAACTTCTCTGCTTTGTTTTGAGCGAAAATTTTCTTTGCTGCTTAAGATGAAATTTGAAAAGAGTTTGTTAATCTTTGTGTCGTGTGTATAATGTATTTTATAAGAGGTGAAAGAAATTTTGAAAAATGTTATCATTTATAGTGTTTCTATTATTGCATCAAGTTTTTAACTTAATCCTTTAAAAAAACTTTCAAGATTGTGCTAAAGAATTCTGATGTAATAATACATAAATTCAGAAAGATTGTAATCTAATAAGTGCTGTTTATACATATATGTATATCACTCTTTTCCTTTTTTAACTATAAAACTATAAAAAGCGCCACTCTTCTTTGATTTAAAGCAAAGCGTTAATCGTTTCTTCGTGTTAGCTTCTGACATTCTTTCCGCTTTTCCATTCGTGTTGGGAATACTGTCGGCGTCGGACTTTCCCCGGCAGTGGCTTATTCGACCCTGCAGGAGATCCCACTCTTTTGCATCTGTATCGCGGAGGCTGCCGGTACTACTTTCCATAAGATATACGATCTTAGATACGGTGAGATTTGTGGTCGACCTGGTCGCGAACCGGCAGACCCAAGATGGGTGGCTTTTCAGGTAGAGATTGTGTTTTGACATCTGGCAGATTCATGGTTATTGGACTCAGAGCTGCTCCATTGCGTCACGCCAGCTCGGATTGCACTGCCCCGGAGCGTACATACGTAAATCAAAAATCTGTCCGTACGGAGAACTCCTTTCGAAATGTCCTACCAACTTCCTCCTTACTTCGTCGATGATGCATGACATTCCAGGACAAGTCGTAATGTAACTAGATATATTTTGTTACAGTTGCAAGTATTATAGTAGACAGAAACTGTAGTGATAATATTAAATTAAAAATAAAATGAAATAAACGATGAACTTTTATCATATATTTTCTGGCAGTGAATTGTATATGTATAATGAGTGAAAATCATAATAATACTATTGTTTCTACTTAATATCGGCAATTAAAACTTTGATAAAAATACATTCTTACGCGTGGATGTATAGCAGGTTTACAAACTGAAAATAAGCTAAGGTATAATAAACTGTAGAAACTGAAAGATAAATGTATAGTATTAGGGTGGTCATGTCTTTAGGTTCATATTTTTAATACCCGAGCGCTGTGTTTGTCTTTTAAAATTGTAATCATTTTAAGGTTATATTAACATTCATATAAATAAATTGAAAGACCCAACGTTATGTTAGGAAAGTAATATTTTAAAGAAACAGTTCTGAAAAACCTTCATTACTTTGTATGGGATTCTTTTTTGTTATATCTGAAAATTTACTTATGTTTCAAACAATACATAAAACATGGAAAAAGTTAGAAATGATAACATGAAAATGATATTTCTTGCTATCGCTTCACAATTCTACACAGATCCATGTCTCAATATACGTAAGCAAAATCATAGGATACATACGTTTGCAATAATACTTTTACAGTTTAATTAATACGCGCCCGAGTCTATCGACAAAGTTCGTATTGTATTAAAAGCTGTCTCTTAAAGGGAAAGGTTCAAGCTGAAAGCCTAAAAGCGTGTCCAAGAACGAGAACATTTAAAACAAATCCTGACATAAAAATTCCAACCCTTCCATGAAACAGACTCTTAGTATCTGCGTAACAATACACACATGTCGAGGATTGGAGATTTGCCTGGCTTTGGATTCTTCGTTTTACGAGCATTTATAACACCATAACAATAAACCGACCTGACGTAACTTGTACTAAGAGGAATTGTGCAGAAAAGTCAAAACCCCCACAGCGTATCCATAAATTTTGACTTTTAGCAAACTCTAAAATTATTTTTCTTATTTTATGTTTTAAATTAAAATGCAAGTTAATTAGAAAAAAATAGCCAGATGGTAATATTTAAATTAAATTGGCTTCAGCCGTACCATTTTATCAAATACAGCATTCTGAAACACATGACAAAAACATGAAGGGGAGTTGAAGCGGACTTCGACATTACTTACATTTCTTGTGAAAGAAACCATTTCCTGATCTTTAGTGCTGCGCCGATGTCGATTTATCTCTGCGAGAGTGTTTTTATGCGCAAGACTCTCAATTATCGGCTCGGTGAATTGAAAGCCGTCTTCTCCCTTTGAGAAAGCCAGGAAGCCTGGGATGACGATCAAACGAGCCTCCTTGGAAATCCTTCGGATTCCGTTGTATGACAAAGATAGAAGGCAACAGACGAAAGGGATTTAATTTGTCCTGTCGAGAGGCACGCTTGATGCAAACCCTCTGATCTGTCCGATCAATCTCCAATAATAATCCCCTCCACGGCTCCGAACAGTCTTTAAACGCTTTGGAAGTAAACACATGTGAGCTTGTCCGTAGAGAATTAGTTCCTATAGAATCGCAGGAATCAATAATGACAATACAGTTGGCGAATTCAAACAGCGTAAAGTAAAATTAACTAAAATAACAATCGACAAAGAATGTACAGTAGATAAAAAAGTACTCGCATACTCGGTGTTTTTGTAAAAAAAGTCTCTTAGAGAAGAAAAGAATTCTCTCTAAATAGAAATACATTTTCATGAGCAGGAAAGTGGAGACAGTTTTCTTTGTTCATAAAATGTATTCTTTAAACTCTAAGAAGATCACATCTTTGTACGTTAGTACAAATTATTCCGTGATTTAATATAGTCAGAAGGGGAACGGTGATCCAAATTCGTGATCTTAAGTCAAATATGTATACGTCAACGTTTTCTTTGTAGTACGACATAAAATTTAAACTTCACTCAATTACCAGACATCTCTTTTTTCTGCATTTATTGTTCCGAAGTACAAATCATCTCCTTTTCCTATGTTTATTATTCTCTGCCCTTCTGTATTTCTGTTGTGTGTAGGGTGTAAAACAATTATTTATTGCAACTCGCACGGGGTGAACCCCTTTAAATCGACGAAAATCTATGAAAAAACGTTATCAAAAAATGATTCTTAAATCAGAAGATCACAATTATCATTTTTAGCATTAACAGAGAGCAAAATACGAACATTTTTATGCATTAACAGAGATTATCCCGTTCTTTATTTACCAGGGGACAATTTCGAGGCAAGTCAAAAGTACAACGATGCTTGGAGAAGTTTACCGGAGATGCGAGTCCCTAGGAAAGGTCCCAAAGGGTGTCCAGCTAGTTAACTTGGCTGGGGAGTCCCTGAACTATATTCCTTCGAAATAGGAAACCAATCGCAAGAGCAGCCCCAAGTGCGGGTCGAGCTGCGTCGAGCTGCGCCACCAGCAATAACAACAGAACAGAGAGAGCAGTGTAGAAGTGGCGGTCTGAAGTGGGGCGAGGCGAGGGATAGATAATGCGTTCTGGATAGGATAGTCGAAAACATGAAGGGTATGATCGTTTGAGAGGAGACACGAGTTGGCCACACCGGGATAACCTTCCTTTTATTGACCATAAAAGCAATAATGCGATACCATACGATACGCGTGCCGACACTGAGAGACGACAAAACAAGATAAATTCCTGGAATCCTGCCCCATTCCAGTCTCCATGCTACTTCCTCTTAGCCCCTGAGTTCCACTACAAATTGTCCCATTACTCAACAATTTCTCACATACATCTCTGACCACCTGTCCTTTAATTTTGGCTTTTATTTATCTCAGCAGAGTAATTCGCTCAATTCGAAATTGTTTAACACTAACCATTGGTATTGCATAAAAACCGAATTTTAAACTAAACAAACAAAAATTATTACAACTTAAACAACTATTGCATACTTCATATATTTGGTTATAAAAATTCGGTTTCTTCTTCTTCGTAGAATCGAAGCTTAAAATCGGTCAATTAACCGGGCGTTGGTACGGTTAGTGTTGATTATATAAAAAAACGGACGACGGGACTCGTGAATTAATCAATAGGGCAAAACGTATGATATTATTTTTTATTAAAGAATAAGTTTAGTGGGTTGAAACATATTACATGCCCTATAGTACTGTCAACTCATTCTACAATTAGTAATTGCTTCGACCTAAAAATTCAATTATTCAAAAATATATTATTTAGTTAGTTTAGTTGTACACAAACGTTTTCCAACCAATGTATTATATTTCATAATTCATTTTATGAGTATTGTATGTGAATAGTACACATACTAAGAGAAAAACATACATATGATAAAGAGTGAGTTACAGTAGTATTGATTCACAGGCAAGTGGATCACTCTGCCCAAATTTGTAGTAAAAATTTTAAATTATTACATAGCATGATATATATATTTTTACATGCGCAGAAAATTCATCCTGTCCCCCATTTTTTCTTCTTAGTCACCGAAATAACAAGACATTTCATCTGTCCAATATTTTAAATTAACTTGACAAGCTTAAAAGTAATCATCTTTTATTACGATATTACGTCATCTGATCGTAAGTTGCAGTAATTTAAAAATAATCTATTTTCTAAAGTTTTAAAAATTTAAAGAAGTGCGCTTAGAAATCAATGTAGAAAATTCCTAGAATCCTCTCACATTACAGCCTCATCTTTCTTTCCTTTTAGCTTTGAGTTCTGGTACATTTCGTGCCATTACTCAGGAATTCCCCGTATAGATCTGTGGTCACCGGTCCATTACTTTCAAAAGCTTCGTAGGATTTTATAAACTGTTTCGCTAGTAAAAGATTGAACTTGCAATTATGGAAGGTTGCTCGTACTAGTATAACCAGTAAAAAGAAAGAAAGACTTGGCAATTTTTGTCTTAAATACAAAACTTTTTAATCGAAATTCATTTTTTATCATGTTAAACAAATAATCGTAACGTAACAAACAAAACAACATAATCGCGCAGAGACTTATTAATATATACCTATAATTTTTTGTAATTATACTCTAATTCCTATAAATTTTGTTCATTTAATATATAAAATCGTTACAGTAAGTAACTATTTTTTCAAATTCGGATGTTTATCGAAGATACCAGTGCTTGAAGTCACCGATTGATTTCTCAATAGAATTATATACCACTTTTGTACATAACAAGAAACATAGGGATCCATGAAAAAAATGTGCAGTCCCAATTGTCGAATATCCAATATCGAGATAGATTACTTTTATGTCGAAAATTAATTTGAAACATTGAAGCAATGGAAGAGTTAATGTTGAGTTCATGCTATTTATCAATTTGAAATCTATACCAAATTTAATATATTTAATAGAACACTATTTATAAGTGTACATATTATATACATCATTTTTGTCTTCTTATTTTTTTAATCTCACACTATAAATCTGATACGAAGTTAAAAAAGTGACTATCTTTCAAAAAACTACAAATTATCATTAAATTTCTTTGTATTTGCAATTTCCTACACATGGAAACTGCACACGTGGGGGTAAAAGATTGGATTTACAACAAAGTTTATGAACCAAAATATATTACTATCTTTTTACTATAGCTATGTGACAAAACAATTTCACCAACAATCTTTTAACACTTTATTACAAATTGAGAAAGACAACAATTTATTACCAGTTTCCATCTTTGAAAAAACTGCAAATTACCATTAAAGCTTACTGTATTTGCAATTTCTTACACTTGCCAGAAATTTTGATGCTCTAATGATCATATTTTTGTTTCTTCTTGCTATATACATAATGTGTGATGTCTCTCTAACGTACTCTCAGCCCATATGGGAACATTATCGGAAAAACAGCCACATTTCCTGTCCGCTCGCAGATCTATCAAATCACGACAGGCACTGATGCTCACCTTTTTCCACATATTTAATTAGCACGCTATGCAAGAGAAGCTTTCCATTATGACATTGTTGGACTTAGAAACTCAACTCTGAAACATTCTGGTAAAGCTTCCCTGAACTTTCAAGAATTTACGGGATACTAAAGTGACGTATAGTTACTCCGCTGTAGTCCGATCGCAAAAAAACTTACCAGACATTATTGTGCAACGTGATAGCTCAACTTGCACGATAGCAACTTAAAGCTCCGTGTCATTTTACAAGGACAATCGAGACATGTAAGTTGGGAAGCTAAGAATTCTTAAACTGTTATACACTAATTCAATCGAAGTGAATATAGTACAATTGGAACAAATGTGTTTTCTGAATTGTGTATTATTAGGCGACTGCTTAATACTCCATTTTTATTTTGTCTCCTAAATTTTATATAAGTCACTTGTACATGGTCGTAACGTATGAGGAACCGTACATAAGGAAGTGGGGATAAAAATTGAAAATCTAATGAAATTTATTAATCAAAATATAGTACTATTTTTTTACTATACCTATGTGACAAAGCAATTTCACCAACAACCTTTTCATTTTCTATTAGAAATTGAGAAATACTCAAATACTTACTACCATTTTCACAAAAAATATGTATAACAATTATAAATAGCTCTACTTGAATAGTTACATATGATTTCTCATAAAGTCTTTCATTTCCTTTATTTGATTTCAACTTAAAATATAATTTTTTAAACCTACTTTTATGACTACTAATTTGACTAAAATTCATCGAAAATTATCGATTATATTAACATTTCATATAACAAGCGCTTTAAGTTTTACGCAATTGGTCCGATCCAAGATAAAAAATTGATTGCATATATTTGATAGTAACATTGCCAGCATAATTCACCGTGAAAAAAAAAGGAAGAAATTTTCAATAGTCGGAAGGACACACTCGAGTAATATTAACCCAAATATGTTTAAAACTACCCGGCATATATGATGGACTGGGAGCGTGGCGGCTCACGTGTAAGCGAGCCATCTTTTAGTTACAAGCTGAACAGCCGCTGATGAACTTGAGTCATCGATCATCCAATTAGCTTGGCGATCAATCATCTCGCTGCCATTTGCCCCCCGAAACTCGTAGTAGGAGCCCTCAAGCAGCCGGATGCTTACAAGCATGGTCCAGCATCCTTCCAACCTAGCCGACGTGTTCGACCCCCAACACACCAGATCCCTAATCAACCCTTTTCAACGCGTGCAGTTTCTCCTGAAACATAAACCCCCGGTCCAGCCTGCGACTCGGCTTTTCCCTCTTATTTCGACGAATCCGTCGATCAATATTCGAAGACACGCTTTCGCCCGACTCCGCTCTCCACTAATTGCACTCTTTCCTCTCGCGCATAATATTCCGTAAGCTCTTATTATCCGCAATTCATGCCTTCCTAATGCAATTCTAAGTAGTAATGACTGTTTTGTTGAATGACAAATTTGCTCACATTTTTATCGCAAATTATTTATGTATTTATCGTCGTATGGTGCGCATTATTTATTGATTTTTTGCAGTACAAATTGGTACGATGTAAATATTCATTTTCATTACAAACTTTGGTTTTAGACTCCATTAACCCACATCTTGTTGTTGTTTTTTCTTCTCGTTGTTTAAAAATGCTTTTTCTTTCCTCGTTTCACTTTGATTTAAAATATAATTTTACCATTTTGTGTCACTACTACTGCTTTTTAAAACTCCTTTTATATCGATTGAGTAAAATTAATTGAAAATTATCACAATTAGTTTTAGAGCCGACTAAATTTGACGCAAGAAGTAGAATATAAAATAAAAATTGATTACGTATATGTGACTACAATATTGTATTGAGAATTTATTGTGATCATTTTTGTGTGGCAATTTAAAGTCACGCCACTCCTGAAATTAGCGTTGGCAACCGCCTTGAATGCGTTTGGTGGGGTAACCTGGTAACACGTCGCACTGCCAACAGTCTCGTAAACATGTTAGAGGTAGTCATTCAAGAAGAAGCGTAACTTACTGGATTACCGAAGGCGTAATAATGATCCGCAACACGCAAGAGTAAGCACGTCAAATCGCTGCCTTGACACTCGCCTGAAATTGGTAGTCTCCCCCCACGGCCTCGTTAAATCGGAAATGTGAATGTCAACATTTTCTTTGTAGCACGACATCAAATTGCTCTCAAGTCTCAGCATCATTTAAGTATCAAGCACCAGTTTTTTTTCTGTATTGTTCCGAAGTACCAATCACCTCTTCTTTCTGGGAGTATTGTGTAATTACTGGGTCTAAATAAGTTTCTTGAAACATGGTTCGTGTACTCCAACTGTGCTATTTTCTAAATAAAATGAGCTAAACAATTTAAATTAACTTTAAAGCGTGTACGTCAACATTTTCTTTGTAGTATGACATTAAAGTACTCTCAACTCCCACCGCCACACAGCTATCAGACAGCACTTTTTTGTCTGTATTTATTGTTCCGAAGTACTAATTGTTTCTGCATTTATTGTTGTTGTCTTTCTGTATTTCTTTTATAGAGAGGATATAAATAATTAATTCGTTGAAACACGGGTTACGCCCTCGCACTATGCAATTTTTTCGTATAAAACGAGTTTTATTTAAAACTTGAATTTAATAAATTTAACTTTAAAAACACTCAAACACCAGACATCTCTTGCTTTGCTGTGTTTATAATTCTTATCTTCTCGCATTTCTTTTGTACACAGTGTGTAAAAAACGGTATGCTACAGGTGTTCTTTAAAATTGGAGGGTAATAAAAGTCTGTTACGAATTGTTCAGTGCTTTGAACAGTCCAAGATAATAATGAAATACTTAAGCCCTCCGGTGAACCACATTAGTTGCGTCAAAATGTTTATATCGGATGTACTACAAGCTTCAAATTGTTTACATGCAATTTATTCCGATTTAATTCACATCGCAGTAGCGGGAAGATGTTGAATGGGATTGCATGATTGGTGCATATAGTGCGAGTAACAAAACAATTAGAAAAGTACAAGTGCTGGAGGAGATAACTACGTAGTTGACTCACCTCTGTTTGGGAGTGGGGTAATGAGGGTCTCCCCTTGCGAGTCGAAACCACTCGATACTTCCACACCTGGTACAAGCTCGCATCTTCGAGGTCGATCTCGACAAGTGTACAAACATCGCGAGTGAGAAACCCATTCTAAAAATCAAAGATGATAGTTTTGAATTTAAAATAACGGACACCACTCTTATGTTCGTTAAGTGATTGGTAAAGATAACAGTTTTTAATGTGACAATAATAGTATGTACAATAATAGTACTATCTGTTGAATTTGTTATAAAATTAATTGCATTTACTGGTGGTTATGAAGGTGTGATAACAAATGATTTTTATTTTTCTAGACAAGTTTAACAAGATTCTAAGAACGTGATATTTATTACACTTTTCTATATGACATATTTTTGTATAATTACATCATTTCTATTATTGACGCTCAAATTAGTGAATCGCTCATTTTTCAACTTTATGGCATACATAATCTTTGTGAAATCGTATTCTATGTCCAGTGTTTGCGATTGCCTCAATTTGGTATTTACTACCACTTCGGCAGGCATGGCAGTAGTGTACTGCACTAGTTAAAATGCTATTTAATATAGATATTTAAAAAATATCTCTGCTAATATAAAGGACAACGTTTAAAATAAAACATTGCAATATTTATGAGTTAAAAGGCATTTTAAAAACAACTCAAATATGTTTAAAGGAATGCGGTGTCGTTGTATACATTACTAGAAGAGTTGTGCAATGGCCAACTATTTTTTAATTAAATTATTTGTTATGTCCACATAAAATGACACCGTGACGAAGCCGGGTAGGGCAATTACAATAGTTTTAATATAAACATGTTCGACCCAGGTTGATTGATTTTATTTGTGGCATATAAGATTAAATACAATAATGAAATAAAATTTTATTGGCAGTGTAACTTGTGATCTAATATTCTGTGAAGTATAATCTTTTTAATAATATCCATCTTCCAATTTATGGATGATGCTAGATCAGTAAGTAGAAAACCAGCAATAGTTTATTCGACGGACATTTCAGTAATAGATAGAGAACTCAAAATATGCTGAGAATACCTTAGTTGACATATTATAGCTATTGTAGTGATATTATACTATTTTTGGTTCTTATCTAACATTGAATTTTCTAGCATTTATAAATAGAAAGTGCAATTTGGGGAACTATGGGATTCTGGCAACCTTCCCCTATACAGAATGGAAAGTGTATAACGTTGTTATCGGTAGTCTAAATAACTTTTGGTTCAGAATTTTATGAACTTCAGCCTTTGCAACAATATTTATTTCTTAATTTGTGGGGAATATTAGACCGTCGACTATGTAAAGTCCAGGAGTGGTTTATTCGATGGAGATTTCAATACTAGAGAAAGAGAGTGGAATAGAGTATTATACTATTTTTGATACTTTTCTGACATTATAAGAAAAGAAATATAAAAGATTCTTAATGGCAATATAACTCTTGGTCCAGAAACTTATGAACTACAATGATTGCAATAATATTTATTTCCTAATTTGTGGATAATATTAATCTATCGAATACGTAAAGTTCAGAAGTGGTTTATTCTGCAGGGATTTCAGTAGTAGAGAAAGAGAGTGGAATAAACGGTGAGAATAGGTTAGCCTCGGCAGGAGCTCGACCGGTGCCGACGGTGTGGTTCGTGTGACTGCGTGGCTCTGACAGGCAGCAATTAACAGCTGTGGAGTCTCGGCATCCGTACTATGTTAGACGGCGCTGCTAGATCGCAACCTGCTAGGCACCTCGCTAAATAATTGTCCCCTCGCTTGGACGGTTAAGACATCGATTTGCTACGAACACTTGTTTTCTACCTTTTCGGTCGAACACCCCCGTCAGCAGCTCTGTCTCTTCCTTCTTCCTTCTCGCTTCGACTCGCGTGCTTTCGGGCCTCGAGCCGCGCCGCGCCGCGCGCCAGTCACCGCCAGACCTCCTTTTCAACGCTCGCCTTTCCGATTATTCCAGATTTATTCCTCGATCGAGCCGTCCGCACGCCACGCCATGCTTCCTTTATTTACTTCGACCAATGAATCCGACTAAAACTTGGTCCTGCGTGGGAATGATTTAATTGTCTTTCGAGTCAGAGAGAGAATGGATTTGCGAACGTGAGATTGAAAGGAATAATAAATAAGGTGAATTTATATACACACAAATAGTAAAGTGTAATATATAATATATAAGGAATGAAATACGAAACGAAACATAGGATTGCTAGTGGATCGCCTATTGTTTACTTCCGCACGGAACTTATTCCTGCATGGGAAATGAATTATGAAATTGAGATCGAAAGGTGTAATAGAAACGATAAATTAAAACGTGTATAAAAAGTAAAGGTAAATTTTTGGATCGCCAGTGGACCGCCAATATATTTTTCTTTCGAAGCGTATCAGATTTGGTGTTATCACAATTGAAATAGACCATTCAAAATATATTCTATAATCTATAGTCTATAATACACAAACAGAAGATTTATATGTTGTGTGTCCAATGTAATTACATCAGAAAGAATATTTTCCCCAGATAAACAGAATATTTTCTTACGCTTACTTCTGAGAGAGCTAACTGTAAATAGTAAGAAAAAATACACCGCAAGACGAATTAAAATAGATTCTTTCGCACAGGAAATTTGATATAATCTCACAATAACTGAACGGGTTATTAATGCGAGTTTCTCTCCTTTATAGAGTTAAAATCTTTTCAAATTATAGACTATGTAATATCGCAATATTTGTTACTTTTACAAGGTGCATCAACCTTGTTATACATTGTTAGAAGAAATTTTTAACAAAGATAAATGGAATATTCTATTATTCTTTAAATTAAGTTATTGACTGGATTACTTGAATTTTATGAAAGCAAAAGTACCAAACTCGTTGATACTTGTAATGCATTGGTTCATAAGAAAACACTCGAATTTCTACACCTCATTCCTTTCATAAATAATCAATAAATGTCCAACAGCCCGCGCGATCCATAACACAAGTTATCAGTAATCAGGAGTGCCGAGCAAACCATTTTATTACCGACTTGGAAAAGGAGGAGGTGCTCAATTTGACCGCTATATTTGTTTTTTTAATTCCATAAAATTAAGTGTACAGTGAAACTTGCTAATTCCAAGGCAACTGTATCACACAATGGAATTATGCCACTCAGAAATACACCAAGCAAATGACTCTTATTTGTTTGCAAACTAATTCTACTTGCTTTACCATAATGATGTAGGTGGCATGCGGCGGACACGGGCATATCAAAATTTCACAGCAATTTGATACGCAAGGTACACGAATTACTCGGGTTATGATACGGGGGTGAAAAATGAATGAACAAACGGTACCCTCTTTTCGCTCACATGGTCATCCTTACCTCGTTAACTACAAGCCTACCGTTTGCACAGTAATCGCACGTGAAGAGGGGACCGAGAGGATCGGCCCAGGGATCTGTGTGGGTCGACATTGCGGTGGAAGCATGAAACAGTGAACTGTTCTTTACACCTACTCTTTTATGCGTTGTTTAACTTATCCATTTGAAACTCAAACACACCGTACTATTAATTAGTCATTAATCCTGGCTGGTTCTCGGCGAGGAAGTGAACGAAACACGAAAAGCTTAAGGATCGGCTATTATCCCTGTTTTATATACACATAAATGCAAAATCAATAATAATAAATATAGAATGTTTTTATAGCAGAGCTAAGCTTTAGAAACTTAACATTCATTTATTTAGCAATCTTTACGTGCATCATATATAAATATGTTATCATGTGTTCTTTACGCTTACACTTTTATGCTGTGTTTAACTTATATACTTGAAACTCAAACACATCGAACGATTCATTAGTTATTAATCCTGGTCAGTTCTCGGCGAGGAAATGATCGAAACAAGGAAGGCTTAAAGATTGGCTATTACTATCCGCATTATCTACACATTGCATATGTATAGTATATGTAGAATCATTGATTATATATATATATATATATATATATATATATATAAAATGGTTTTACAGCAAATAGATTACAAAAGTTATATACCTAATTTTACATAACAAACTGTATTATTTAACATAGTTTATAGTTTTTACATATATCACACGAAAATGTATTATCAAGGAAACCCTGTACGCTGTCGTGCTATTTAACGTATTTAACCTTTTTTAGCCTGTTTATTTATTATCGCACCCACCTTTTAAGGTATTAGCGGTATTTATTTAACACTGCTTTATCAACGTAGATATTTTGCAACGCCTTATATTATGTTGTATGTGCATGTATGCGAATAAAAGTATCACAGAAAAAAGCGAACAAAAATTATACATCGAATTTTAAAAAACAGAATTTATTTCTGTTGCGTAGTTCGTAATTTGGTATATCAAACGAAAATTCATTATCAAGGAAAAGCAGTGACCTGTTCTTTACACCTACTGTTTTACGTGCTGTTCAACTTATCCGTTTAAAAGTCAAACACGCGAAACTATTAATTAGTAATTAATGGTGGGCAGGTGTGAGTAAAGAAGCAAAAGAAAGAAGGAAGCGGCGACTTAGGGATTGGCTATTACCCTCCGGGCTATCTATGCACCATCCGGGAGGCTCGAGAGCTACGGGCAAGTGGTTTGGGGTGCCAGGAGAAGCAAAACAGTATCGTTTCGAAGTTTAGTTTTACTGTTGGCTACTAATTAGCCAACTAACTGGTGCTTGCCGACTGAAAACACTTTAGCCATCGCCCCTAAAGAAGCTAGTTTACATTATGAGCATAATGCCCCTCTAATTGCAACTGTGTACCTATTAAACAATCCCGACGCAATTATTTATTAGGATCTTTGTGTACAGAATGCATGTGAAATAAATGTGTATTCATAAATTCGTTCTTAATTGTTTAGTCAATTTTATAGCGTTTTTTAGTAAGATTATTAAGCAGTCTTTCCAAATTTATTATCACAAAATAAGAATTTGACAACTGAAATTATTCTAATTTGAGAATCTATGACATTTTGGTAAGGGTATCATTTTTTCATTTGAATATCTCAATTGGTATAATAACAAGAAAATGTCTCAATGAGTGGAATCAGTTTTGTCTTTACTGTTTCGATATGATTTAAAGATTGTGCAGGATTGCAATGTCAATTATAGCTGTTGTGAGCATAAAACATAAAACAAGCGTAATAGGATAACTATTATAAAAACGGTTCATAGATCAGTTTTAGATTGAGTTCTCTTGGTAAATATTATAGAAGAACATTTAATCATTATACATCACTTTGCTTTAAAGTCTTATTTTCCTATCTTTACTTACAATCTAAATTTCTTGGATAATAATTTCTTATAATGGGAAGGATTATAAAAGCATTGGAATTCATTGGATGATCAATTTGTACAATCACAGGCGTCTCAGGTGAATAAAACTGATGAATATTCAGGTCACAGATTTTCCTTTCAATTGGAATCAATAATAACAAAATAAAAGCTAACGAAAGTTGTACCTCCAACTTTAAAAAACTTATCGTTCCAATGATAAAATAACAAATGTAATGATATTATTATACATATAAAATGCTTTTACTCGACAAAGCAAGCAAAAGATATTCCTGCATTGTAAGCTCTTAAACATGTATTTATTTATCAAAACTTGTGCTCTTTACATACACCACAGAAGAATGTATTATCAGAAGTGGTATTCAAAAAAAAAATTACACAGATCCCCGAAATTTGAACTAGTGCAGCGTCACAAGGGCGCCAGAGGGACAAATTGCGGGGTGAGTCGAAGCATAAAGCCGGACTTTCTTATTTTGCAAGAGCAAAGGGGGGTTTCCTGCGGTGCCGGTGAAAGCATCATCTGGTACGTGGCCGCGGTTTTAGCGTCAATAATTCGCAAGTGCCGGGGGCCAAGTTCTAGCCAACTGATTTCACGCATCTGGCGTTTCGTGGTTTAGCATGGTCCGTGGCAATTTAAAGGCAGGGTCAATTGAGAAGGACGGTAGCAGCGGCTCGAGATCCGGCACGTACACGCGAGAGAAATAGAGAAGGCTGCGAGAAGGAGGCGCTAGAATGAAGATAGGGAGGAAGGAAGGTAGAAAGGAAGAACTAGAAGGAAGTAGAAGGCATGAAAAGAAAGGATTGAGTAAGTAGATGTGGACTAAGAGAATGAGGCAGAGAAAGAGAAGAAGTATGAGTAAAAGCAGAGCGAGAGAGAGAGAGAGAAAGCGAAGCGGGCATTCCCTGCCTTGGCAGCATAGTGGTCCCGTGATCAATATTCCTTACCCCCTTTAACTTGGCTTACCCCTCCGGCGCGATACGGGTGCCCCTTACCTCGTGAAAACCCTCCTTCTACAGCCACCCATTCCACTCGTTCACCGCCCTCCGGGGAGAACCCCGGGAGAAACCCCTAAAACCCCTCTCGCACCCTCGTCTTAATTAGGAGTCTGAATCTGCGGCGGACACGCGTATAAGGGTACGTTGCTCGAGATCTCAGCCGGGCCGAGTGCGTGGCTGGCATCGAGCTGGCACCGCCCGCCTGCCTCCTCTCATCCAAGTTTTCTGTCCAAAACATTATTCTAACTTTTGCTACAATCGCCGCCAACGCCGCCGCCACTGCCGCCCGCACGTCACCGACCACCACGACCCTTTTTATTATTCTCAAAAAACAACACATCTCCCGCTGCCTGATTATCCTCGGGACTTCTAGATTTTAGCCACCACGGCCGAGGACGCTCCCGGCGTCAGCTTTACCTGTTTGCCCTTACCAGTTCTCATGTAGGAGAAATCTACCAACACTCTTATTGCACCACACTTTGGTGTGGAATGAGTTTTCATAGAGTGATACTGTCGCAGGATTGTTCAGTTGTGACAACTAAGATACTCCTCGTTTGATTTGTAGTCTTTCTTCATGCGTTAGTTTTGAAAGGGTTAATCTCTGTAGTGAGTACTTTTTAAGTTTTTAATGTAGCATTGTAGAAGTCGATATTAGTTAATGTTGCATTAGTTTAACTTTATTTTTATTCACTGATTTATTTCTAAAAAAGTTGATTATCATCGACTATTACACTGTAACGGTGAAACTTGCAAGTCATGTTCGTGTTTTCATGGAATATTCAACATCCTCGTTTCTGAAACAACTAGTTTACGCTATTTTATACAAAATTGAATTAACAAGTAATATTTCTCGGTAATTAATTACAGTATGAATAATAGTTTTTGTTTCAAATGTGGTTGTACGGAAAACCGAGGTAGAAGTGTATTTTATTGATATTCTTAATAATCGTAAGAATTAGTTGTGGTTCGTGTTGATCATTACTAACTGCACGCAAGAATTAGATAGATGCGCGCTAAAGATGAGCGAGATATTAAATTTAGACCACTCACTAATTTATGGGACGTTCGGCGGCGCTCTCTGTGCGAGAAGATGAAATATAGGAAAAGGGTAAGGCCAAAATGAGGGTGCGGCATCGAAGGCGCAATCAACGATCAGGCTTAACCCTTTGAACGATCTCGCAAATCAGCCAAAAAGGAACAGTTATTGATATAACAAATGAAAAAGACATCTCGATTTAATCCTTGCCTGCGACAGTCGCCCAGAGTTGAATTTATCAAACATAAATAGGTTAATAACAATTCAAAGAAACCCGTATAATAATAATATGATATTAACAAATATGGAATATTTATATACATCAATATAAAATATTTTTCCTTGGTAAGAAAACCACCAACAACTTGAAGATGAAAGCATCTATTTCTATCTTTTATTTTAAAATTTGACAAACTAATTACTCGTAAAGATTAACCTTTTGATTGCCACCCGCATATCACCCGCATTCAGGTAACATAAGCACAACCATGCAAACGCATATTTATTTCCAAAAAAATAACGTTAATGAACTTTTTTAACAATGTGTAACAATAGAGTTGGAAAACCATAAATTTGGCAACCAACGCGTTAAAGGTTAGCAATTAAAAAAATATTTATGGAACATCATTCTTGGCACGTAGCACGCCATAGAGAATTTAATGGGATTATTTGAATATTCATCAGTATCTTTCAGAGCTTGCACTACTCTCACATTGGCGATTGCCCTCGGGGCTTCAAAATAGTAATTTGGGGTAGAGAAGGAAGGGGGAGTGTTAGTACGGCTAGAAGTAGTTGTATTCTCTAATATTCAACAAATTTCTATAAAACAAAAATATAGTGAAACTATTTAATTTCAATAAAGTTTATATTTTTATTTTACTCTTTATCAATAGAAACAGAATGTATGTATTAACTAATAACGTTTCTATGCTCATGCATTAAAATAGTATCACAGTTCGCTTTAAAGGGTTAAAGCAACCTGTGATGGTTTTTGTGATGAATATATTGTGTTGCAATTCTCTTCCAATACTGTGACTGATAAATAATTGTAGGATGTTTTAAGTTTTTAAACACGCATAATTTGTGTTACTATATTTATATTAAATTATTATTAATATTAATATTAAACATGAAAAACAAATTTATAAGTTTTGGATTCCTCGATATTCTATTCTTATTTCATTTATTCTGTGTTGCAGATTCGTTTCTAGTGGGGGGAAACTATCCCCGCCAAATCATGAGTAAGGTAAGTTAAAATTATTAAATCGTATATACGGTGTAAACCTTCAATACCTTAAATCGATATTTGAGGATACTATAGCTGCACATATCAAAGGGTTTGAAAATGTGCATTAGTTTTTTTAATTATAATGCAAAATCCAATTGCGGAAACGTAGCTTCGATTTATGTAAAAGTGCTCTTTCCTGTTTCCTGATATTACGAAAAAGGAAATGTCATGCAAGTAGAAATAAATATAAAAATAAAAGCAAACGTTGCTGTTTTTAAAAAAGCAGAATATTTGTTAACTAATTTTGGAGTAATTATATGTTTTCCATGTTCGTTCATATTTCCGTAGAATTGTTATTTATAAACTGTGAAATAGACTTTGCAAAATTCTTACGGGGTATAATAACTTAAACCGATAGTTTAAAAAAGTGTTTGCGTTTAAGGATAAACCATTCTGCAAGTTTTAATCGATCCTTCTCGGTCATCCTGTGTTCCCTGTAAAGTTGAGGAAACTTCGTAACACAAACTCGTGTTATTTAATAAGTGCAAACTTATACGCAAAAATTAATAAATTACATAAAAAGTTTTATATAACGAAGACGCTTTTGCTTCTCTTTTAGAATTCTTCCAAGTATTCGTACGAAACTCAAAATTGCAAAGGGGACGTATAGCGGCTAAACAAAGTGTTCGCACACTCAGTGTTTTTGGAGAAAATATTTTTAAAGAAGAAAACTTTCCTCTCTAAATAGAAATACATTTTCTTGAACAAGAAAGTGTCCCTCTTAATTAAAAATAAATTCCCGTAGAAAAGATAGTTTTCCTTTTTACAAAAATTTATTCTAAAAATACTGAGGCGCGAAGAATTTTTGTATTAACAACAATAGTTTATTCTCTTTACATAAAATGTGTACGAAAATACTATATTTTTATGCAATAAATTCCAGAGTAGGTTTTTTTTATATTTAATACTACGTCAAAGAAAACAATACGTATTAGTCTAAGCACTAAGATTATAATTTATTATCTAAGATATTAATACACGCAGAATCGAAGCACTGAAGTAACAATTTAACCAAATATTATTGCTTGCATTGCATTTCCTTTTTATGTCTACTTTCATATTACTGCAACCGTGGGAGAATAACTTGTAGCAGCAAAGTACTTCTCTATTTTACCTTATTATGCAATGCGTCCATCAAAAGTTCTCGGAACTTCCACAGTATTAAAACTCTCATCTTTTACTGGTTATACCGGGATTGATCTCAATACGTCCGCTGGGGGTTAACCTCGAAGGTCTTCAGAATGCGCGCTCTTCCACTTCACGTGCTTTATTTGCCCCAATTTGATATTCCTTTAGTTTTTTAATGAAGGTCGAGTAGGTAAGATCCAGTTAAGAAAATGCATACTGACAAACAGTCAATTCTTTTATTTAGACATTAATAATCTAATGTGTGTTTTAAATAAGTGTGAACTGTGCCCGACAACTTCCACAGATTTTTTTGTTACACATTTTATGTTTGAATTACTAAAGTTGGTTTTTTATTCCTGTAATTCATTTAGTAATAGTCATTTAGTAGCAACTTCTAAAATTTTGTTAATAAGTTATTGTAACTTTAGAATATTTTACGGGGGAGTTTTCATAATGAGTTACCGATATTGATTTAATTATTCCCCGTGAAGTAGATATATTCTTTATAAATACCGTATCTTAGAAGAAATTTAACTCAAAGATTCAGTTACGAAATTAGAAGTCAATCATCAAGTCATTCCATTAATATTTATTTTCCAACTTACAAGAATAAATATTAATAATAATGCATTGGTTGAAAAGGCTTCATATTTTAGGATTATCCCGAGTTCTTTAATTTGTGCACGTCTTTAACATAATGAAAAATTAAAACGTTTAAGCACTTTTTATTGCTACTTATCGCTAGGCTTAATTACACTAAAAGCACATACATAACTACTAGTTTCCAAGTATTTAATTTCCACATGAGAAAAGTGGATGCTTAATTTACAATGGACATGGATCGGAAGGCGGCAATTGGAGTTTAAAGAAGCAAGTGGATTACCGGCGGCTCTTAAACCAGGCTTTAAGGAAGTTGAAGGGCCATCGGAAGTGTTCCGCCCGCCATTTAGCGGCGGCACCCTTTCATAAAGAGTTTAATAAAAATCCCAATCTAAACAAGCTTAATTAGCACCGGCCACATAATTATCTACCCCCGGCGGCACCGCCTCCCCAATTCGCTCTTTTTCTCGCTCTCTCGTTTCCACCGCCGACACTTAGCGAGCTACATCTGGCTCGGTGTGGCGCGCAAGAGGCAAAGAGCACTTGGAACGAGAGAGCGGTGGCGAAGGAGAGCCCTCTGAAAAATCTAAGAGGCTTAAAGCATTAAAAGCGTTATATAACATTCATTAGCGGCGCGTCGCCCTCTGGTGAAAGTGTGCTAGGCGCGTGATAGGCAGGAGAGGGCGAATGCCATGGACGGTTCGGCTAGTTTTACAACCATTCTACGAGCCGTCTATTCCAATTCCTCGGCGGAATTCCCTCCAGGCTCGGTTGGGCATTCAGGTTGTCCCCGCCGCTGTGTGTGTCCTTGCTGACCCTAGGATCCGCAAGCGGGGTGGAGGAATAGTCACGCGAGTGCCAAGCTATCGTCCAGCGAGGGAAGTCCGCCTCGGCCTCTCTCTTCGCCTGGATAGAAAGCAGAAAGCCTCCAGGAACGAGGGGATGTGCTCCTCCTCTGATGAAGATGTCGTACACGCCGGGGAGTTCAGCGAGATTACTCGGGTTAGAACCCGTGGACCTTAGCCCCGGCACATGCTAATTGCTTTATTTGACATCAAGAAATAATGTACTGCTATTCTATGGCGCGCTGCCCACCGCCCACCAACCCTAGAGGGTAACCGGACTTTCCACTTGCACTCCTGTCGAGTTATTACGCCGGCTTTCCTATAAATTCCCACCGACGCCTTCAACTTATGAGACGTTAGGACTTCTAGTATTGACAGTGTTCTCATTCTCTCGTAAATCTTTACAATGTTAACGTATATGCTTGGTCAGTAGAAGCCGTCTGTTTAAAAATAAAGTAAATTTATTTGATATGAAGAAATAATGTACTGTTATTGTATAGCGCGCTGCCCAACTACTTCGGAAAAAAGGAAGTCTGCAATTTCTTGTGTATAAGTAATCCTAGCCCATAACGGCTGCTGTTCGAGTTTTTAACTTCCTATTTTGATCATTTTTTTGTCTTTTAGTATACAACAAAAAGACGTTACTTGATTATAGAAGAAAAAACAGAATAATATTAAAATAAAAAATTAGAGAGATTGTTACGTCTGTCCAGTAGTAACTCTGTATTGGATAAATCAATTCGAGCGAAACTTTCTCGGTAACAATAAATATACTGATCGCCTACAAATGATCGCTTACACTTCAAAGGTCGGCTATAAGTACTTTGAATTCATGCAATGTGTTGCCTTCGATCCATTGACGTACGTGATATGCGTGGTCATAGCTGTCTGCCCCAGTTAGCTTCGACCTAATAACAGTTTGTCCAAACGGTGAACATGTTTGTGGGTTGTATGCGGTTAAATCTGTATTCGTATCGGTCAGATAGTTGGTAGCATTATAGATTTCCAGGCAGAGCACGCAGCTTTCTCGTAAAAATAGTCATTTAGTGAAGTAACATCGGGTCAGGAATGAGCCAGTGCGATTGCCGGGATGATCTGGGGGCAGCGACTAAAGTCACCGAGGGTGACATTTGATCCGCCTAGTGGACACTCTATGCAGAATTATACATCTTCCGAAATTTTTGTTCTAGATATTCAAAAGTGCTGGCGCCCTTTCTTTCTTACTATCTACTTCTAAGAAGCTGTTTCTTTTTTACTATCTACTTCTGACAAGAAGATAGTAGAATTAAATAGTAAAAAAAAGTACTCCCATAAGCAGTATTTTTGGAAAAAATGTTTTAGAAGTTTTTATTTAGACATATCGACCAAAATATGTAATTCATACGATAATTTATAAAAAGGATTTCCTAAGCAATTTTCATAAAGAGGAATTCAGAGTTTTCAAATAAAAATGGTGTAATGAAAGTAGATACTATTGATGACGTTTTTGGCACTTGGCAGTGAACAATAAATCCTTTTTTGTTTATGACAAGTATTTTTGCCCCTGACAACATACTTCGGATAACTTCGAATCAACATCGCCATATCATATCATAAAATTTTGAAAAAACATACAATTTAATACCATTTGTAAATCCAGTTTCCCACTCTTATCTGCTTCCAATTTTACTTATTTTATACAAAATAGCAATACATTTGTCACAAATATAATAAATATATTCAGTATAAATATTAGAAAAAATGAGAAAAGAATTATCTTGAAAACTGTTTGCTCTTATGCGTTCTTATTTTGTGTGCTACTTTCGAGGAAAGTAGCAAAATGTCTGAGTTTCGTAAAATTTTTTGAAAGCACTGTACGAAAGATGTGTAGTGACGGGTCAGTTGTAGGAGAGTGCGGCAGTGTTGATCGCAGTATGTAAAGTTACGGGAAGGTGTGAAGGAGAATGGAGGCTCAGGTGTTGAGCGGATAATAGACGATATTATTCTGCGGCTCGCTCTTCCTCCTGCTTTCGACAATATGATCGTCAAACCCTAATCGATGTAATATTCACACTGTATATTCGTCCCACCAGTGGTGCGACATATGATCACGTTCGACGCTCGAATCACATTAGCCTACCGCTCAATTCCCGTTAAGTAATATCCGCTACAGCACATGTGACCACTGATGCGAAACCTTATAACCAAAGTTTTATCTCATTGCCGTCTATAATATAATGTTATCTTATTTCCGAAAAATGAAACCATCTTGTTAATCTTTAAGTTGCAATAACGAATTTGAAAACAAATTCGGAATAATAACACAATATCGATAAATGTAAAGCTAAATGCTACGGCATTATGTGTTACGAACATGGGCGATTTAAAAAATGGTTAAAACTGAAGCACTTGTTGTTCCAGAGTTGTGGTTTTAAAAAACGGTCGAATTAAAAAAAATAGTTATTTGCAAATATAAGACTGCAAAGTGAGCGGACAGATGTTGAACAAGTTGGTAATAGAATAACTGAGTTTTTAAATCAAAATAACTGCACTTTGTTTATCATTCATTATATGATCGCAAATACCTCGAATACGTAATTAACACTACAAAATACATCAAAAATTTTAACAGTAATCCACAGTTTTTGTTATTTTCACATTTTTCGTATATGAATACTTTTGTCCCTCACTGTACGTGTAAATTATATTAACACATATTCCCTAGCCAACATATGATAACATTAGCAGTATTTATTCATTATGATTTTTGTAAATCTTTCGAACCCAAAATTAATACAAGTAAAATCAAAAGTAAAATAAAAACCTTAAGTATAATACCACAATTTTGTTATTTTCACACTCTTAGTATACGAATACTTTTGTCCCTCACTGTATGGGTATGTGTGAAAAAGGGAGACCAAGGGAAAAACAGAATTACACTCTGCTCACTATTAATTATATTAATACATATATCCTAACCAATATACGATAGCACTAACAATATTCATTCATTATTACTTTCCAAATCTGTCGAACCCAAAACCAATACTGGTAAATACAAAAACAAAAAGAAAAAACTTAAGTGTAATACCACTATTCTTGTTATTTTCGCATTCTTAGTACACGAATACTTTTGTCCCTCACTGTATCGGTATATTTGAAAAAGGGAGACCGAGGGAGAAACAGAGTTGCCATATACATGAGGGATGCTGATTTCTATGAGTGTGTGAGTGCATGTAGGTTAGAGTAGCGTGATGTTGGTAGGGTGTGGGTGTGAGAAAAGGGGGATTGCGAAGCGTTGCGGATGTGGAGTAGATGGAAAGCGTAGTCAGAACGGCGTGATCAGTCAGTGCAGTCAGGGTGGTCAGTCGCCGACGTCAATGTGGGGCACAATATGCTCGGAAGGGCGGCTTGTGGATGGATGGCACACTAAAGACATGACTAATCTCGGCAGAGAACCGAGTTGGAAAACTTTCGTACATTGTGTATTACAATTTGCTCGAGACAAAACTCCTCTCCTGCTGAAATTACTTTAGTTGCATTCTGAGATATGACTTAATTCAACATAGTTGATTTGATTTAAGATAGTACCTGCTTGAAGGTATCAATTGAACCATGTTCTGAGCCATGAACTATCAATACAAGTATTCATTGCGATTTCTTTGAATTTTAAGTTATTAAAAAAGTTGCTTTTAATTACTTTGTAAATATGCTTGTTAGATATGTTAGAAGTATTTTCAATGTTGTTAGATATTGTTTGCTGACACAACTCAATTAATTCGAATTTTGTGGATGGATGGCACACTCAAGATATGACTAATCTCGACAATCAACCGAGTTGGAAAACTTTCGTACTTTGTGTATTACTGTTTGCGCAAGACAAAGCTCCTTTTCTGTTGAAATTACTTTAGTTACATTCTGAGATATGGGTTGAGTCAACGTAACTCTACTTAAAGGTACTAATTGAGCGGTCAAGCAGATGAATTGCCAATACGAACATTCACTGTGATTCCTTTGTTATGTTTAATTCCTTGAATTGTTTTACAGATATGCTTTTTAGGCATGTAGAATATTATTACATATTGTTGCCTTACAAACAACTACTTGTTTTATCTGATGTTCGTTCTTCAATTGTATTCAACAGTGATTCTTTAAATACTTCAAACAAATACTTTTGCTCTACTTGTAACCTTTTTACTTAATTTGACCACTATATTTTTTTTCAATATTTGTCAAACGGTAATAGTTCTTTAATGCTATAACTATTGTTATTGTACAAAATCCGATATTTCATTTGTACGGCGATAACTTTGCAACGGCTTGTCCGATTGGGATGAAACTTTTACTAACTAGTAGAGGAAGTTCTCGTGATGCTCCCTCTTGTATCAATTTCGGAATGTACAAACTTTTCTTCAACAAATTCGGCTACATTTGTTTGTCTATAACTGGCACACCAGTGCATTGATCAAATTGTCCTATTCATTTTATATACTAAAAAGCATTAAATAAAAAGATATATTTAAAAGAAATGCGGCCGACCTCGAAAACCTGACAGCGCCACAGGGAGCTGAAAACTAAAAACTAACCAGCACAAAAACGCGCTGGGAAAGTAAAAAATAATTTCCTGACTTTCATGCTTACAGAAATTTGCATTCATAATGTGCAATGTCTGAAACGTGCAATTTTGGCAACTTCCCCCATTAAGCCGAAATATAATGCATCTTTTCGGCAACTACAAAGAATTTTAACAATTGTTTCCCGACATTTGGATTGACCAACACAAAAAGCGAAATACGCGCTGTATAAACGCCGATCGCACTTAACTGCGCGAAACTGGAATGAAATCTACGCGCGACGTTTATTAATTTATGGCGGGTTATAAAGTTAATAAAAAACTTCGGTTCCGGGAAAACAAACAATAATGAAAGACCTTCTTGGAAAAAAAGGGTCGCACATGAGCTGCGCCTTTCCCGCGTGGCAGATGTTAGGTCGCTCGAGTAGCAATTCCGACCGCGGCTTATTATGACCCACCGCAATAAAATTTTATAACGCAATACATCATAACGGCGCCGTTCCGATTTTTGGCGAGCACTTAAAGGGTAGTCGACCGTTTGCCGAACAACCCATTCGCGTGGTTATGAGCCGGACTTGAATTATTCCTTGCTAATTACAGCGAAGATTGTTAATTGTTAATGGCTATTTTTTATTTAGTCGGAGTTATGACATTTCGATTAGGCTACTGTCTGTAATAGTTGCTGAAATCTCAAATTTCAAGAAAAATTGGGGCTAACATTTCGAGTCCACATGATTTACAAATATTTTTTTACCTATAACAATATTTTTATAAACAACCGTTAATTACACTTTTATTGTATTATATATCTCTTAATCGCTATTAGTGCCGACAACGATTAACTCTGATTCTTGATTACTTTCACGTGTTATTAAATTTATCGATAACTTTCCTACAACAAATAATGTTTACGCAGTCGCAGTCGATTTTAATATATTTGCAGCCGCTGATATAGTTCCAATTTCTTTTTAAATGTAACAGCTGACATGTAAATGATCGTCGCTGACTTATTTTTACGTCATTTTATAATTGTTACGGAAATGGACGGATTATAGCATATCCATGCTTCTAAATTTTTAATATTGTCAAGTCGTACATACTACTTATCAACCGTTTCATATTTTAAATAACAGGTAAACACATATAATGCTTTAGAGCAATATTTTCTATTTTTCGTCTGTGAATATGTTACGAACCAGATTTTTGTTAAAATCGACACACAATTCGCTACAATTAAATTCGGCAGGAGCTGCAGATACATTCTGACAAGAACGTCAAAATTTAAGGAAGTTTAAGATTAAGAATTAAGAATGAAGATTGAGGTTGAGAGGAAAACGATTAACAAAAAAAGAGACATTAAGAATACTGCAGAAGCTGCTGTACATACTTGATTCATTCTTCGCTTTTTGAAAATTTATTGAATGCTGAATTGCATTCTTCCAATGCAGTTTCATTATTGTTGTCTGACACAACCGCCAAAATTTAGAAGAGTTTAAGACTAAGAATTGATAATTAAGATTTTTGATTAATCGATAAACATTTCGCTACAATTAAACTCAGCAAGAACAGCAATCGGATACATTCGATAGTTGGGAATTTGCGGCTGCAGTTGACAGTAAGAGATTGTAATAAATCGGATTGGTTTGGAGAATGAAGCCGCGGCGACGGCAGTGGTGGCGGAATAGTCGGAATACGGAACCAAGTGGCGACGGGTGGTTCGTGGCCCCATTATGGTAATTATATGATAAATACAACAAGGCCTAAGGCAGTGTCTCCTCTCCTGCTTTCCACTTTCGCTGCAGCCCCAACCCCTTGCCCAAAATTCCCCCATCATTTCCCAACCACCGCGCTGTCCTCCTTCGCTCGACGCTAGTGAGAATTTTACATCTACGCCATCCACAACCTCCAATCCGTTTCCCTCCACCACTCTCCCCCCCCCCCCTCTCTCTCTCTCTCTCTCGCTTTAAATTTCCTTTAAGCTTACGCTTTCATTCATCATCGAACGTAAAGCACACGATTTCCCTAAATAGAAAGAATTCAAACTAACTACAAGTGATATTGTGCGTTTAAAGTATTCGATTATGGACCATGAAACGAAATTTCTGTGATATAATAAAATAATATATTTACTTTCGTATATGCAGGATTAGTATAATAAAAAAAATAGTAGGTGCAGAGTATGATTGATAACTGTTGTTTGAATGCGCAGTGCAATGATTTTGGTTTGCACGGATTTTTCAGTAGCAGCATAATTAGTACGAATTTGCGTTTGAAAAATTACGACTCCCCTGCCAAGGCTAATTGTGTTTTGTAAAAACAGCAATTAGCATTTGAAATGATCCTATTGTATATTCTTCCGCATCGACCGCGACATTGAATCTGTGGTTGTTTAATCACAACCTCTTCTCTTTCAGAACTCTCATTCAAGTGTAAACGAGAATCTGCATAATTTTTAGCTCTCCTGGTATCGATTTGGATACCAATGACGGTGCCTTTTTCCCTCTGTCCAAATATACCTCCAACCTTTTGTTCCTCTTTATCTCAAATGCCGGCATTCGAATTGCTAAGTAATCACTTGATTGGACTAGAAACAATAAGGAAAATGGCACTGGGGCGGCAAATCAATTTATCGCTTCGAGGAAGAGAGCCTTAATTAGGAGACTGTCGATCACAGTCTAACCTGTTTAAATACTTGCGATAGGAATTACACTAAAAACGAAGAGCTGTCTTATACAATCATGGAGCGTTTGTATTAGTTAATTTTCAGTATGGTGAAATTATAGTATAAACTTGCACTCAAATTGTCAGTGAAAATTTGTATGTTCACTCAGAGGCACAATTAACAACTTAACAACCCAGCAACCATTTACGATGGTATAACGAATCATTAAACCAATAAAAACGTTACATTACTATAAATATATGTTTGATTTTTAATAATATAATTTTCCACAATTAGCATTTGAAGACGAATGATTATACACGTATTAATGTAATTTTTGTGTGGGTTTGACATTCGATTTATGTAGAAGAGACTCTTGCACAGTTTGAATCTCAAAAAATAGTTAATAATGCAATTCTGTTGTAGGATTAACGAATGTTTGGAGGCTGCAATTAAATAAATAAATATTTTACGTCTCATCTAAAATTCAAACATGCTTAGTGATTCTTAATTTCAGTATTGTTTCACGGAAATAATTAATAAATAAACACAGGTAAACTTGGTACGTTATTTATGTTTTTATCTTTTCTGCGGGATTGAACATCCACAAATGGAGACTTCACAAGCAAAATTAATCAGAAATCATTCTCTTATTGTTATCTCACAAGAACGCCAAGGTTTAAGAGAGTTTAAATTGAAGAATTAAGAATACATATTAAGAAGAAAAAGATTAACAAAAAAGGGACAAAGTAAGAATACTGCAAAAGCTGCTGTACTTGATTTAATTTTCACTTTTCGGGAATTTATGAGTATTGAATACTGAGTTACAATCTTCCAGTGTAATTTCGAAGTAATAGTCTGAATCTAGTAATGAGTCGTAAACATCGACAAAAGCAGTGCAGCCTTGGGCACTTTACTAGTCGAGTGCATGTGATAGGATTTCTAGGACTGCCTAGACGCCGCTAGGCATCTCCCTAACCGAAAGCCTTCCCAGTAACCTTGCGCAGCATGTGGTGTAATTCGCTCATCCTTTGGTAGGGCGCCCGGCTTTCCGAAGCCTAAATCATCTTTCCTTCGAGATTCAGAATACCCTTAAAGGGTATAGGACGCATCACGCTCTTTTTTTCAGTGCTTTGAAGTAAATTGAATACAATGATACTGATGTGCTGCCTCATAGAAATTGATTTGAATGATTTTTGTCTAATAATACGAGCCTAAAGACTATTAAAAAAAATGAAGAAGAAATTAGACTATCTAAGTATTATCTCGTTTTTATTTCTAACCTTTTTTATTCCATCCATTCTATTCCATTTTAACACCAACAAAAAATCTATGTCAGTATTTTAGTATTAACCAAGATAAAATAAAAAGAGATTTATAAACAACTTAAAATGCAATCGGAGAACATATTTAGAAAAAATCATTTTTAACATAATGGTAGCTTCGACGGATGCCAACTATTGTTTAGTGGAGCTTTTATTTTGGTCCAGCGAAAGGAATATTGGTCTTCGTTACGAAAGAACTAAAGCATCCTCTACCTTCAATAATTGACACTTTTCAACAACTTTCAAATTGCGAAACTATTCATACTGCAAGTAGATTAATAAAATAACTCTTAAGCATAACTGCATGAAGTGTATACGGTGATTTACTTGCAATTAAATTACTGCTATATCGGCATACACCGATGTATGTGGGATAATTAAAAGTTATCAAGTAATTTTAATTGTGCACGAATGCTTCTCAAATTGCGTACTATTCATTAAACATAACATTACATTGTATACATAAAATATACAATATGCTACAATATTTAAAACAAATCTAACCAATAGTGGAGTACGACAGTTTTGACTCAAAAGCAAGTGTATCACCGTGTGCAGGATGATTTACTTGATCACTATCTATTGTTTTCACAACTAGTTATTTTTATTGTACAGGACTGTTTTCCAACTTTTCTTTGCAACCTATAAATTATATATAATATTATATTGTACGAACAGTATATGTAATATAATAATAGTGAGATATTTTCTTCAACACATTGTTCCTGATTCGGCGTAAGTCGTCGCAATGTAAGGTGCGACTGGTGATTAGTAAATTATTTTTCCCAGCGATCTATATTATACATATAATTTAATATATTATTATATACATCTTCAAACAGCACGTCTGACAAAAAGTGGCGTACAACAGTATTAATTTAAAAGTAACTGAATCACCCTGTACATTTACTATAATTATGCGAATTGAAATATCTAAGAGTTATTCTATAAAAATTCTTAGAAAGTGATCTTTATTAAAAGAACGATGTTTTAATCCTTTGGTCTGAAAAATCAATATTCTTTCAACTAGGCTGAACTAAAAGCACCACTAAACGGTACTGTAAACTGTACAAATGTTCGTGTCAATGCTCCCTTTCTCGTTTCTTTTTCTGATGGCAAATAGGCGACAAGCATAACAAAACGCTATAATCGCACGGTTTATCCCATTCATCTTTCCGACCGTGACCGGAAACGTCAGGGTGGCAGGCAGCAGCCGCTGAAACTCATCAAAGGAAAGCCAAGAAAGCGAGTGTGTTTATATAGCCGCGGCTTTTCGCGTGTGTGCGTACATATGTAGACAGGTGTGTGGGAATTCCTCAACAGGTGGTCACTCGTACAGTGGGGCTTGTGGTACTCAGCAGCGGCTTGCTGGCTAACCATCCGTCAAGAGCTTTGTGTGATTGTGCTGTGTAGTCGGTACCATCACTCCTTCCTGGTACAGTCGGACTTCGCACTGACGGAAAAAAATTGCTCCCTTTCCGCCCTTGATCCAATTGCCCTTGGTCCGACTAAACTCTCTGTTGGTCTTTTTCGGCTTTCGGTACGTTTAAACTATTATCTCGAAATTTTATTTTACAAAAGTTCGATACAACGAACACCATTGTTGTTCGATTGTTTGGTTATTTGGGATGTGTCTGGTAGAATAAAGACGATTAGTGTTGTTATACTATTTGGTTCCTGTAATAAAAAATCGTTGATAAAAGAAAGATACGGGATCTTTTGTTGTAAGAAATATTTACTATGGCATTGCACATACAAATCGCAAAGTGACATATGCAAAATATTCGATATTATATCCCGAGGCAATGTATAGACAATATATGTATGTGTGTTTCATATGATTTGGTAGCGTTTTATTAATTGTTTTTCACAAGTTACTGGTGTCGAATTATTCCTGACCCTAGCGTCAACCAGGTGGGGTTAAATTAACTCCAACCGTTTATTTTAAAGTGCATTTTTTATACCCTACATATTTTTAAAAATTAAGCCCACATGGTTCACGGTCTGATGGTTTTTACCTGGTTCACTGAGGATTAAAGTGGTAAATGCTAGTAAAATTCTACCAGTACTAAATGCTATCCTTAAAAGTAACGAGTATGCTGGTTTCATTCGTTCTACCATTGCACAACTACTTATTGCATACCTACAAAAATATGCTAAGCATATTCTCTTTCGAATGTACTTTAACACAAAAATTCATGGTTTGTTCGTGGGAAAGATATACATAAATGAATCGTGTCACTTAAATCACCATAAAATAATAAAATTTGGGAATACACATTTGATACCTTATAGTTTAGAAAACATTTCATTTCGAAGTATCAGCACGAGTGGTAGGAGAAACATACAATTTTTATTGCGCCGGAAAGTAAAGTTACTGAACAATGACGCAAGAATAAAATAAATAACAAATTGATCATTTAGTCGTCAAAAAAATAAATATAAATCATGCCATTGAAATAGTAATAAAACATTAAAGGCTGGAAATATAGTTTTGTTAGGTTATAATTTAAAAACCACACAATTGGGAAATCTATTTTTCGAAAATGTGAGCACAACTTACAGAGAAAACGTCAAATTCTGATTGTGTCAAAGAGTAAGATTATTCAGCAGTAGTGTAAGACTAATATGCATAAAATTGATAATTTATTTACCAAAAGAATACAAACACACTATACCATTTAAATCACAATAAAACATTAAAGGTCGATAATACACTTTTGTTAACGTATATTATAAATCAAGACAAAGGCAAAAACGGTTCTCATGTAATAGCAACGATTAATATTAAACAAAAGCGACAATTTCGTATAACGTGATCATTCTGGAAGCATTCTTCATAAAGCAAAAAAAAGTTTCATCCCGATGCATTCATCGGAGAAACGTCACTCGATATATCAATAAAAAAAATATATATATATATATATATACATACGCGACGAAATGAAAACCGCCTTTTTGAAAGTTTGAAAGTTGGTTAAAAACATAGAATTACCAAATCTATATTTCGAAAATATGAGGACAAGCGGTAGAGAAAGCATTAAATTTTGAGTGCGCGGGGAATAAAGCTACTGAGAAGAGGAGTTTGAGAAGGGTAGCTGGATGCGTCTGGATTTAAAGCGTCGTCCGTGAAAGCTTTCTGGAAGTGGTGAGGACTTGGTCGGATATGGTATAAGAGGAAGCGAAAATGGTTGGAGACGGAAGAGGGAGTGGGAGTATCACCGGCGACTGAGAGATGCGCGTGTTAGAGTGTAAGTGTTAAGATCTCAGAGTGCATTAACATGGCCTGAGGGCAAGATGAGTACAACCCTTCTTACATCTGGATCTTGAGATGAGATCTCCTTGGGGTACGAGCTACATTAGGATAGCAGAAAGGAGAACCTTAATTGCATTAAAAACGCCCGAGGCCCTCGAATTCTTTTCGTTGCACAGTTCTGGGCAGGAGTAAGAACTTGCAAAACTCGTATATTTGTTAACCGTTACATTGTAGAATTAATTTTGTTGTATTTTTGCTACAATTTTGAAAGTGTCAATTTTAAAACAAAAACAAAATTCTTTGATCTTCAAGCTTTCTGTTTTTTTGTGTTGCTTGCATACCTGGGTATCATACAGTCATACGCACAGACATCAATATTTATTGACATTGCATTGATTCAACTTCACCCATATTCACTTACTCATGATTAAAAAAATCAACCATAGTGCAATAGATAATCTTTGAGAAAATACAATTTAAAAAATCAAGTTTCGAGAATGGTCATGCCACAGTGCTGCCAGAGAAATTTCTAAACACAAATTTGAAATTTATCTTTTCGAAAGTATGGCACAACAGTTTATTACATACCCATCGATTTATATTCACATTTCAACCCAATTCAATTCAGAAATTTCCTTAATTGACCATACTTTAATGCTAGTATGTTACAATTAATTTCGCCAACTTTAAATTCTTGAAAAATGTCGATTACAGAAAGAAAACATGTTTTAATCATAAACTATTTTCCACAATTTTCTTGTTACTAGTACATTTACCGTGAAATATCACTTCGTATTTATCAAAGTTACATTATGATTTCGAGTTTGTTTACATTTTCTCATTTATCGATGACTAGAAAATTCAACAATAATCAAATGTCAACGCTTAATGATTAACGAAGCGTAACCAGAGTGCTATAATGTGCCGTTTGAACATCATCTGAGCATTAACCACTTATAGATTGGATCAAGAGAAAACCAATAAATATTAAGCAGAGGCCAGCTACAAATCTGAGGGCACATACAAGCCCGTATTTTACTACCCCTTCACTTTTCTCACTTTCACTCCTCTTATGGACGTAGGGAAAAAGGGTTCGCCCTTTTTGCATTCCTCTTATGAATTATTAGGTTGGCGGACCCGTGGGGTAGACACCGCAGTATTTAATTTTCACTTTCCATTAAAACAGAATGAATTTTTTCGTAATCGTATACTTCGCGATGAAAATAGAGTTTGTACTTTGTTACCCGGCCGCCGATCCCTTACCGCAGCGCGTTATTCTCTGCCACAATCCAATCCAATTTTCTAATCTGTTTTCCCTGATACTATAAATTCAACGGTAGACGGGAAATTCTTTTTTAGTCTTTGTACTGCGACATTCGATTATAGTTAAATTATCAATTATGAATAAGTGAACAAAAATAGTGCTAAAGTAATGCAGTGTTAATAAATAAGCAGATATTTGCTTCATATATGTTAACAACTTTTGACCTGATAATAACAAGTATCCTAGTAAAGATTGAAGATTAAAAAATACTTTCTTCCTTGATAATTGACATTTTTCAAAACTGGTTGGATACATTAATTATTGTTTGGTTTTCACATTCCTTGCAACATTCCCATACACAAAAAAGCTTTTTGTACATTTATTAACATTCTATAAGTCTTCTATGACGCGAAGGGCGATATTTATTATTAATGGAGTAAAAGTTTCAATTTCTACCTGACTGATTATTATAAACGTCAATTTACTAAGACACGATTGTATTAAACAGTACTATGAATCTAATGGCAGTCGAGTAAAAAGTAGTATGCACCGATGCCAACATAACACACAGCTAAGATATCCAAAGAAACTTAATACACACTTAGACATGTTTTTATTACACTTATTATACTAAAATAAAGAAGATAGTCATAAATACGTCTGTTCTAGTTTCTTCACAACGACAAAAATCAGTAGAAAGCACCTAACCTTAAAATTGTTAGCACCGGGAACAACTTCATTTAAATGCCTCCGATTAATAGCAATTATTAGCACTCGCAACTAACCAGTGCGGAATGGGACTAAAAGATAAAAGATACCCAAAGAAACTAAATATTTCCGGAACCGCTAAACAAATAGTGGTCACAAGTGGTACGACTAACTTTAAAGTCGGTCGCACTATAAAATCTTCATTTGAATGACTGCAATTAATTAGTCGTGCTAAGTGCGCACGTGCGAGTTATTATTAGCCCTGGCAACTAGCCGGTGCGGAATGGGGCTGAAAGATACCCGAAGAAACTAAATATATCTGTACGTACCATATTTCCCTGGAACGGTGGAAGAGGGTGCGTGCGCGTATGCACAACCTTTTTTCTATATTCCTGAGAATTGTTTATTATGTAAAAGCAGAGCATTTAGGGTCGCACCACCTCTTGCTTTATCGCTTTGGGGCTGATCCGCGTTGTCTTCTACTCCGCTGAACCGGGGCTAATCCGAAAGGGGTGACACACTCTACTATACATATCGCCCAAATACATACACACTTACTCCCACACACGAGCGCCACGCAAGTGTTCGAACACCGTTAATAAAGGTGGATCTTTATACTTGCACGCCTTCGGACATTTACGTTTTCGCACTTCCTCCTAGCAGCACATTTGAATTGAAAAGCAGGGCTTTCGTATCTGTAAAGATATATACAGGCTATTTCATGAATGTTGTAATGACTATAACTATCATGTACGGAACGGAAATGATGATTGCTGTTTTCATTCGCCTTTCAATTCACGCTTCCTCGCCAGAGAACATTTCAATTGAAGGACAATTGCTTTTATATTTGTAAAGATATTTACAGGATGTTTCACAAATACCGTATGCCTACAATCATCTTGTAAGAAGTGGAACAATAATGATTGCTCTTTTCAATATTCTTATTCGGTCCTTATTTCACACTTTCTCAAAACAGTACACTTGAATTAAAAAGCAGTTTTTTATATCTTCCCTCGTACATACCGAAATAGCACATAACATCATGAAGACGACTTCTTTATCCGATTTTCATGTCCACACGTTTCACAACATCCGTAAGATGTTTCAAAGATGTTTTATTATTTCATTGTTAAAACGTCACCGATGCCTCATCTTTACGTCTACCTTTTTGTGGTGCTTTTAGAGCATCGCAAATACGTGACGTAAAAGACGTTTTGGCAACGTCTGAACTCTATATCTTTTGAACGGTTTAACATAGTAGAATTCGAACACCTAACCATTTATAAAATCTTTAAAATTTATGTCTGGTGGACTTTAGATATACTATATTATAAGCACAAAATACTCTAATAAGAAGTTCTTAAAATTGTTACATAATTGTATATATTGTTATTTGTATTACATATTTTGTGCATATTACTGGAAAATGTGTACGGGGATAAAAAATATATTAGCGAAGGGGAAATATATTAACGGGGATAATAAATATATGCGAAAGGATGATCAATAGATTCTTCTAATAGTATATATGTATTCTCTAAACCCAACATTGATTTTACTGAATTAACATTTAAAAATACTGGTTATAGAATATAGTATAATAATATATACATATTGAAAATCGTACCTTTACGTATTAAAGACGTATTTAAAACGCCTTCTACTCATCTTTTTGCAACTTGGTCAGGACGCGTTCTACACGTGTTATAGTATTTATAACGTCCTTTATATATCCTTTCGGATGTATTGTGGACGCCTATAAAATGTCCGATGTTAATCGGATATCTGTCAAACGCACGTGTGAGACGTTTTCGGGATATTGTCAGACATCCCAAAAACGACGCAAATATCTCTATCGGGCGTTTTAAAGACGTTTTTATAACGTCATTGTGCTATGTGGGTACAAGATGCTTTATAAATTGCATATTGACTATATACATGTCGTAGGGGGTGGAGATGATAATAAGTCTTTTCAATATTCTCATTCCATCCTTAATTTCTACTCAGTAACACATATGTATAAGAAAGTAGAGAGTACAAAATAAACATGCACTTTTTATTCCAATTCCTTTATAAAATAAGGAAAATACTACCAGCTGTATCTCCTTTATATTTTTCGATATATTAAGGATATTTTGACAACAATTCCAAGTGCTTTGCAAAATATTATCCTGCACGAACGGACAATTACACTTTTGTGTCTCTGTCACATAGACTTTCCAAAAATGTTGGAGGACCCATTTACATTCTTAAGTGACGCTATATTACGATATGTTAAACCAGTGTGAAGATTAAATTATCTACTATCTTACTAGTTGTGTTCCACTGACTGGACTCCGCAAAGAATTAAACGTTTTATAAAAAGATAAGCCTGCGTATTTCGAAATGTGGTAGAATATAATTATTATTAATTTAAACAAAAATCTGTGTTACAGGTAGATGATCGTGGTAGAATACTAGGAGTACCACAATGTCTTAATAACGCAGGATCGCTCTCAACTTCACCGAGCAGTCCTGAGGAATCAATCACTCTGTGAGTACTATATCAAAAGAATTCTTTTCCTTCATAAGAACATTGCTTTTCCATATAAATGACATGCAAAAATTTCTAAATGCAAGGGCCATATATAATTTGAACAAAAATTTGCATATTTATATTTATGGCATTTGACAATGTGAAATATAATTCGAATGTGAAAAAGATCTTTTTATTCGTCAGAGGAAAAACGTTGGTGGAATTAAGGTAGTTGTGCTACAAATTATTCAAAATTCAAATATAACCAAAAAATAAATGTTCAAAATGAACATGAATCCTTGCACACATACATGTATGTGAAAAGATCACATACATGTAGAAATACAATCACACAATATAAATGACCTGCTAATTGTGGCAATCCTGCACTTTCACTTTTATAAGAAAATGATATACTTTACAGTTCTGAATGTTATTGTAATATTCATAACATACTCTTCTATAGTCCTGTAGCTTTTATCTGAATAGTAAAATCCATTTTAATGCTAAAATTAAAAGAGTTACATTTGTACTTGCTGGTGATAGCAAAGTACGTACTTTTTTAATTGAAATTATGTTCGTGATACATAAAAATAAAACATACAAATTCATAAAAATTTCAGGGAATTCGTAAGAAAATGAATTTGTGTGACAACTACCTTGATAAACTCTTGAAGGAATTTGCAAAAGTTTAATGGTAACCCCTCAATTCAATAGCGGGAATGTCCATAAAAAAGAGCAACATTCCGTATTTTTTTTAACGCGAATAATTTAATTTTTTATACGCCTCAAACAAAATAAGCTATTCCCATATATTCTATTGCAATGGAAAAATTATTTACCCAGAGCACATGTAATTTGAAAATAAATATCGAAAAAACCCAAAAAGCTCTTGGTGGGAAGTCGGAAAAGTCAGGCTTCTTGCAAACGGATTTGTTTTTTTGCAATTCCGGAAAGTTATTATCACCAATAATAAACCTGTTATCCACGCCTGTTGTCTGTTTCCAAATTTGTCTCTTGTCACGACTTAAAAAAAGCATTCTCTATGTATACTTAGAGTATAAATATAATGACTGGATATATGCAAAATGTGATAAAAATATGAAGAACTTGATTCAAAATGCTTTAAATTATGTTGTTATAATCTCTATATAATTATGATATAGTTTATGTAGCCAAATTTGCATTTTATGCAACATTATTATCACCTCAAAAAATTCATATTTTTGATATCAAATCAATTTGAATATTTTAAAGAAGATAATGTAACTCTAAATTAGAAGACTAAGAAAATATTTCCAACTCAGATACTTTCATTGTGCGTTACAAAGTTTCACTAGAAATGTACAACTCTGTGTATGAATTTTTGCATTATTCCTGCTTTTACGGAGAAACGACAAATAAACTAAATGAAAAGGAAGTTTCGAAGTTCGCCCGAAACTCGGCATACTTTGAAGTTTTATTGAGTTAATTACAAGGAAGTTGAGTCTTCTGGCTCCATGCTGAGGAATGTCGAAAGTGATAAGTTCGCTTAAAGTTTGTATTAAAATTAGCTTGGATGGATTTGCGAATATGCGAGCAGTTACCAGCTGTTCACAAGCACTACGTATTGTTTGGAAAAAGACAGACACAACTTGAAAGACATAAGTTTGACAAAGATTGATTTAAAAATGTCAGTAAAATTGTTCAGTATAGTTAAAATGTTTCATTAATTGTAACAACTGTCTCGTTTTTTGAAAATTGACGCAAGTTCTCTGCGGTAATCGAATGTGCGAATTACCATTCAAAAACTTTTATATACATACAAAAGAATAGAATTTTTTCGTACAATTTATGCAAAAAGATCAAAGCCACGAACATTTGGATTGTAACGGTTTTGGTCCCAAGTAGCGATATTTGCATGGCGTAACATCATAAAATATTGTCAGTCGAAACAGGTGGGAAACGAATATGAGCACATGACAGTTAAGATCTACCATTCATAAATGATGTTTCTACGAATTACTAACAAGTACTGTAGTAGCAGTGGTTATAAATGTCAAAGCTCCTGAAAATAATTTTCCGTTTTGAAATATCTCTTGTATACATACTTAGAATATAGTACGTTTGCAATATGCAATGAAGATAACAACAAACTCTTTCATAGTAGTCTATATTATCTTTATTCCACTTATATACTTCTGAAATTTTTGCCTGTCTTTCTTACAAAAAATAATTTGCGCTATATAATTGTTAGCGAAGAAACTAACAACTTAGGTTTAACAACTACAAACTCTCAAAATATTTGATTTGGAGGAAATTATCTCCATATCGGATCAATCGATATGCTCAATATTGTTTAAACAAATTTCAATCGAAAGTAATTTAACTGGTATTACATCACGTAACTGATTGATATGTTAAATTATTCCAAGCGTATGCATATTGTCTTGTTCTTCTGCAAACGGTAGATGAGACTGGCAAAGTATCCCTCAACTGAATTATTTATACCACTTTTTTATAACACTTGCGCCCAAGGGCGGAAGGGTAACAATATATCACTGGAAATAGTGGGCGTATGACGTACCCAAATCGTGCTATGTTTTTGCTTAACAAAGCGAAATGTATTATGTGTCAGTGACAATAATCATATTCAGTACGACATAGTAGAGATGATATTCTATTATTATTAATTAGTCGTATTTTCTTTAACTACTGTCACGGACATAAACGGTTGAGTTTTAAAGTGATAAAATGTATATTTCATTTAATTTATTTTTAAATAATGGTGTGGGACAACGCAAAACATCTGATGTGGACACATTTGACATAAGACATGGCTATATAGCACTATAAAAAATAGTGTTTGGTGAATATGAAATTGGAGTGCTTAAATACTCTTGTCTTGAAGCACCCAATACTGCAGGTGCAGAGTGTTCATTGATTGGATGAAAGGTGCTCGTATTACCTAACAATTGTATAAATATTAAACACACGGAGACTGTCAATGATCATCTAGCAATTTCTGCTTACAATAACACAACTAATAGATAGTAATAAATGAGATAAGGCTGACTTATTTCATAAAATTAATCCTAGTTGACAATACTTGCTGATTATAAGGCATGATATCCACGCACGAGAGAATGGTAAGTATTTTTGCCTGATTGTGCCACAATAATGGAGTTCATCACTTTTGAATGTAAAGTTCCAAAAACATATGAACGAACTTATGGACAGGCCTAACCAATTTGAATTCCTTTTTGAATTACTTGGCTATTATACATCATACATAAAACTATTCCTTCTGGATACAAGCAAACTCTGTTAAAGGCGAACAGTGGAATGCATTTCTGAAACAGTAGTTATTTGATAAGGTATGAAGAGTTGGCAGATCCCGCAATCCGTCTCGGCCACACACATTGCGGTCTGAAGTGGGAAGCTCGAGAGTGTTCTGTCAACTTCATTTCGCTTAGAGGCTCGCTACCTCCAACTCCGCACCCCGCATTTCCACTTCCCAACCCCTTTTCTTCTCTTCGTCTTTATCTCTTCAGAGCTCTAACGATTTGCTAGGATCGAGCTGCATCTGTAGGCTGCACGCGTCCACATCTCCCGAAGGATACGCGCCACTCCCGCTCGGGCTTCTTAGAAAACGCCCCCAAATAAATGCGGCCTTATCAACTGCAGGGTTGTTCAATCCACTACTCTTTTCGCCCCGAGTGTTTCGGTTTCTCTTATACTCCTCCTAGAACTGTTATTTTCGTCTTTCTATTAATAACAATCTCGAAATTGCATCTTTATCGCCACTTTTTCTTGTTTATTTATTTAGTGTTAAATCAACTATGTCATTATCAGTGAGATAAAATATATGTAATGTAGGATGCTGTGCGTGTTTTAGAATCAGTTCTATTTTCAAAAACTAGTAATTTTTTAAAAGAAATTAGGTTTATTCTATTTATGCTGCTTATTCTTTGTATCATTGATTGCACAATACTGCACGATGATAGTTGATTGTTCCCACACGTTGAATAATTATAAAATCGTTGAACAATATTAACACAATGGATTCCAATCATCAAGTATTTTCACTCATTAGTAATTTTACGTAATAAATCAGTCTTATCATATTTATTGCTGCCTGTTAGTTGTATTATTATTTGCAGAAACTGCTACATAAGCATTGATACCAACATCGTTGATTTTAAGGCAAACACATTTCTGCACAATTGGTTGCAAAAGTGTCCAGGCAACTTGAGAAATTACGATAATAACCAACTGACTGTTTTTGCAGTTTTTATGTCCCGTAAATCTTTCTGCGTCGTCATGTTATTGCTTTTTCAATATTTTATAATCCAAACAGTGATGTATCTCCGATTTATAATTTTAGAGTGCATAATCGTAAACATTACAAAATAATTATTATCAATATGTTTACTGTGATGGAAAAAACTTTAATAAATAACATTGTCAATATTCAGAAAAGATTAGTTAGAAAAAGTTATACGAAATAGGACTAGCAAAAGTAAAGTCGGTCAGATCTGTAATGATTGGCGCGGCCGAAAACTTTCGAGACCAACTGTGCTTTTGGCCGGCAAAAAGGGAGTGAAAAAATGACCAAATTGGAAGAGCAAATATGATGTTGAACCGGGTAGGATGCATGGACGTGCGAATTCTAGTCGCTGGATGGGGCAGAGTGATCGAATTACTTTTTTTCAAAACGAGAATAACTTGCATGTGCAAAAATGCTCAAACTACGTTACTAAATCGTTCAGAAAAAAACTAAATTCATTGCTCCAATCCAGCACTCGAACCTTTCATGGTAACGTTTTCATCGCATCTCAAATTATCTCCGAACTCTCCAATTTCATTATAACAATTTCGCAACTCATCCGCAAATTATTACTAAATGTGAAATATTATTAACGACACCAATAGCCGAAGCTTCTTAAAGCAAAGCATATTACTACCCCTTTATTTATGTATTTTGGATTCCTTTGCAACTACATAAAATTTTCATTTATGTCACTGAAGTTAACAGAATAAAATATACAGAGGGTAAAACGGGTGATCGAATCCCCCGATTTTCTGGAATGAGCTTTTTTAAAGAAGGAAAAATTCTCTTTTGAGAGCATTTATTTTCTCTTGAAAAGGATACTTTCTTCTTTAAGAGAATGTGTTTTTTCTTAAAAAAGGAACTTTCTTCTATGTCAAAATTTACCCCAAGGATGGGGTGTGTACGAATACCTTTTCTATCCACTATTTGTGTACAATTACTTAATTATTTTAGTCTTAAGCTAAATTGTTCAATGCAAGTCATAAAGGTTTAGGTATCAAATAATATTCTATGGTTACATTTTAGCCATAAACGGCAAAGTTGTAACCAGCAGGAGTGCGTACTTACTGATACTTGCCACTGTTAGATATTGGTATCGATCCAAAAGCTTAGTCCGATGTTAGTTGGACTGAGCAGGGTCCCTTCTTATCACCCCCTTTCCCTGTTAGCTGCTTTCCATGCATACCCGGCTCTGCCGCCCCTTCGTTCAACCCTTTAGGGCAGTCTTCCTGACGGATATCAGCATTAAACCAGTATTGACATCCCTTTTCGTTCCTCTTTGAAGTAGACCTAGATAATACAATCAATTTTTCTAACCTTTCCCCTCGGGATCGCCGTCATAATTATCATCGTTAATTTTAATTGCTAAAATTTGTCTGGTTACAGAAATATACTTTAATTCTGAGATAACTCTGAAACATTTATGGCAGAGAGTGTACTGTGGCGAGGATATAAATAGCAAAATTATGCCTTCTTAATTCTAACAAATACTCCCTTACAATATGTTGTATATAAGTTGCTACTTGCAATTATTGCTACACGGGAGAAATCTTCCCTACAATTTTTTCGCAATCTTAAGTCATTTGCAACTGGCTGATTGTAGTCAAGCGTTTGAACATGCGCTATTTATTTCTGAATTAACATTATTATGTTGCGAAAGGAATTATTCATAAAACCGTGAGTATTCAAAGTATAAATTGCCTTGAATTGTGTAATATTACGTAAAAGAATCTTTGAAATTTGTAAACGACAAATAATTTCAGTCAAGCTTTCCAAGTAGTTGTTCGTGTTTACATAGATACTCACCACTGTATGTATATTGTTTATGACTGAAACATGTTTATTTATATGCTCATCCCTGTAAATTGCTATCCTTATCACTATAAATATTTACACTTACTATGAACTATCTATTATTATTACTTTGATTCTTTGCGAATATTGGAACTTTACATTACTTATGATACAGAAAGGCAGTAGAATTGAAGTCGGCTGAAGAAGGGTTCGAGTTGCTTGTGCTCTGAGCCGAAGGCGAAGGGCTACTAGCCCATGGCGCAGTGTGGCTGTGAAAATTCGTGCGGTGGTCGCACCCCCAGCGTTACTATAAATCAGCCGAAATTTGTTATGCGCGGCACGCAGATGCTTTTGTTATATGAAAATATGTGCCGCGATGGGATGATGTAAGTATACCCCGGTAAAACATATCCCTAAGAGCCGTATACCCTCGGTCAGGTCGCATTTGTCCTGGCTTGCGCTCAGACGACCTCCGAGGTATCGTGTTCTGTGCTCTCTTTAATTACACCCGGAAAGCCCGGCCACTAGCTACTCAAATAAATAACAAAGATAGCCGGTACTTCAAACCGGTCAACAAAGCCGCCACCACTTCTATTGATTAAAACTTTAATGAACCCCAAATGCACCTTCATTTTTTTTCTTATTGATGTTATTGTTGGCGGGGGGGGGGGGGGGGAGGGGTGGTACTAGACCGGCAAACAGAAATTGTTAATGAGGAGAGGTAAACAGTTTCACGATATTAAAATGGAAAAGACTTTTCTAGTTCAGGAAGTATTAACTAAATATTTATATGTCCAAATTTTCAATGTCCGATGAGGCCTGTAGCACTTCATTAATTACAGCTTTAATAAACCCTGAATATAACTTAATAAGAAGGAAATATCAGCCGGCAAACAGAAATTGTTACAGCCGAAACAGAACGGAATTTAAAAAAAACGTAGAGAGTTTTCTAGTTGAGAAAGTTCTAATCATATATTTTGCCTAAAGATCCAAATCTCTAGATTTAAGATTTACAAAGACATCTTAATCATTTGTTTCATGAACCAAAATGGGTATAGATTTCACCATTGAAGTAAAACATCATAGCAAATAGAAATTGTTAATGTCGAAAGGACATTAGAGAATAGTTGGAAAGTGTTAAAACAGGGAGAGAGCTTTCTAGTCGAGGAAGTTCTAACTAAATTTTTTGCCTAAGGGTCCGAATCTGGAGTATCCGATGGGGAAAGGGGCGTCTAAGGGGAATACAGCTGTGGAAGACGGCGTCTTCGGAAGATAAGGTCCGAGGATGGACAGGCACTTAAAGTAGTGGTCTAAGTAGCGCTAAATATTTAATAAGATTTCGATTGGTTTAAGACACTGCCCGGCTGAAATGCACTTCGGCACAAAAAATCATCAAAGAACACTACGTGCTCTTGACATGAGGGTTCCGAGCAGCCGGTGAATTCGGACCTTTTCTTGCCCCTCTAGCAAATCTTGCCCCTTTAATAAATCCACGCTAACTACCGGCATTCATTCTCCTAGCAGGTGCTAGCATTTTAAAGCAGATAACATCGGACAGATGTGATCATTCGTTAACACAACCTTTTAAATTAGAATGATCTTTAATGGCGCCAATTGGATAGAACAATATTAATATTTTGTTAACATTTTCCATGCATAATAATATTACAAATGAGAATAAAAACTGTGCATTTAGTTACTTGTCGAAATTGAGACCTAATATCGTAAGGCATCCAGTATGTTAAACCAAAGCAACAGTAAAAAAACAGTCGAAATGCATCGATCGCTAACCTGCCGTGTCGTTAAAGTTGCCGATAAAAATATCATTCTATCATAAGGTTGAACTGACGTTAGCCTGCTAAATATCAAGAAATCGAACTAATAATAGAATAATCGTTAGATTTACTATTTTCCATTTTATTTTACGACGAGTCTGGATGCTCTGAATTAATGACATTAACGCGAATGATAAGAAGACAGATAAATGGAATGCCAGGAAAATCACTAGCCATTGGTTTTTTTATTGTGGGATAACTGAACTTTATTTTAGAACAACTGTGCCTGTAAAACTGTGTTCTCACTGATGGAACGATGGGAAGCATAGTTTTGATACTTTATGTTTCTTAAAAAACTTCCTGGTTCTCACCGAAAATTTGTGAAAGCTTGGAAAAAACCAAATACAAATGAAGCTGCAACGTTCTTCATGCATATATTCATTAATTATTCGTTATCATTCATCATGGCGCAGCCTGAATGGGCTACTATAAAAAAAAGCGTTTACGTACCATGATTCTTTACGTCAAGAGATGAAACATTGGCATGTACACTTGTGCCCCACCTGCAATAGTTTCCGAGATATTTGGGAAAATGTATTTTTTACCCCCAACTTTGATCGCCTTTGGAGTCATTCGGGTTAGAAACAGGCTGCTAAAAAATGATAGTTTGAGTGGTTTTTCAAGCCCCGCAATTTGACACCTTACTCGATGAAATCGGCGCGATACACCTAGGAAACTTTCCTTGCAAATCACATTAAAGATAGTAAAAATACGAACAAGTTCTGAGTATTTTGTTGTTTTAAATACACTTTTCCGTTTTTTCGTCTCCCGACTACTTTCAAGCTATCAACCATCAGTTTTTTAACCTAAGATATGATGAATGGTGAAAAAGGTGTACTTTATTAATAGTTAGAAAAACTACACAATTGGCTTTTACGAGCATATTGTCATTATAGTTGTTTGATACCTAAGCTTATTTATTCCTGAGCTTTAACTTTTTAGGTACTTTAAATATATAGCAAAAATAGTATAAATGCGACCGAACAGAAGTGTTTTTTATTCTACAAGAACTTTCACTATTTTTCATCTTCTGACTGCTTTCAAGCTACCAAGCATTAACTTTTTAAACTGAGATGCGCTGATTGGTGAAAAAGGTGTAGTATCTTGTTGAATCTTCGGTGCGGGCTTACTCTGTATCCTGGCTAATGCCAGATTCTGCCATCCTTTCTAAATCAGCCCTTCCTCTAAACTTGGAACTCCGAGATCTGCGGAGGGTTTAAGGTTTAAGGAAACCCCGCTTTCCAAGATTCCTTGAAGCTCGGTTAAGTACTAACGCTGATCCAGGCTTTTTTTCCACTCTTCCGACCACACAGCCGTCGCTCGTTCGGTTTCTGCCACTATGTTTACCTGTTACAAAATGCAGTTCCTACAGACTTAACTTTCAATTGTCGTTAATTGTAAGTTTTGTAATGCCAGGAAACGGAATGGAATATTACGTTTGGCTAGGTTTTTGTGAGACTATGCCAACCAAAATTTTCTTCAATAAATTGAAACGATATAAGGAAAAAGATATTCTAGAAAAAGGTACAGATAATAACTAAATTGATTGTTAACTTACACAATCAAGATTTGAAATAACTGAATACGTTTCCTTTTTGCCTGTTATTGATAGATTCTATCTTTCACATTTGGTAAATCGAGTCATTTTTACAATTTCTGTATTAATAAATTGTATAGTTTCTGTGTGCGACAATTTTACGGTGAACACTTTTTACGAACAAAACAGATATACCTAATCACATGGAAATTCTTATTGCCGAAAATAGTATGCACCCTTTGCACCATGAACATTGAGCTAATTTAGTATTCTATATTTTAAGAAACACTGTTGAAAATGTAAACTTTAATCTTTTTGTATAATTCAACAAAGTTATACAATGAAAACAGTCAGTTTTTCACACTTGAGTTGCAAGGGAAAATCCCATGCGGGTTCAATCGGTTTTACAAACTTCGTATGCATGTAAGGCGCGGTGCAAAGCAGGTCATGACATGTGTATGAGAAGAAGCTATTCGGGTGAAACGAACTCTGTAAGAAAAAAATCCCAAAGGGAAAGCCGGCAAAAGGGAAAAATCCCTTAAGAAAAAGCTGTCAAAACAATTATTGCATTGACATTCATCACTAACTTTTTTAATACTATAAAATGAAAATTAATATTATTGACACAAAAGCGAGGAAATGCAAATATTTCCTCGAAGTTATTTGTAATAATCTCTATTTTTAGATTATATCCCACTTGCCATTTTCATACAATTTATTTAGTATTGAATCTTACTTCGAGTGGCCCATTTTAGCTGGAAATGACATTCCAAAGTGGTTCATTTACGCTGAGTCATCCGTTTTACGCTTTGTATCCATCACAAGTTATGTTCCAATGGCAAATGAATGATATTAGATGTGTATTTTTTTATGAAAATACGGTAAAGGAACTTTAAAGCATTTCTTACATTTTGGCTGGAATTCAACAATACAACTAGAACTCATAAAACTCAAACTTGGAAACACACTCGTTTCAAATCTTTGCATTCTTCTGTAGAAATCGAAATTTCTATTACACACCTGTCGCCTAAATGCGCGTAGTAAGATGGCGCCACCAGTCAGACGCCGAAGTGCACCTCTCTTGGTGCAAATCTGCCAACTGTGATTTTAAATGTTGCTATTAGGCATACATAAACAAATAGAATGTTGCATATTAATGCTTTATACTGAATTATAAAGAGTTCGGAGTTTATGATCTACTTTGACCTTAATTTAGAGCGTTCTGAATGGTCAAGTGACATGACGACACTAGAAATGAGCGTTGGAGCATCGCATAAAAAATTAGAGGATGATGCATTTTAAAATAAATGTTGTTGAATGCGTCTGCGGTAAAATCACAACTATTTCCACTCACTAGTCAAAATCAGTTAGTTATAAACAATTTAAAACTGTTTAGAAAAGCTTCTTGAAGTCCCAGTTTGTAACTATTAAAGAAACACATATTCATTTTTGCGGAATAAAAAAGTTATATCTCATTTATCGCTACATATTAATTGTGTCATTGTTTGCGCGATCTGTTAAATGATCATTGACAGTTCCCAAATTTTTAGTATGTTATACTATACTGTCGTTGTTAAGTTCAAGGCAAATGCGTCTCCATGTACGAAAGAAAACGTTTTCATGAGTTCCGTAACATTTAAATAAAATCTGATCGCCCAATACAATTATTTCCAATGTAACATCACGCGATAAATGCAATAGTGCAAGTTATTTTCATGCGTAGTATAAATACACTGCAGTACTATAAAACTCTAATACACTAGACTTACAAGAAGAGTGTCAGACCTAACAGATCGAAAACTATTATAATTGTTTTTGTATATGTTTATAAACCAATATAGAATACTTCCCGAAAAACTCAGCTGCCATGATCAACTATAGGTATTTTCAAAATCATTGAAAAGACAGATTTGATCAATTCGGCGGCACTAAAATCCATTATTTTACAATGTCAGACCTGTCAGATCGAAAGTCCCAAACATATCTTCGATATTTGCTCATAATACAATGTAAAAAGCACAAGATTTCAGCTCTCATGATGCATTTCAAGTTTATAAAAATCTAATGGACGTATTTTTTAAGCGCCGTGGAATGCGAAAAATCTAACTTTTTTGATGATTTTTAAAAATACTTGTAGTTGATCGCGGCAGCCAATTTTTTGGACCAGTATTTTACATTGGTTTACGAACTTATAAAAAAGAAACGAACATAGGGGTCGACCTGACAGGTCTGATACTCTTCTTGTTAGTATAAAGATTTCATACGGACTCAATGGTTATCTAACAGTTTGTGCACAGATTAATGAACTTGATCAAACTGTTTTATCGTGTAAAATATATTGTTTTTTATGTGAGGATGAGCTATGTGTTTTTATGTTTCAAATAAAGAATACGCACGCTGAAAATACTCACCGACGCCTACTTTGCGGGGATAAATACACTTTTATCGGAACGCAATTCAGACGACTCCTTATAAACGGTTTCATCAGCGATGAAAGCCGGTAGAGGCGCTGACGCATTAACGTTCTGTACCCAGAATTCCCTGCGAACCTCGCATGGCCGCCTCTGAAAAGCAGTAATACCGAACTTCCCCGCAACTTAAGCTATGTATTGCGGAAGTCTTCGTCAACCGAGTCTTCTTCCTCGAAACTTGTCAAGGTCGATTGTAAGGACATTTCCCAATTCTGTTGTGGCGTCTGAGGACACGTGTTGCAAAGGAATCAACATATGTGTCGATGTACGGGTGGTTAAATTGTTATTTACATATGCAAATTTCATGATTTAACATTAACTCTTTAACGGTGCTTGACGAGTATATTCATCATGAAGAACTGATTACTTTTATGATAATGACGAGTCTGTTCCGTAAAAAATCGTAATTATTCTAACAAATGATAATTGTGTCTAGTTTCCTTTGAGTAAAGAAATCAAATGCGGAATAACTTTTTGCATTTTTATGAAAATATTGTGCAGTTTAAAATAAATGAAATAAAATTGCAAGAAATGTACTCGTATATACGAGTATGCATATACTGCGTATACTTATTATTGCTTGATTGTAACTACACAAGCAGATAGATATTTTCAGAAACATGCGCTCTGTTAAATTTCAGTATGAAATTACTGTTTGCATATGAAAACTTAATGATTTGACCCATTCACTATCAAGTCGGTACATTGTAAAAACAGAACAGATCAGATTGCCAAGTTATACAAATATCGAAATTGCTAAATTTAAGATACTTTTTATTATCTGATCTATTTCAAATATTGCACAAGTTTTTGTTTTGCCGAGGAACACAATTTGAAATAAACACATGACAAAAATGACGTGGAAAGAATTTCCATTGAAAATGGCTAAGGCTCACCCTCATTCTTACCGTGCTTTACCATTTGTCGTTCTATAACGTACTGTTAAAGAATTTTTCTTTATTATTTTAATTGACAACAAAAAAGTTAAATACGTAACACATGTACTAAGTAATTTATCTCATAAAGCACTTGCAATTAGTCTTTTACGGTCAAACTGGTAAATATTGCAAGAAAGCTGCATCCATTGAGTTTCAAAAACGTGGATAATGTTGTTCTGGTGTTCGCCATTTAGTATGTTACGCAATAATTATTGCAACTTCGCAAGCGATTACCTTTTTCTATTTATATCTCTTCCCCTTTAATTTTCAAATTCATTTCAAACCCATTTCAAATTAATCCAATCATTGCCATACACAAACATATGTTGCGAGTTTCTTGCGTCAGGTACATTCGTACAAAATTTGGTAAAACGCAGACATAAACAAGTTACCTTGCCATGTTTAACTTTGTTGGCGTATGTTTGCTGTTTAATAGTAACACTCTTTCTGACGTTGACCAAGAAACAGGATATCCTATAAATATTTCTGCAGTTTTTAACTTTGCAGTTGTAATGGCAGTGAAAAGGCTTCTAAAAGTGGCCAGCAATACTGGCCCTTTAAAGCCATGTTACACAGGACCCGAATTTCAATGCCTTTGCAAAACACATGCCTCACCAAAAGACGTGTCATTAACGACAAATCGTTGCGTCAGGTTTCGCGGAGCAATTCATCACCGACGGTCAAGAACATTTTGGTTGCTTGTACCCCAACATTGGCGTACAGCAAAGCCAGTAATTTGCCAGTAATTTGATTTTCTGCCTTATCTAGAAAAACATTTTTCATTTTAAACATTTATGCTTCTTTTCACTGTATGTTCGATGATAAAAGTAAAAATTGCTAAGATCAAAATAAATTTGTTAGGCGACTCCTTTATTGTTATTCTAATAAAAAGTCGGTCCTAATTCATATGAGAATCGCTACTACAACTCATACTCAACTGAAGACTGCGTCAAATGAATAAACTCTCGTAAAAACTTTACAAATTTGAGGGAAGCTCTGTATGAACCCTGTTTTACAGGACTTACGCGTGCCAATTGGAAATATAGAACTGTTGTTCTTATTATAAAGCTAATACTTGCTTCCAACTACTGTTCTTACAAATTGACCAGATATTATCTGCATTTGCCATGTACACTTGCCATCAATGTATTCGAGCATTCATATGATCTGCGAAGGTTTGGTAATTTAGCGATTATATTATTTTTTAACGAAGTGAACAAATTGTATACTAAAAGATAAGCAAGCAGCTTTAGTCGAGAAAAAAATTGGGAACAAACTGGCGAGACATCCATTTCTTGGATATTATGGGATGTTAAACATTTGATATGTGTTGAACTTGCTATTAATGTGTCAGAACTAAAATATGTTGCACTTGCAAATAAAATATCGGAGTTCTTTCATTATGAGATTTCGTAATTAAACAATTTATTTACTTTTCTACCGACGCTAAGTAATTTCATACTAAAAGCTAAAGCTGCAGCTTCAGCCAAGAAGCAAACCCTCCGATTCCACAAGTCCTTAATCTAAAGCGGCACCAATTAACATCCATTATGAATTAATGCTCGAAATTAGTCAAAGTGGGGATAATCACGCATGAAAGGGCGAAGCACAAGAATATTCATATATCGCCGATGTTCCGCTATGTGGAGATGCAGATGCCACGCATGGGTGCCACTCGAAGCAGTACACGCTAGGTCTAACCTGACCAGAAATGTTCCTCGGCTTCTGTATTTGATGTATGCTCCCTAAATGTTTGTGTGTCTAGCATAATCGGCCGGACTTAACCTGTTAATTTGCCACGCAATATGATTACGGCTCGCTGACACGCGAAGCGCAGGAAATGTCTGGTTAATCGGTAGGTTGGTTGGACGGGAAGAGCGATGTTTGACGAAAGAGTTGGGCGAATTTTGGAAAAAGAGGCTGGACGGGGGAGAAATGGAGGTCAAAAGGTGGGGTGACTATGTGGTAATCTGTATAAGGCTCTATAGAGAGACGTCTGAGCATTATAGACGTAGCAGTGTGCAGTTAGAGTTGGTGGGCCCTTCCCCTCAACTTTAGGGAGTGGTGAGGTGAATGCTAGGATGTGCAGAAGGGCTGGAAATCGGGTACGAAGTAAGCCCAAGGGGGTGGACAGTGCGCAGAACCCGCCCCCACTTTTTGCGGCGAAGCAGAAGGTTCCAGTTGCTCGCGCAAGCTTTCATCCCTCCTACAAAACCAAGAGATCGCCACCCCTAAGCGAACCTAAACATAGCACAGTAGCTCGCGAGCATTTCAACGGAGCGTGCTTTCTACGCAGTCGTGCGCCAGGAAGTTCCCTCGAAGGTATCAGCGTTGACAACGATGTTAACGCGTACGGCTTGCATGCTTGTGAGACTCGGAGTGGAATCGGATCGGCAGATATGTGGGTGGTGTCTATGAGGCGGTGAGAGCACTCTCGTCTGGATTGACAGTCAAGAAATCAAGTGCGGAAAGTGGGGTGCCTTTCGTCGGAGGAACCGATCCGTATCGCCTCCTCGGCGGAAGATCGTACCAGCTAGGCTTGGACGGATGGGTGCCAGACCAGAGGATCATGCCGCAGTGATCCTCGGCGAATTTCAGGTGAAATTTCTCGAGAGACAGACCCTTAAGCGACCGGGTCCACTTTTGAATCGATCCTAGTCCGAAGACAGAGTACTCTTTTCGAGTAGTTTGGAATAACTGGCACAGACCTGTGACATGCATCGGTTCCGTAGAAACCCCAAACCGTCGATACTTAAGCGACGAGCCCGCTCTCCTTAATGACATTCACTGAAACTGTACGCCCGAACGAAAGAACAGGTTTCCTGATTCTCTGGAATTTTTGTGTTCCAGGGTGGAACTGACCAGCGTGCCAGGTGGCCAGAATGCGATGGCGCATCTCATAAAACGTAAGTTGGAGGCGGAATCGGTTGGCTCGAGCCACAAGCAAACACACCAACAGTCGCAAATATTACATCAGCAGCAATTACTGATCAACAAGAAAGCCCCGCAAATAACTAACTTTCAAGATATGGAAGCGCCCGACACATGCACCAAACGAAGGCGGAAAAGTGTGCGGGACGACGATGTGAGGAAATCGATCGATCAAGCGGAATCCGGCAAAAATATCGCCTTGCCTCAAAAGAAGCGGGTCTTTAGTTCCGGCAATTCGGGCAGCCCCGTCCGAAAATCGAACAAATACTCCGAGGAAACCGAAGACGATGAGACACTCATCCGAGAAACTGAAGCGGCACTGAAAAGTTTGTCTGGAAGTTGGCCCGGCCCTGGCGGCTCCCTCTATCAAAGGGGTAATTCAGACGAGGACAAATACGAGTCGAATTTCGAGAACCTTTTCGAGGAGAAAAAAGAAAATCCCAAGCTCTCGCCCTCATCTGTCTCGACCTCTTCCACGACGAGTAATGAAACCGGTTGTTCGTTAAAGGATGTCATTACTCTGCGCGGTCAGTATGACCGCAGTTCCAAATTGCAGGTTCAGGGCAAACAGCAAGATGTGCTGAAGCAACCGCATCACCAAGGCAAAAGTAAAAAAGACAATGAAGGCACAGGAATTGAAAGTCAAGTGAGTAACGCCAACCTTAATGACTCCAGTAACGCAACCACCAGATTTCTGATGAATAAAGATCGAAGCGATCGAAACGCCGGGATGAGCCAAGCTAGTTACCTAAGTCGCCAAACGAGTCAATACTCCCGATACGAGCCACCCGACCTAAACGAATTAGTCGACGACTCTTCCAACGAACTGGAAATCGACATGGCAGAGAGCGCAGTTGACAAACACGAGTCGGCCCGGCTAAACTATAACGAGCGCGCATGTAAGGCCGGCCAAAGCGCACACGCCAGGCAATTACAGCAGCAGCAAGAGCTCTACTCGTCTTACCACCGACAATACAACGACAGTGGACTGAAACTAGCGGCTGGCGTGAATGCCGGGTCAGGTTCACCCGCGGAGAGTTCACCGTTCTCAACAAATTCAGCATTCAGGCCACCTAGCGCCGATCATAATAAAGCAGGTGGCCGGAACAGCCCGTCCGTAGCTGTGGTTCCCACGGCAGTGCCGCCGATAGGTCCGTATCCAGCATCAGCAACCTTCGTAGACTACCCTTCCCCCGGGCTGGGTCCTACCATGCCAACGCCACAGCCCGTCTCCAACATCTCCCCGATCTCGGACGACAAGCAGCATACCTCCGTCTCTCTACTCCAGTTAAAGTCACTAAAAGATACTAGCCACGTCGCGCCCACCGTCGACGTCTCGCCGAATCGCTCGGCCGGCAACAAGAGTCCGGTCGGCGGCATGTCCCCGGTCACCAGTCCCGACACTTCCAAGCAGTACACCATCCTCCAGCCGGCTGGAATCGGCTCAAGAGCCGCCAGTGCCATCCAGGACATTGCTAGGGACGGCGTGGTCACTGCCACCGCCGTCACCAATTGCAGCGCCGGCAGCGACGTCTCCGAGAGCGGCGCAACCCCCGGCAACACCACCGCCCCAGGCTGCAACCCCCCCGCCAATAAAACTTCCACTGCTAATAGCAATCCTATTAGAAATAACATTGCCAGTACACCGAGTACTGCTTCGGCCAGCTCCGTCAGTATTGTCATCACCACTGTCTCCACCAGTACCGCAGCGACCAGTCCAGTTTCCGGTAACAACCTCCCATCCGACACCAGCATAGATCGCCAAGAACCTTCTGTCAAAGTAGCTGATAGGCCTACACCTTTTGATGATAGTAGGCCGGGAATCTCGATTTCTCCGTCCAGTTTAAACAGAGGTGAGAAAATCAATGTTTTATTTTACCTCCACCCAGCATCGAAAGCCGACCGCGACAGTTTCGAACAACCCTTTCCTTGGTCCAATTTCACAACCACATGCTAACACTCTCATCGCCAGGAACACGTACATAAAATATTAAGTAAGACCTTAATTAAGCTCCTCTTAATGAGCTAAATGCATACAGCAACGGAATAACACCTAGATCACTTTTTACGCTTGATTGGTGCTGGTAGTTGGGAGGGGTTGGAAGGGGGCGAGTAGAGATGGAACGGGGGGGGGGGGGGGGGTAAAGATATTTTCAGCTCTTGGAAGTACTCTGTTCTTCTTGTCCCTCTCGCCCGTCCTTGCTCTCCGTATGAAGTTAGGGGAGTTAGGGCAACACAGAAAATCAATAATTACGAAGCGAGGGGCGATGACTCAAATGGTGAAATCAAGGCCTCTCAAACTAAAGTTATCCTTTATGTTATTTGCGATTGCCGGATCTTTCCTTTTATTCCTTCGCGCCCAAACGCAACACGAGCCTTTCAATCATACCTGCAGCTTTATTTGCATATGCAGCGCGTGCAGCATTTAAAGTAAAAGGTGATCCTTTTGTGTAAAGTTATTTCTCCTTGTAAAAAACATTTTAAAATTGATTTTAATATGCTATGCAGTTCATAAATTATTATTGCTGGTACAGTTCGTACAGGGATGCTGGATATGTGGTGTAATGTATTATATTTTTAAAATATTTCAAACCTTAAGGGTAACAGTTAAAGGGTGATGTGGGCATCTGTATTATTTGAGGGTCGATGGTAGTCGGATAAGCAGGAAGTTCTGAAACTCATAGATGAATGAGAAAACACTGCAAAATATGGTGATTGCATTAATTAGGGCATTTCCAATTAAAGTAAATGGTAAGAATAAATTAATCAATACATACAACGCATAAAGTTTCAATAAAAATACATATTGTAATAATTACGATTCCATTACAATCGAAAATTCGAAATCTTACGTACACTTTGTTGATAAATAAAATTTTGCAATTATTCAAGATGCAGTAACCCGATATTCTAACTTGTGGCAGCGTGTGTCACAACGTACTGCTTATGTTCTGCAAAGTGTATTAAACAATGCAATTTTTTAAAAAACGTAAAAAGACTATATTGTTTTCATGATCAATATATTCGCTTAAATTATTTTTTATTTTGCCATAATTAACACCCCCTTTTTATCAGTTTTTCGCTTAGAATGTGCTTGTCGATTACGGTATTCTTACAAGAAACATATTTACAATTATATATGATAAAATTATACTGCTATAGTTAATGCCGTAGTGGACATTTATCACAATTCGCGTGCTCGAAACGAAACACAACCAAATTAAACCCAAAATATCATCATCCAATCATCATTTACATACAATTTTCAAAACCCATAACTGAAGGTAATAAAAGTAACTTCAGCCAACTCAAAATATACCATAAATATCTAACAACAAAACAACTGTTGAACCGCGCTAGGCAGAATCAATAATAATCATTCTCACCAGTATTTCTCTATAACTTTGTAGAACGTACAAATACCAAGTCAGTATGTACGCGCCTGTCTTTGTGTGTATGTGTGTGTATGAGTGAAAGGGGTGGGTGAGCGGGCGGCGAAGAGATATAAATGCATGCGAAAGGGAAATAAAGCAAGAAGGAGCGAGAACAGAAAGAAGGATTACCATTATACTGGGAAAAGGGTTTCCTAACCCTACTACTGCTGATTTTCATTCATGTTATGGGAGGACGCTTTCTATTTTCTATCTGCGGCGCTCAAAGCGAAAGGCTAGCAGTTGAAGTGAGTTTCCTCGAAAGCTGATTGTCACCTTTGCGCTCTGACGGATCCGCGCATGGCTGAATTTTCCAATCACGAATAAGTTGCGGAGATACAAGGAAACTGAAAATAATAATGCGATATTGATAAATATGCAAGTCTACCGAATGCGATTGCCTTGGCCTCAATAATGATAGTATTGTGTAATATGTTTCAATTAGTAAAAACTTGGGGCGTATCGATGGTCATCAGTGCGCTCAAACAATAACATAACTAATAGCATTAAATGCGATAAAACTTGTTTATTTTGCAATATTAATATATGTTGCTGCTACTGTGAGGAAGCCTTTCTAAACAATTTTAAGTTACTTGTAGCCAGGTGATTTTCATCAATCATTTAAATATGTCATTTATTTCGAAATTAATATTATTATGTTTTTGAAGGAAGTATTTCCCAAAACTGTGATGGATATTCGAAGAATACATAAAGTTAAACCATATAGTGTTATGTCATAATTTGTTTGAAACTTACAATCTAACACTTTCCGTTTAATTTGTCGAAGTACTTGTACCTTCGTGTTCACTAAAGTAACATTAATTTCCGTATGGCAGACTCTCATCGAATACCTGCTATCGATATTTAGCTGCATCGAACACATACTCAATAATAACTAACATTAAACATACCTTTATGAAATATAGTTATGTAATTGTATTTCATAACAAATATCATGTTGCACATAATATCTATATCCTTTATATACTATAAAGGTACTAAAATAAAGGTAATATTTCTCCGATTTCATTATAACTAATTCGCAATTTAATACGAAAACCAATGCACAAAATAACATTTAGATAATAACAAAATATATATTTGCATTTATACTTTAACCAAGGGCGAAACAAAGTGGATAGTTCAATTGAATTTTAAAACGAGTTATTTAGGCGGATGCGGTCCGTTTAGTGATAATAAGACCTATGCTCATTGGTTGTCACCGAGAGCTTTCAACACAAGCGGTAAGCTTTCCACCAAACGAGCAAAAGGACCATAATAATGATTCTGGCAATTACCGGGTGTAAGCCAAGGCTTAAAGAATTTCCACAAATATCTACGATTTCGGTCGCTCAGAGCTTTCGAGCTTCTATCGGAGGTTCAATTCGATGTTGGGGACTCCCCTCGGAGGCGCAACAGCATTTCATTCGTAAACGAACATGTGCGCGCTTGTATAATTAGAAAAAATTGGAACACCGTCGAAAAGAATATAACACCGTCTGTCATAAATAAACTTGCGTTTCTGTCATCCATGGACATGGCAATACAAAGTAGTTTTCAATAGCAATTGCAGAAACATCGTTTATCATCTTCTTTGTTAATTTAAAAGACGAAACTTAATACGATTTTAAGTCCATTTTCCCTCATGCGTAGAATTATAATACAGATCAATTATAACCTATATATTGTTGCAATATTTATCAATTATTGGAGCCGCTTCCAGAGTAATTCGAAAATTAATTGGAAAGCATCCTGTGTTCGCGATAAACCCAACAAAAACTGAATCAATTCTTTTACAATTCTATTGTCTTATGAGCCAAACAAACATTATTCCAAAAGTAATTGTATTATTTCGAAGGAAATTATTTTTTAAATTAAATTATTATTAACTAGTATCAACTACTACTTAGTTGGCAAGAACTGTGAAAAAGGGGTCATGAGAATTTTATTTATTAGACCCAAACTAATTTATAAACTTAACTTGAGTGTAGTGCTAACTTGAAACTGTATATTGATTTTCTAATGAAATATGATGGTTTAAAGACAAAGTTTGTCGCAACTTATGCAGAAGTGTCATCTCAGAGTACATTCTTCATCACACCATAAACATATGGTGAAGTAAGTAATAACCATAGAAAATCATCTTCGAAAAAGTATTTTTTTTCAATCTCGATAATAAGAATAAAGTCCACCCATTTTTTGCTGATTAGGGATTTACCTACTGAATCCCTGAAGCTATCCCGAATCTCTGGATGTGCGATCTCGTTCGACTTAACTGCGACGAATAGTAAATATTACAATGTTTGAAAAATCCTTTTTTCACTGTCTAAAAGTAGATTTATAATTATTGAACTTCTTCCAATTTAAGTGAGTCTCAATATATGCATTTATCTTGCATATTCCTTTATTGGTAGTCGTCGGTCTTACAACAACCCAAATGAAGGGCAGGTTAGAATCATTACCTCCAAAATGTCTCCATGACAAGTTACGAGAAATGACTTCGTTAGAAATCAATCGCAGAATTTATTTTGCACAAACTGATTGTTAAGAATCTAATTAAAACTAAGTATTGCGAATATAATTAAAACAGAGTATCACAAATGATTATTATGAAAGTAGATATTACGATGATGGAGCCTCGCACTCAGCCGTCGGCTTGCAGTCCTAGTTAAGTCGCACGGGTGCTTACTTTCACCTGGTCTTATATGCATAACTCATTAATTAGCGAAGTTAAAGCACATAATAATCCATACTGTTCATACGAGGAGCATTCCGCTAATGAAGAAAACTATAATTAACACCAACCGTACCGGGGCCAGTCAAATGACCGGTTTCAGAGTTTTACTTAAAATTGTACATTCGTTGTTATTTTTTTTGTTCATCTAACTTTACGTAAATTCTTATATTATCTGATTAATCAATTTGATGGGTTTTCTTTTTTTGCTTCTTTTTTTTACTGAGAAAAATGTGTCACCTGACCGGTTGATAAATTTACACCTTTTTCTAAAGTGCAAGTCACGGAAAAAAGTTATATTACTAAATTTGAAACATAAATGTGTAATAATCGACAACAATAGCAACCGAATACCTGAAACAATTGCGTACTACAGTAAAACCAAATTCGGAGACGATGTGGCTGATTAGATGGCTAGAAAATACAGTGTCAAATCCAAATACAAAAAAAAATACTATTACATATAAAAATGAAAATATATAATTGATTATTTTACATCAAAGTTATGTTTTGCACTATTTCCAAAAATAAATTGACAATTCCTTTCATAAAAACAACGTCTATTTCGTAGTGTCGAAATCCAAAGAGAGGTCCATTTACGCATACCAGTGGGCGTGACAGAGTTGTTCCATGTCATATATGTGTGTAATGACGTGTACATAAAAACAACACGACACTATATGTTATTTAACGTTAAAGGATCGGTAATACGCTGCGGAACATTTATTGTTAGGAAAGGCCTATAGCGGGCTAACTTATTTTATATTTTTTTAATAATAATCAAATTAAACAGTGTGTAAGTAATATTATGTTAAACATAATGATGTATTGCGTTAGTGATTGGCCATCTATTTACCCGATGCCTGCAATAGCTTTGTCGTATCTGATATTTAAAAATTTTTGTACTAATAAGATTTAATACTGTAAGTATTAAATAATTAATAAGTAACTGATAAGAGTATTTCATTTTACATTCATTGCCTGGTGAAAATAAATTCAAGCACAATGCTAATTAAAATTACATACGACTTTTCTCTCGAAATATTATATTGTTTTTATATGACAAAAGTTAGCAGCTTCCAACTGATCACCTACTTGGACACATTGTCATTAAAAAGGCAACAATAATTCATTGAAAACCTATTAATTTTCATTAACATACTGGAACAATAATAATACAGCAACCCCGAAGTAGTTACAGCAGGTGGAAGTAAAGATTTAAGAATTCCAATTGTAACAATCATCATATCTAAGTTTATCTTGAGAATGCAAAATTATATCTCACTAAGGAAGACTGAAAGTACTTTCAAAAAAAGTATAAAAAAATCCAAATCCTGATAGATAATGGAAAACCTTGTACCAGCTGATGATTTACGCAGAGTTTGCTACAATATCTGCGAATTGTAACCAGATCGGTATTTCAGGGATTCGACTGCGTTAGAGCCAACGCGTATGCTCTCAACTAATACTTTTATTAAAACCTGAATACATATACAAAATGGCTATATATGAAACCTTACATATTAGTACAGTACCGTGCATATACTTGTTAATTATAAATATATATCACGATTTTTTATGAATTCTAATATGAACTTATTTACCCTCATATTTGATCATTTTCATGCGTTAATAATGTCAAACTTATAGAACTTTAGCTTCCAATGACCACTTGGAAAATTAAAAATATAATTGTACACTTTTGTGAGAAATGTGTATTATTTTAATCATGACTTCCTTTCTGTTAACGGGTCTGAATGATAACTAAAAATGTAAAATTAAATATCTCGTTCATTGCAAAGTGTCATCTGGAATTCTGTGTTATTAGAACTATGACAAAAAATCCTGTTTTATAAATCTATATTATCTTTTAGGTACAAATATTTCAAACGCTACATCCATAATGTTTTTAATCAAAATTAGATTTTCTACTACATTTTTGCATCAAAATCTCTTTGTCAGTCAGTGGTTTTATTCAACTCTAAAAATAGAAAACTTCCTCTTCCTTTGTCAATGTTTGCGTCACTGTCGATACAAGAAACAGACTTGGCATGTAATGCCACTTGGCGTGAAGTCTTCGCAACTTAAATTACCGACGGAACGAAACATCGTCGGCGAGCAGCGCACCTTGCCTAAGCTCTTATTGACTGTTATATGTTCTGGTGATGAGTCGAGATCAGGCCAAGCACAGAGTCGCATGAAATCTTCGCAATTGCAACTTGTGTTGAAACTGAAAGCAGCGATGTATAAGAGAAACTTGAGTGTTTTTGGTGAAGTCCGGCTATTGTTGAGAAAGGTACGACGTAGTCTTTTACTACACAGTTCCTGATATACCGATTCAGTAGCACTTCATTGGTACTATAGCGCTCTTTACTTAAAGCAACGATTGGTATGACAACTATTGCGCAAGAAAAGAAACGAAAACTAAAAGTAAAAAGCATTTCAATGATGTTTGGATTTGGAAGGTTCCCCCTGAATAAAATAATAATCTCAGTGCTATTTGTGGAACGATTTTCTTTATTAATAAAAATTCATGTTGTTCCGGATTTATTGGTGCATTTTTAATCGTTAAAACCATTTTTTGATCAAAATGCTTTTAAACAAATTTGTATATTTATTGAAGTCCCAAATCATTCACAGAATCATAAATCATCCCGCAAGCACGGATTTCATAATCTAGATTGGTATACATATTACATGTCTTCAATTTTCATTAGTCAGATGTTTCACAAACAACTCTAACAAATTATAAATTCTAACTTGGCAAACACGGCTTTGCGAAATTCTTCCTTTTAAAATTCTATGTCTCTGAATCCTGTTCGCTCTCCAGGCTCACTGCCCGGGTTTTTGTACATTAGCCAACCCGGAGACAGAACAAAGTGGCTTGAGCATGCTTTCCATGAAAAATTAAGTTTCCATAATTTTTATTTCGTCCTTAAGAAACGGTTACTAATGAATTCTCACAACCCTTTTCACGAAGAAATTCAGAGCAGCCGTCGGATACTTCTGACTCAAACAATAGCTCCTAACATCACGTCTGGCTAGCAATCCATGATTTGAAAAACTTAGCTTTCGTAATCGTCATTTTATCCTTAATAGTAGTTTTCAGATAAATTCTTTAGCTTCACCAAATAGAAGAAACAAACTACGATACAACACTTGTTGCAGAAAAGTGATAAGTTCGATTGGTATCGTACTTGTTTCTTTTTATTAGGCGAATATAAAGAATTTATCAACAAACTAGTATTAAGAATAAAATGACGACGATGAAACTTAAATATTTGAAATGATGTATTCTTGACCGATCATTTTGAACAGGCGACGCTGAAGAGCAAGCAACGCGAGTTTGATACACTATAGTAGCATTTAAAGTACCGTAACGGAAAGTATTACCAGGAAATTATCATCCAATCAGATGTTCAATTGTCCTAGTACTGAATTTTGTATTGACTGGTGCTTAACCCTTAAGCTGCGTAATTAATTTCTCCTATTCTCGTATTAAATTTGATAGTGTTCAAGTTAAAACGGAGAAAACGGAGAACCAACTTTATGCTACAACTTTTCTCCATGTTTCACGTTATTATTACGCACAACATCATATTTTCGAGTATTGTGTTGGTTTACCTTCACTTTTAGGGTTAACCAGTATTTATTAATACTTTTTGAAGAGCAACATCACAGTTGTAACCGGTTTAATAATTTTATGCTCTTATCGTGACTTTAGTTTTCATTTCAATCTTTCATCAAACCTTAAGCAATTGAAACTGTCTTACTAATGAAATAAAATGTTAAAATTGATACGATGAACTGTGCATTTACTCTGATTGTATAATATATGAAATAAGATTAAAATTTAACTCTAATATATTGTTACATTTGTTACAGAAGGCAGTAAGTGTCCCACGCGAGGTTGTACGGGTCAAGGTCACGCGACAGGTCTTTACTCACACCATCGCAGGTATGAATACTTAATTATTTAAACATACAGTCCTGTTCAAAAATATGACGTCGAATCCATCTCTTAGATAGTGGAAGTACGTATGTGATTCTTATGTGAAACGAAGTCTTTCGAAAATAAATTTCATTAAGTTAATTAAATAAACATGTTGCTTTTCCGCTCTTCGTTAATTACGACTTCATTTTCCGAGGTGTGGTGGCGAAATGTATACATATAAAGAAGAATTACGTGGCGAGTTAGAAAAGGATGGAAATATCGAAAAGCAGGGTTGTTTAATTTTTTAATTTTTGTTCATTTAAGTTCTTCTAGCAGGTGCAGGTTCCAACATGAATGACACTTTAAGTGTTTGGGTTGACAGTACACTGTTTTCTGGCGACCTGAGTCAAGTTGGACGTGATTGTATATTGTATAACCAAGAAAAAATTGGTGATAAACGTTGGATCGGGCTGCCAAATTATCGTTAGTCTAACATTAATTTATTTTCTATTGTTTAATGGCTTTAACGGTTTAGTCTGACACTATTATCATTATCAATAGTCTAATAGTAACTTCTCGTTATTAGAAAAATAAATTTGAATTGAGAAGCATGTACGGAATTAAATAATTTCGAGTAAATGTAAGGACAAAATACACGCCGCTCGTATGTATGCGTAATTCTTCCTAATACAATCCTTTTAAAGTACAATTTGTTTTATTTTAACCCCTTGTCCAAATATTTCATCAAACACCAGCGTTATTCCTTTCTTTACTGCAAGGGTGACTGTAGTTTCATGAAAAAAATATTTCGACTATTAATACCAAGTCAAACAACGTCAAACCGCCAATCTTATTTCAAAGAGTTCGAAAGAGAATCAGCGAATTGCAATAGCGTGTTCAAACTTAGTCAAACCGTGCTCAGAACTCATACAGAACATCTATTTAAAATTTAGGTACGTCAAAACTTAGAACAAAAATTTGCAGAGGTATTAAACTTTAGTTTCAAATCGAAGTGATCTTGAAATTTGAGTTCTATGTGGACAGAATACGTGAATTCTCACTATGAATCATATTATTCTTCTCTGGATTTTTTGTATAATATCGATATCTTTAAAAACTCTTTTAGATAGACAAATTACCATCCTGGCATTTCTAGATTGTTCATAATTTTAACAATGTAAGCCCCAAGAATTCTGAATTGTTAATTTAAACTCATGTAAGCTTCTGCTAAGGGTCAAAATTTCGTTGATAAATGTGACAATCAGGCAAGTTGCAATATTTTTATACTACGTTCCACTAATAATGTCAAATAGGTCTAACAATAATTTATTTATTTATAATTATATTAATTTAATTACTTACTAAATGCACCAAGTCATCCCAGATGTATATTGTAGGTATCTCAACTTATATTCACATCTGAACAAAAAATAGATGTATTGAGAGGTAGAAATAATTGTTAGTAAGATATCTAACAAGAAATATACTAGAAGTGAAAAGCGAAAGATGCTTACTGAGAAGTATTATGGTTTTTTAGTTGCTAGGACCATTCGTTGCGCGGTTGTACAATCTTAATTTGCATTATTAAATAGTTCTCAGGTTCATATGTGCATTGAAGGAGTATGTCGTGAATCTTCGCGAAAAAAAATACATTATATTCATTTGTCGCTGCAACGAAACAATAGCAAATGTACGGCTAACCTAAAAAGGATTTCAAATTGTTCGAGAAATAATATATCCCACTTGTACAAAAAAGGGATTCAAATACCAGCTTCGTCAAGTTTGGATTTGTCCTGAATCTTGAGCAAAAACTCATACTACATCTGCGTCAACTAGAACCGAAAGGGCACTTAGAGTGAGAGCAAGGGGGCGTAAATGGGAAACACGGGGAAACAGAACTACAACCCCAACCTCAAGGACAATGGCATTAGGAGTTAGGTCCAGACTAGAAGTTAGGTCTGAGAGATAAAAACATGTTCACACTACTCCGGCAGGAGTTCCAGTTAACAGGACCTGGGCATGGCTGTCCCTTAAATTACCTACCACGTGCGCCAAGACACCATTGTCGCTCTCTATAGGAATCTCCTAATTCCGCTGACATCCGGAGTAGGAAGTCACACGTACACTCAGTTGGCAGTTTATAATACTGCCTAGCATATACAGTGCCCAGCATAGAAATAGGAATACTTTGCATAACTCTAATATTTTAACAAAATTTGTTTTCGCAACTCAAATAATGTTCTACTGTTGGAAACTAATTAAGGAAACTAAATTAGTGCTATAGTTTGTAACACATACTGTCCAGTTGTACTGTGTCGGGCATATAAACAGAAACATTTTAGTATCATAACTCAAATAATGTTGCACTCTTGAAAACAAAATGAATTGAGCGATACTTGGTTTCAGTTTTTTGTCAGTTAGTGCTGAATTGGCATTATTACTATAGAAGTCTTAATTAATAGTATCAAAAGATGTTGAGATGATTATAACTAGTTGATTCTGGCCAAACATTTAAATGTATTATTTATTTATAAATTAGTGTTATTATACTGCAAAAGGAAATATTCACAAAACGAATAATCATAATGGGTATTCAAATAATGCATACTATTGAAATCAATAATATTATTTAAAAATATATCGGGACATTTTGAACAAACAATAATTTCAATTAAATTTCTCGAAGTACTTATATTTTGTACCTACTTATATTCTCACTATTGCATATATAATATCTACAAGCGCCACTGTTCTTTAGTTTAGAGCATAGGTTTGGTTTGCTTTAATAATAAAAATGTGTATCCTAAAGAATATGCTTAGGGTATCGCGAAATTGAACGCCTAACGTATCTCGGTCAAGCTAAAATAGGCTGGGTAATTAAAGGGGGAGTGAATTCACGGCTCTTGGAGTAAGATTAGCCAATCAAATGAATAGGAGTGCTCAGTAAAATACCAACGCTTATATGCTAACCTCCAAATCCTAATTTAGCAAGATTACAGTTACGCAATCAGAATTCGTAGATACCGACTATGTGTAGTTTTTGTATTATAAATTAACACACTATTATAGTATTTTCCTTTGTTCGATCTTGCTCATGTAAGGCTACGTTGCAGTCACATGCAGTATTTGACACCTTTTATATCATACAACCATATTTTTAAATTATTTAAATAGGTTGAAAAAGGCATTCGAACAAACCTTTCCAAAACAATATATCTATTCTAATTTTAGAACAATATACAATCTGAGCCCTACATTTAGGTCATTAATATTTTCACATCCACTTGGACTTTTAATGCTGTAGTTTTACAAATTTACATTATAATAATTTATTAATTCGTGATAATTGGCTATACTAACTATGGTTTGGTGCTACTCTTTTTAGGTTTTAAACATCTAATTTTCATAAATAATGTAATCTGAAATGTGCCTGGGGGGAAATAGGGGATAGAAGTATTTTATAACTGGATTTAAATAGCCTTTCATGTGTATTGAAAGCGAATTTTAAATAACATGCGCTTCATCAATTATTATGGTTTCATTTTCTCTAGTGATATGAATTCGGCGTTATATTAACACAACAATGAATGACTAAATTTGTATGTGCAAAGAAAATTCTATTTCAGGAACAACTTTGATAAGGGAATGTTAATATAAAATTGTAATTGCAGTCTGTCCGGTTGTCCAAGGAAGGATAAATTGACGCCCGAAAGTAAGTATATACTCCCATTTTGTATTAAGAATAATTATCACCAAGACGTTATAAACACGGCAAGTGTATGTTTGTGTCAAATTAATGCGGGCGTATCCAATGCTTCTTTATTATTAGAGATTGCATATTAGTACTGCATATGGTGTGATTTCGAAATTGTTACTTTCGTGCACAAATGTGGTAAATGTATTAACGCAAATCCAAATATAGCATGTTATTTATACTTTGAATTTATTCATCAATGGTTAATAATTGCATTTGTCAATTAATAATTAATAACATATTAATATAAATCTACGGCAATATAAAATGTTTGCCTTTCTGATTCCAATGCGCAATACATTAACCATGTTTGCCACTAAGGTGACATTTTTCCGCAAATTTCTAATTCTTCACACAATACTATCTGACGTGTCAAGTTTCTTCCGAAATCTGTAAGTTAAGTAGAGAAAATAATACTGATATTCTTCATAAACTCTTTGACGCATAATTTTGTTCCTTTCCCGCATTATCAACAGCAAGAAGTATTAACAAATACTTTTTCGTACTTCGATGATCCGCAATTCCCAGAATTTTTTATGATTTTACCAGTGGTTTATTATTAAATTATATAAACGTATGCATACGATTTTTCACTGCACAATACGTGCGGTAAAAAATCGTATTTATGGGGATAAATTTTTGAAAGTAAAAGTAGCACCGCCAGGTTTGGTAAATAAATAAAAAAGGAGATGACAAACCGAAAGCATATTATTTAATACTATCCATACAACATTGAAAGGCCTAAGAAAATAAATTAATTACAAACTTATATTAAAATATCTAGGATTTAAATATTAAAGTTTTCAAACATGAATCTGTAAAGAGCATGAATCCAAGAACTAAAAAAGTGGGAGTATTGCGTTATACAATGCTCATTTTGAACTCATAACATTTCCATCATAATTTTTTAAAGTCAGAGTACTTAAAACAATGATTCTCGGTGTATAATATTCTTTAAGCAAAAAAACACAAATATATACATCACAAGGTCTCACGTACAATCACTACGTAGACGTTTACAACCTAAACATTGATATGAATGATATTTTTCTAGTGATTATTGCTTTAAGTATTATGCGGCCAAGCAAATTTGAATAGAGAAGATACATTCCGGCATTACCTCTAAAAGAACTATACAAAGAAAACAAAAGAATATTTATTAAAAGTTAAATAAGTAATGTTAGAAGTATTTTGACAAGAAAAATGTAGTTAGAAATCTTCAGTTCTCCATAAACAACAATTGCTAATATATGCAGTTCGAAAATGAAATAGTGAATAATGGTTTCAGAAATAATCGATATTTTCTAGGAATCCACTATCCGGCTTTACGGGTCAGTTGTGTTTATTGTTGGAAATGTAAATTACTAGATTGCAAACTTAGCATACGTATAATATAATCACTCGCATTTATAGACAATATAACACGTAACAAATCAATTTCCTTCCAAAGAAAAATTTCGTTAGCAAATGGCTTAATATTTACCCTGCAGTGTTTAATTGTACTTGAATTCTTTGCTCACCAGTAGGTAAACAAAACCAATAACCAATATCAATAAAAACAATATCATGATCAGTACAAAAAGGCTAGAGACTAAAGAATCATTTTTCCATCTATAATTAACACTTTTCGAAAGTAGTTTGTGAAGTTAAGTTGAGGAAAAGGAAAGGGTAAAAGCATATTACGCTTTAAACATTCCACTTGCGATACTTTCCTGACTTTATGATCATAGTGTACTATCTTCTTAAGCGGACTTATGGGGGATTGCAGGCAATGGCCATAAGATACCATGATCCCCTAAGAATATCATCATTCACCAGAAAAAGTTATAACACCATCAATTTTTTGCCTTTCCTTACACAGCAATTGCCGTTGTGACTTCGACATTTGCTTTTTCCTCCAAATTGGTTATCCTGTAAATTATAGGATTTCAAGAACTTACTATTTTTTGGAAACATATGACAATATAAAAAACAGAATTCATAACCATAATTCAACATTGTTATTATTCATATAAGTGTCACTAAAGAAAACTTGAGTTTAATTCGAGTGTGTTTTGATATAAAAACCAAAGAAAAATTGTCATTCTTATACACCTCTTTCTCACAGTTTTTTGAAAACAACTATATCAAATCATACATATCAATTAAAAGAGAAAGAATTGAGTTGCAATATATCACTTAAACATTGCTCTGAAATTAATAGTTTCCGAATATTGTTTTTTAAAATAAGTTTCAGCAACGTTTTTTCTTCATCTATTAAGTAACCATAAAAAAATCCAGTTTCGAATATTTCATATAATCCCAGAATTTCTATATTCAGCCATTTCGATTAAAATGTCAAAGGATTGACATCAGCTTTTATCATCGATAAAAATGCGTTATCAGCAAGACAATCGGAAATCCATCACAAAAACTGCTAAAGCATGTATTACATGTATTTAATAGTAAAGTTCCCTGTCGATGTACAAGAATATTATATAAAGTCAAGTTTAAAAAAAGACTTTTAGCACACAGAGTAGGAGAATACATATTTATTGTTTTACACGTATGAATAATAGATCGAAATAGAAAAAAACGTTTTTGATATTTTAGTTTCATCCTAATTACCCAGTCTTCGATTTTTTAATTAACAGCGATCCAGGCGGGCCCTTAGAGGTCGCTATGGTGTTACTTGCCGCACCTGCCTACTCACTCACTAGACTTGCCAAGTGCGCATTGCTCCACATAAGTTTTGTTTTTGTGAGTATATGATGATGCTAGTATCAGTATGCTGCGACGTTAATTTTTTGGGAGCCGTTGCAAGGTAGTTTTCATCATTTAGTTTCATTCTGGAAAGCCAAGTACTTCTTATAGACAAAAACATAATCGTCAGGGGATTTTACTCAGTATTTAGTAAAAGATGATTGTTGATTAAACGCAAGAATTATTTGTAAGGCATATTGAAAATAGTCTTTGTAAGGATAACAAAAACAAGAGTGCAATGTGCAGAAGAAAACAAACAAAAATATAGCGGTCGAATTGTGTACCTCCTCCTTTTCGAAGTCGGTAAAAAAGGGCCTCAAGTCGAAGAACAAATTCCTAGGTTCTAAATAAAGAACCAAGAACCATGCGGTTTCGATAAGATGTTAGCACTCTTCGGTAAAATATGATTGCTCTCAAAGAGCGAGTCGTATCCTAAAATAATTATCGCGAACATGTAATTATAAATAATGACAAACGAAAGTGTAAAAATTCCAAAAGTTGTAATATAAAGAATAGTTGAAAGTTGTAAAAGAAATAACGTATTATTCAATAAGAACCTAATAGCATAAGCACCCTCATGGTATTAGTGAAGAATTTGTTAGTAAGAGGCCAATGCAGACAGTAATTTGCTACTTTGAAAAGCATATGGTGCCATGTAAATTAGCTTTATATAGTTGCTTTAATTTATAATATCTAATATAAATCCCAGAATATTTTCAAGTCTCAAGATGTTCCAATACTTCTAAATTTGTATTCTATGTTTATCTTTTTGTTTGAAGGATTAAAACTACTTATTTACATGTTTCTACACCATAACCTAAAACTTAACTTTAGCAATCAAAGAAGACGTGTTAATCATGGCAGGTCTACGATAACAAGAGATTGTTAGTAAGAGGCCAATGTAGACAGTAATTTGCTAATTTCGAGAGCATTCGGCGCCATGTAACTTAACCCACAAACACGCTAACAGTAATCTATATAGTCAGGGAATGAATACCGGACAATCACCACGTTGAACCTATACAGAGCTTGAATTTCCTCCGCATTCAGTGCCTACCTGAAATGCTAACCTCTCGTGTCCCTCTGACCCCAACACTCCCGGTGATATACAACACTTTAGGATCGCACGCGCCCTCGATGAATGCCCTCTTGTCGACTGGGGCGTCGAAAGCAGATCTCTAGTAGACTTAGATTTCGCTAATTCGGATATCTTGTAGTTACTAAATTTGTTGAACTACTGCTTGGGATGTTTTGCAATGATAGTGAATGAATGATGCTTGGATGGATAATCCTTCTTGTCGGTCGGATACTCGAAAGCAAATCTTTGATCGACATAGATGAAAATTTGCTGCCTGGGTTGTTTTCCGATGGTGGGCGGTTTCTGATCATGTAAATGATGAATGATACTTGGATGGGTGGATTCTTCTTGTCGACCGAGTTCCCAAATTAATTAACTTTTTACTCACAGTAAACTTAATATAATTTCGAGAACCCCCGAAGTAATTACATATCCATCTAATTACCCAAATCTGTTATAAGCTTTACAATATTACAGTATTTATTATTTATACAGAGTGTTCCAAAAGTAAATTGAAATTTTGAAAACGGGCGGGATGTCAAGTTATACATTGTTAGAAAATTTGGTTACTGCAATAGTCAGTTATAAAGTGTATCATATTATCTTTACGTTTTCTCGTTTTGTAACGATCACTTCTCGTCTTGTCTTTGTTCGGTCTCCCCACGGCAACGTCGATTACAATTCCGAGAATCGGTTGGACGTTACTAAGTGAGACCACAATCTCTCCCTTTCTCTCTTTCCCTCTCTCACTCTTGAAGATTAAATATAATACTTGGAACAACAGACTAAAGATGTTGACAACTGATTCCTGTCATTTATCGTCACTTGTCAAAATCTTTGTGAAATTGGTTTCTAATCGTTTTGACATACTTTCTACGTCATTAACAAATTGCATTATTGTGTTCGAGTCAACGTATTAATAAATGTCTAGGTATCCTCAATTTTCCATTCATTTTTAGAACAAAGGATGAATTTATACCGTGAAATATGAATTACAACAATTCAATACAATGTTTTAAACAATAATAATCGACGGAGAACGCCTTTCAACGACGAAAAAATGTATAACTATCATTTTAAAAAGCACTGCGGATCTAAAAAATTCAATAAACCAACTCGGCATACTAATAATATTCATTGTGTGAACAACTTTAAATTGGCCCACTACGGTGGAGACGAAAACCACGCAACTTTAATTTATCCCCGGTGCATGAATTACATTAACCGCTGATTCATTGTGTTCGATGATTATAAAACGCTTGAGAAAATGATCTATTTTTTTCAACTACAATGCTTGCAATTGAAATATCGACAAATTGATTTGCGGAAAGAACAATGTCTCATGTCAGATATTTCATGTGATAGAGAAGAACGTTGCATATTTACTGAATTCTTTGAAGCACATTCTCGTCTAAAAGAGTTATGAGCATACGTTTTCTAGGTGTTTCTCTGCTTTGTTTTCTGCTTTCTGTTAGCAGGGTAGAGAGCTTTATTTGTTACGTTCCTATTACCTCACATTTATTGTACCTTTCGTAGTTTATTATCGTAGTGGTTTACCATCACACTGTTCGACTTACCGAATATTTGTCTTGTATTTACCCATTCATGGAGAACTCGAGACACGGGCGATGCAACGATTGGATTTCGTATACGCACACATCAGAAACAAGCGGAGGTATTCTGCGATTGAGTATAATTACACGCTTTTTGCTATCAGTGAATCATAACTTACCACCGTTCCCATCATGTCAAGCTTAGCGTTTATCCGTCAAACTGAATATTCTACTATTATCAATGGACAAATTAGAACGAGCTCCACCGAAGAGAATTTCTTACCCCGTAGAAATCTAGCATTTATGTGCTCATTAAATGAAATTAATTTCTGAGTTTTCCATTAGAACTCCAATCCAGAGTTACAGCATAATTATGTCACGTTTTTGTGTCAGATTTGATACCGGTTTTCCATCACAAGTTAGTCAAAGTTAATCTTAAATTAGCATACAAAAACATTGCAGTACATGAGTACGAGTTTATTCTAAGTATTCAAGGAGTCCTGGCTAGCATCTATTCTTTGCGTAAAGGATACAGGCCTCACCTAATGACAGTACACGAATCAGTAATTCTTATCTTATCTTATAATTTTCCGGCGAATTAATTATGTCTTTATTTGAGTTTCTCTCTACCCGCTCAGTATACTTGATCGTAGTAAAGAAACGTTGGTTTTGTCCAGTTTTGTCATAAAAATTACTAATTGGCTCCTCTCTCTCTCGCACCCCTCTTCTGTCTATACTGTCCTCCTCTCTATTGTGTTATACCCCCTTTTACGCTTCTCCTTTCTAACCTCTCACCATCAGCTTCACGTTGCAAACGATAGTTTGATCTCGATTGAAAAATCGTTTCATTTCATTTCGAAAAAAATAATTATACTCAATGCAAGGAAGGTAATTGGATCGCACAGAAGTTGATGTAAATCTGTGCCCTCCGCGTGTGCGTATGCCGTTTAACTGAAAAAGCGCTCTGGTAACCAAACCACGTGTCTCTGGGTTCTCGCAGCTTTGGCGATGCATGAAACTATTTTGAAATGCCCGACTCCTGGTTGCAACGGGCGCGGTCATGTCAACTCAAATCGGAATACACACAGGAGCCGCTCTGGATGTCCCATCGCCGCGGCCAATAAGCAGGCCGCACGCGAGGCACGACAAAAGGCTCAAGGTAAGACGGTACAAGTCCTAGTGACGGGTACCTGGCATTCAGGCGAAAAACCGACAATTAGAGATTCCGAAGAGTCTGAAGTCAGGGTAACAGTCAAATAGTAAGAGCAAAATAAAGAATGATACTGTAAAACTCCGTTCGACCCTTGCCCGTTTTGTCCAGCTCGTTTTCTCTTTTGCACAGTAAGTACTTGGAGATCGCCCGGAAAGTGATAACGAAATTTTACTAAGATCAATTATTTATCTATGATTTAGATTTATACTTTCGGTCAATGGTGAAAAATAATGAAGATTTTAATAGTTATTCGTTGGAATATTTATGTGTTTGGAGTACGTTTATTTGATATAAATGCATTAAAGTGTAAGGGCGGTTTGGTTGTATGATAATAGCTGTAATAGTCCTTGGGTATAGGGTATTGTTAAACGAAGGAAATTTACGTTTTATTCGCAGTGTCGGGAATCCCACCTGAGTACATCAGTACGACTCTGCTGCCACCATCACTAGAAAACAAAGGCTTTTCTCAGTACAGTACATCGGTTCAAGATACAAAACCGCTATTAAGCAGTCTCTCCTACGACTACTACGCAACGGCAAAGAGCGCAGGAGTTACTGTCAAGTCTTCAAAGACATCGGAAGAGAGTCCCTCGCCACATACCAGTAAAGTCGTCCCGAAAACCGAGATCACACCGAGTGACAGTGCATGCTGTACGACGCTCTCAGCACGAAGTCAAAACACAGATTTACTAGTGCCTAAAAGTGAAGATGCTGGTTCTTGCCGAGTGAACTCACCACCGCCACCACCGCCACCTACAGTCCGACAGAATTACGATTCGTACATGAACCAAGACTCGAATTCATCTTCGATGTCGTCGATAGACACGATGGGTCCGCGACCCTCAATAGCGGCGGCGATACATCATTCAAATCAGCATCCGGTGCACCACGTTCTGCCGATGCAACCGACTGTCACCTACCCAATGCCAATGGTCGACGACACCAGGATGAGTCATCAAGTACCACAACGGTCACCGTACGACTCCAGTGCAATGATGGCTGCGGCGGCCGCTGCAGTCACCAATAGCGATGACCTGTATCATCACAGGTCCGCAGAGCACGCTAGGAGCTACATGCATCCTAGCGCGGCGAACATAGCACGTCCGATTGTGACCTATTCCAATGAAATCGTCAATGTCAGGGGCTACGAGAACGTGGTCGTGAGTGCTGCAAATCATCGACCTTATGACCCTGGTACTAATGCCGCTTACGACAGATACGACAGCCAGAACTGCGGACCCATTCAGAACCAGCAACAACAGCAGCAGCAACAGTTGCATTCCAGGACGAACATGTACTACCTTGGTCAGACTGGGATGCTATCGGACGATCAGGAACGATCATATCACCAGGACATTGGGGAAACACCGCAACACCAAATGACTATGGCGACTGCGGCTGCTTCCGGGATCATGAAAAGTGAAGACGGTACGGTATCACCTATCATAGTATTTTAGGATTACACTAGCGAAAAATGAAGAAATGTTTATCTTTATATAGTTCCTTTTCCATTTAATGCAGGGCCACTTGTATGTTACAGTGAAGTGCGTTACCGTAACACAAGTGCAGCAGATGCAAAAGCCTGGAGGACCTCCGACGTCACCAGGAGGATCAGTGATGGACTTATCCACTTCGAGCGTAACGTCGACGAGTCCACAGGTTAAAATCTTATTCGGCAATCCTAAAGGTAATCACGAAGAATGTTATTTATGATGAATGCTTGTAGGGTCCACCATATGGCAACAACAGTTTGAGTCCTCAGTATGGGGGAGGACAAACTGTAGGTGGCAGCCCTCAAGCAGCAGCGAGTCCACATTTGACTGCCAGTCCGCAGGTCCCCAGCCCACAGGGTCAAACTCTCGATCTTAGCGTAAACCGACTTCATAGGTAATGTGAACAATATTCTATGATGAAACGCTTGAAAATGTATATACATAAGTGTTACACCTGCAACTTTTTTGAGACTGAAAAGTTGTAAAGATAGAGGGTTACCTAAGATGCAGGAGACCGTAAGTCTATAACCCAGTCGAGCTAAGCGTGAACATGTGGGGTCACGTAACTAACTTAATGTCAAATTAAGTATTCTACATTTTAGTCTTTCTAAGAGCAAATACCCGATCCAAAAATGTAAATCCCTCCTGGGTGTTGCGATCGTTTTTTGGTAGTTCCAGAAAGTGATAGGGATAATCTTGCCAAGAACGAAGCAGGAACCACAAAAAAATGGGAGGACTATTGTATGTTCATCGACAATAACTTCATCAAAGATCAAAGATCAAACAGTTTTCACAGTAACGTTCAAGAAAGCAAAGAATGAACAATGAAGAATACTGAACTGTATGATTACAGTGGTGCGCCCAGTCCCCAATACCCGACGGGGCATGGCGAAACGGTCTCAGTACCAGTAGGGCCTGGATTCCCAGCGCCTCGGCCAATCGAGGAACAAACAGAACCCGTAGATTTCTCGACGGCGAACGAACCAGTCAACTTCAGTGGAGGTGCAGCAATCAGGCCAGTACCAGGATTCCCTCCACCAGGCGTCCATGTTTCAGCATATAGTCGAGAGAGCACCCCCGATAGCGGTGGTTCCCATTACATGGACGCATATCGTGATCCTTCAGGTAAGCCATACTAATACCCTATAAATGCTTCATCCTGGAGGTGATTTGATAAACAAGGACTGTACCACCTGGGTCTATAGTTGCTTCTACATTTTGCTGGACAGCAAGTTTACCGCTGGCACCAAGAACCAGTTTCACAAAGATTTTGAGAAGTAACAAGTGTGACTGTGACCAGTAAAACGACAGTCAAAATGATAGGTTCAACTATGCAGTTATCACTTGTCTCTACGTCTCGAAATCTATTATATCTATTTTTTAATATTTTTTACATACTTATATGAGTTTAGATTTATACAACTTTAAAAAACTTATATGTGCTTTTCACTAAACCCAAGCACCCAATGTGATAGTCTCGTGATAAATGCTTTTCTTAGGGGTTTGATCAGGTGATCTTTTTTCATCGGTCCAAACCATCGACGATGTTGGTTAAAACAGATCGTTAAACATTGAGCTGCTATAATTTAGTATAGGCCCTGTAAAAAAATATTAGGTAATAATTGTTTATTTTATATAATAATATTATTTCCCCATGATTCGGAATCGCGATAGTTCAGGACAAGCTTTCACGCTACTTGGCACCCACCGGACTCCTCTGAGTCTCCTGATACGTGCTAAGCTGACATCGCCCAAGGCCAACGATGCACGAATTCGTACCTTTAGAACTAAACATACCACAATGAAAATTAAAAATTAAAATACCTAATTTTGTTAATACTATCTAAATGTTATTGTGTGTATTTGTTTTCGTATTAAATTTCATCGTGTTTCATCATGCATTTGAACGATTACGGTAGGAATAGGTACATACCTATTTATATACTATATATAAATGGGTATATACAGTGGGTATTAGTAGACGCAGTAATTTTAGTATAAAGTTTTCTTCAAAAAAGTATCTTACTAAAGAAATGTATTTTTTCTTAAGAAGAACACTTTCTCGTCCAACAAAATATACTTCTATTTAGACAGAAGCCTTTCCCTCTATAAGAAAACTTTTTCCACAAGCGCTGGCTATACGAGTTCTCTTTTTATCCACTGTATAAAATGCCAGTAGGTTTAGTGTAAATAACAAGTACGGAATACTCAGTAACTACTTAATACAGGCTATGGACCGATGAGCCCCCATCCAGGCTACGGTATGAGCGGCGTTCAACCAGAGTACCCTGGGAACACCTACAGTCCGTACCCCTCGGCAGGCTACAGTTGCGCTGCGACTTACCCCGGTGGACCTGTGACTTCCGGTTACCAAATACCGGGCGGTTATACGCCAGCACCTTGCTACAGCATGCCACCACCCCAGCACATAGTAGGACCACTGGATAAACCCTCTCCAAAAGATGACAGGTACAGCACTTACTCTTCAAAGGTAGAATCTCAACACTTGAATTCTTATCACTTAGCGTAACACATTTATTCAGCTTATGTCGTAAAACAGAAACGTTTTTGGTATCATGATATATTGGGTGTAGTGTATCCGCCGGCTGTGTGGTTTTGATGTGTATATAGCTTGGACTCTCTCTACACAAAGCACAGCCGTCGTATGTTCATTATGACTGACTAGTATCGTAACAGAGGATAATTATTATTTATACTGTTTTCGCCAACAGTGAGGTTAGGTTTTCTCCTTTTTCATACGGCGATCGGGAGAAATGTCAAACAAGATCCTTGTAAAACAGACTTGTTGCTAACTAAACTTCAATAATTTATTATCAGTCACGGAATATTATCTATCAGAAATATGCTCGGATATGCTACTACTAATAATACAAGATCTAACGTAATTAGTTAATTGAAAATCAATTCAGACTCGAGCGTGAAAAATGATAATCTTGTACGAGGTGAATAATAAACATGCAAGTTTCTTCGTTTTTCTAAGTATCGCTATGTTTGGTAAAAATTGAAAATCGAAATAGCATTGAACATATCGAAGAATAGATTACAAATTCACAGTGCAACACGACATGTCTAATGAACTGTGCAAGTTTCGCAAAGAAAAGGGATGAAAGTGTTTATCTCTGTAACAGCATTTTAAACGTTGAAACTATTATAACTGGCGTTCTATGTTAATAGTAACAGAACCCTCATGGAAATAAATTACCCTGTTAAACGAATTAATACAATTACTGTTCATTTCAAGTGCAATTCATTTAATTTCATACTAATCGGTAAGTGGGTACAGCGGAGAAAGTACGGTGGTGCGCGAACGACAAAGGAGTAGTAAAATGGAAGAAAAATTAGGTGCTGCAGAAGTAATTCAGAAAACAAAACTATCAGTGATAACAAAAAATAAGTATTACTACTTCCGATTATAATTACAATCAGTCTTCAAGAGATCAATGGCAATAGAAAATAAAAAAGATTTCAGGAAAAATTTCTGACAGAAAATCAGATTTTAGAAAAAGGAAGAACATTCGACTTACCAGTTTGTTCGAAACTGACTGAACCCTTTTCTAGTGGAAAAAAGCAGCGGTGCCTGAAACTTCGACGTACATAGTCGAGTCATAATGAAACTACCGTGGCTGTAACGGCTGTAATAAATACTGAAAATGCTTAGGATAGAAGTATTTACCGAATGTTGTTTGTCTTAATGCTGTACCAGTATCAGCCTGCTCGTTATGCCATACATAGACATATTACTGAAGAGTATCACTGCGAGTTCGCCGGGCTCGTCAACGACCGAGGCAAGAGTTGAACAACGCAGGTCAAAAAATAGTAAAGTACCGTGGAAGAGGATGAGGGGGGTGGTTGGGTGGGGTGGTTGGGAGAGCAGAGTACGCCGGGTGAACTGCACTCAAGTCGCGTTCGTCGACTCTGTCGGCCAGCAATATCGCGACCACTCAAGGGTCATCGAAATTTTCGAGGCTTCTCATAGAGTCTATAGTTGCTGGCTCGCTTACGAGAATACGACGGGGCCGAGAAAGCACCGAGCAAACTGCTCCGCACTCCCCACTCGTCCACGCTCCTTCCGCATCTGCCTCCTCCTATTCCTCCTCCTCCTCCTCCTCCGCTTGTTACCGCTACCATGCGCATTTTCTGCACAGCCAACTTTGGCAAATTATTGCGCTTCCTACCACAGGCCAGTCTCGTATTGTACTACACGGGCTGTGGGAACGAAATCTTCATAAAACTGCTGGATCACAATTGCAGTTATCACAAACATCGGGCAGCTTAACCTCTACACTGGTCGAGGTTAGGGCTGAATCAGCGGGATCATTTTCGAAAGTAAAGCCGAAAAGGAATAACTTCGTAAAATTATGATTGTTTCTATACAGCTCGACTTCGTATTGTATCCCATAGTCTACCAGTCTAGACCACAATTACTAATAGCACCAACCTAATCGATATATTAAGCGAGTTTAGGGAGAGTCAGTGCAATTATTTTCTAAACTAAAACTGGAAAGGGGAAGTTTTGAACAAATTTTATACGAAATCTTCATAAAACTGCTCATAAAACTAGGTCACAATTAGAGATATCACAAACATCTGCTAACCTAATCCATACACTAATCGAGGTTACGGCAGAATCGGGGGGATTATAATTTTCAGAAGCAAAATTCGAAAGAACCAACTTTAGGAAATTATTACGGTTACTGCACGGCCCCACCTTGTATTGCACTTCACGATGTACCGAAAATAAAATATCCAAAAATCGCCAAAAAAAATAACCTACAATTCCAACCACTGCAAATACCCATCGACCTAATCATAACCAATACCTTAAGGAGGAGTCGTTGAAATTATGATTTACTGCAGTAAACTTCGAACCAAATGGGGAAGATTTCATATGAGATGATATTAAGGAGTAGTTTATCCCTTTGTCAAAGATGTAGAATGATTAGTCGATTAATGAGAAAGAAGTATATGAAGCACAAGCATTCGGGCTAAGTGTATTTCATTGATGGTGTTCTTGGGTGCAGTTTGAGTATGAGGCGGCACTCGTTCAATTTCGCACCTCGTCCCGCCCCTCGTGGTCGCGATGGCAAGGAGCTGATACAGTGCCCCACGTCCTCCTGCGATGGCATGGGTCATGTCTCGGGAAACTACGCTACCCACAGAAGGCAAGGCAGCATTGACATTGACATTGACGTCAACGTTATTCAGAATCCGCATATCCATATGTATATGTATATACAGTATATACATGTATATATATATACCTCTAGAAACACAATTTATTCGTATTAATTATGTATATACTTATAATCGATATATCTACCAATACTGTTTATCATCAGATATCGATCTAGCAAAGCAGCACGCACGCACGCACGCTACGTTACACTTTACCTTCTTCAGATTATGTAACAATCTGTAATTGAACTGGATCGATTAACCTTTAGCAATGCAGTCCGTATCCCTTTCATGCAAAACTCTGTATCAGACCGCAGTATTCTCAGTCATGTACCATACATATATTTGATTCTCGGCCGACATGTGCCACGTAATCAGTCGCCGGCAATGATGGTCCATGGTGTAGTGGCTTCTTGAATGTACTTTCACGTCTGTCATAAGTTTAGAGCCTCTCCTCACCCTGTCGTTGCTTCTTTTTCGCTAATTTTCTCCCCTTAACTTCATATCGTTATATATTCTCGTATCTCTATATCTATATATATATATATATGTATTTCCTGTACGTGTAAATGCCGGTTGGAACTAGCTGAAACTCTAGACTCGGACACCACTCGAAACCTCGCTGTCCTTTGATCCGAGCTGTCGTGTCTTGTTCGTACTCTCTTCTTTTCTTCTGTTCTCCTTCTTCAACCACGACATACGTATTGTGCTATGCCAGAAGTACGTGAAACTGTGTAGATGAGCTTCGTGTTGAATGACGTTTTGTTTCTCCCTTAATCCGACCCGACCCCTACGAAAAGGGATGCCGAAATTGCAGCGGGCTAACGCAAAAAGGGCCAGGTGCCGATAGCGTGCCGATATATCTGTGTGTATATGTTGCGCGCACGAATGTCCTACGTTTTTCCTTTTGATCAATTGGTTCGATCATTCGCTGTCATCTTAACATGCGCAAGTAGCTGTCACATCACAAAAAACCCACTGATTCGAAAGCCGCTTTTGCCAGCCTCGTGTGGGCAGCTCCGTAGCGAACTGTTGCCAATGCCCATGTCAGAGCAGAGCCGTAGCCCGAATATCCAAGCAAGATCCGGCGAGACATGGTGATTCGCTTCGCGGCACGTCTACGATGCCGTAGAATCTCGGTGAACAATAATTGGAAGTTAATGAGTTTCACAGGGGTCAGGTGTGAGTGTACTCCCTGCTCTCCCTTTTAATGTTCTTAGAGAAAAACGAAAGGCTTTGTATTTATTGACAGGCAGAGCCATGCTTTACTATCTTAATTAAAGCTTAAGAAAGCAATAAACAACTGATATTCAGTCTGCTCTAATCCAAAACTCGACTATTAATATATTAATATTTATTAAGCACGGCTCTGCCAATACAAAGTTGAAACCTAATAGTTCTCGCGAGTGACGAGTCATAAGTAATCCAACTAGATCACGACGTTGCCACTTGCATGTTTCGCATAGAACGTACTTCGGAAATTAAAAATACCTCGCTCATGAATTCGATATTTACAACTTTTGCACATAAAATGTAGTTACAATACAGAATATTCTGCGATATATGCGCCGAGTTCTCGATCAGATTCTCCTGCTTTAATTGATCAAAAACAAGTGCTTTAAAATAGAGAATTCAAAAAACAATATTGTTCCATAATACTCATCCAAAATCAGTTAAAAAACTATGAATTTTGCTTCCACACATTATCGAGAATCCATCATCGCGCTTAGGGAAATGACACGTAACACGAAGTCTTTGGACTACAGAAAGGATGCTAAGATTAAGCAGTGATGTTTTCAAACGTTTTAGTGGCAACGTCGCATGGAATGCATGCCATCTACCGGCAAAACAGTTGGATGCTTTGGAGGGTGCGTTCGGCAGTAACGCCGTGAGCATTAACTTGCCTTGGTGGGTTACTTCCGTACGGGGCTCGCTACCGGGAAACCTTTCTCTGTGTGGTATTGTGACGATAGCCTTAAATGTATGCACAAAAATAATGAAAGTCATCGTTCCTTTTTACAGTTTATCCGGCTGCCCGCGAGCGGATCGCTCTCAAATTCAAGCGCATTCCCAAGAACTGAAATGCCCCACACACGGATGTGATGGCTCCGGACACGTAACTGGAAATTACTCCTCTCACCGCAGCCTCTCCGGCTGCCCACGTGCCAATAAGCCGAAGAGCAAACCACGTGATGGACAAGACTCCGAGCCGTTGAGGTTTGTTGTTAATTTTCATACTGTATTGTTATTTTATTATTAAAGATTACTGTAATTGTAATTGATACGCAATAACTTGAAATTAGTGTAGAATTTAGTATTCGATTCAAATATCCGATTGGAAGCGTGATAGGGCTGGGTAAGTTAGGTTAGGAATTAAAGAGACATTAAGTGAGGGCGCTAGTGATGAGGAAAGAGAGGGGGAAGGATCAAATCATTGCGCCTTTTTAAAACGGATATAGGTTTATGAGTGTGACATTTCATCTTGAATCATAATTCTAAGGATTTAATGGCTTTGATGTTGTTTCGAGTGATTTACATAAATATACCGAAATGTTCATGTTTATTCAATCATTTATCACGCCATGTAACTTCGAAGTCATATATACTGATATATCGATATTCTTTTATGCTTGTGTTAGATTATTTTCGGGCCACCATGTAACGTACACATCTTGTTTTTTAACCTCTCTTTCGGAACCAAGAAGTTTGATTACTGCAATTTTTAACTCTCGGTAAAATGTTCGGAAATTGTAAGTTAATTGTTAGTTCATATCTACAAGTTAATATTTGTTGGTTTGACGTTATATTATATTTTTTTCATAAAAAATTGAGTTATTGACAGTTAGATATTTTCACCTTTGCAAGAGTTCTGAAAACTATAGTTTAACTAAAAACGCAATAGGACGAATTTAATAACATAAGTAGCGCTGGATACACACTTGTTGCATTTATATGAACTTTCCTAGATTCAGAGTGTTTGGTTTACGTGCGAGCAATTCATAGAGCATTTTTTTAACTAATCATAAATTACGATAAATATTGACGTGTCACAAATGGCCTTTTATACGCACACCATTGAAATTGAACGTAAACAGTGTTTTAAAGGAAAACACAAACATTAAATTTTCTCTAAACGAAGCTTTAATCCAAAATGATCCCTTATTCGTACAGTTACGAAATGAACTGATTAACGTTCCCCGCCTTGCGATTTGAGATGTGCTTTTGTGTCGAACCGCGAAATTTATCAACAATGTGAATGTTATCTCTATTTAACTGAATGACTTTACAATCATGCTGGTCACCGGAACTATCACTAGTTGCAGGTACATTTTTTTATGGGTGATGACTCACGAGTATATTTCTTAGAGTTCCGATTCAACCTTAATAACATCTTCGCTGATGATAATGATCATAAAATAGCAAATTATTACTAATCACTGCAACTTCAGCGATTTTCAGGTATTTGAATCTGCGGTGTACATTCTTGATTTTGATTCTTATCATTGTTTCTATTTATTGATATAAACCGTCAAGAAATTTCTTAAAAAGAGTAAATATTACATTAATGGAAATTGGAGTGTTCTACAAGTTAACTATCCTAAAGAAAACAGAAACGAAATTCTTAAAATTAATAAATTCTCTTGTTGTCCCCTTCGGTATTAACATTAGTACTATTCTCTTACCTTTGCAACTTCCGGTGAAACAATAAAGGCCCCCAATCAACGTGCATTGGTATTGAGATCATGTATCAATGCATATCGCGATCATGTAACTAAATTTTATATCAATCACTAATCAGTTCAGTTTACAACGCCATATTAACACAAGTACAGAGGTACCAGCAAATTTCAATTCATTGCGTTCTTTGCTTATCTCCATTTCTTTCTCTACAGCTACAAAATGGTTATGGTCATTGACGACATTTATGAATCAATCTGTAGATACAGGATTTTGGACTAATACTCTGACCCTACCATGAACATTTCACCTGCACAGTTAAACAGTCCCTCTCCTCTCATAATTTCTAACCGCAAAAATAGTTTGATCGTTAAAATAACCTTAAAATAACACTTTGGTATCACAAGCTCTGCCAAGCAAAGAACAAGTGGCAGGACTGCGCAGCATGTGCGTCTATTGGCTGCGTTGCCAGTGACCATAGAATGATATGTAGATGCATGTATGATAAACACTCCGGTGTTACATTTCCGGTTACATTAAAAATGTTCATTTCCTTTGGGATGTTTGCGCTAAAAAGTTTCCCATTTTTTACTCTAAATTTCCAAGATATATCCCTACCTTGGAAAAAAGCTGGTACAACTCGAAAAAGGTAAGTTTTGAGAAAAAGTGACTACAAAATTTCTATTTCATTTTTCCAAAATCAATACCGCTGCTCCCTAATGGCTGGAAGTGCAAGATTGCATATTTTAATATTCTGATATTTTTCCACATAAAAATATTGCACTTTTGATACGTTTTATGCAAAAAGAAATCGAAATCATAAATTTTCGAGTTGTGCCGGTTTGTTTGATGTTCCAACAAGTGTTGTATGGGTACCCTGTATATAAAAATCAATTAATGCGTTTACAATTCATATAAGAGTTCCGAAAACTCAACTATCAATAATAGTCTTACACGAATAATACAATCACAGCCTGATATGCTGATTGTGTCTAAATTGCTACCTAATCACATATCTCCCTCATCTCTAATACTTCCGTTGATATTTTAGATAAACGTTTCGGGCTCGCAAAACTTTCTTTTCAACGTCAAACATCGTCGTATCTTTATATAGAATGTTTTCAATATTTAAACAAAAATTATAGCGAAATTTGGAAAAAAAAGTGTATAGCAACATTTTTATAAGTCAACATAATGTTTTAAAACTACCACTAAAAAAACAAAACGTAATAATACGGTAAAAATTAAAAACTTCAATTTTAACATCGCAAATTAAAAAGTGGAAAATAAGTTGTTGACCTATAAATTCAAAGCAATACAAACAGAAATTATATATTTAAGGCTATTACAGATTTCAATGTGCTTTAACAATATTATATAATTAAAGGAAACTTTACACTAATACATATTATACTATAATTATATTATATTGTTCATATTCTAATTACTTACCAAAGTACAACTATTTACAACTTCTTTGTTGTACTATTCTAATTTCGGGAAATATTTTCAAATCTATAATAAATTCACTTTTGCCATGAACTTATATTCTACTTTTTAGCATGAGCTATGTAGGGATTAATATTTTGATTGTTATATTCACTACTACCTGCATGTTGTGCGGCGTCTCGTTGAAATAAGTAAAGAGAAACAACAGATAATAATAAAATCAGTTTTTCAAGCTTCACATATAATATAACTTTGCTTTTCCTATAAAATAATAAATGGAATACTGCACTATTGGTGCAATAATCTATTGCACTAATTAATCTAATAAACTGCACAGCATATTTATAGCTTCTTATCAAACTTCACGGATATAACATCATAGAATTAGTAAAATGTGAACATACATTTACAAACTTAAGAAAAATTTTCTAAAATATACAACATAAGGAGATGATATAGTAGTCAGCATATAAGTAGGTAAAAATGCTTCCAAAAATTTAGGTGAAAATATTTCTTATGTGTAAATTTGGGATATACATATTTTTACATAACATTAAACCGTAAACCTATGTATTTTTCTACTAGCCCTTACAGTTTCGTGAATATTTCCTTTCACAATATACTAATACTAATTTACAAATAAATAACACATATTTAAATGCTCGGCCAAAATCAACTGGTTACAAATAATTTGAGATTTCTTAGAAAATAATATTGCCAACCTACAACTAACAGACAATACATCACAAAAAAGCATTGTTTAATCAGATTTTCTCTTATTTTTCATAATATAACAGTCTTTTAATTAAAATTGGTGTACTGTTAAAAACTTGTATACTATTATACTAGTATACTGCTATACTCTTGAGTTGAATTTAACGTTGTTTGAGTTATGAAATATTATATTCCTATTTATACGCTCACCACTGTACATAATCATACTCTTTTATTAGTATATTATATAAAAGATCGTCAACCAGATACTATAACGTCTTCTGAGCGTTAATCCAACTTTATTCTCGCTTGACTGATTTCCAATCACTTCCGTCAAACAATCTTTCCCTCACATTTACAATATTATTACCTAAAATCGCCACAGTAAAATATGCAGACTATTAACACTCACATTGATAGTAATCATTTTGTAATGTGTACCATTATTTATTACAAAACTACGAAGGAAACATTCATGAATGATAAAATATGATAAATGCAGAGGAAAGATGGTGTAAAGAAATTGTGATGGGAAATGACAGTGATCGAAATATCCAGTTAATTGTTACTGTAATTTGCGAAGTTGACTGGATAATTTTGTGAACAACTGTATATGGAATATGCAGGATGATTCACAACACGTCTAATAGTTTATAATCAGCCATTTTTCATGTCAAGCTTCATCTCGAATATCAATGTCGAAAAGATAGTAATCTTCATTCTCTTTCGACGATTTCCCAAATGACTATAACCAACAAACTAAGTTGAAGTTTTGCAAAATGCCGTTATCGTTTTCGATTGGATTTAGCATGAAAATTTGCTGGTTATAATGTATCAGACGTGTGAACCACCCTGTATGTTTCATATTCTTTTGAAACTATAGCAGAAGATCGCAAATGATCCCGTACAAGACACATGCAAGATATTTGTTAGAGCATACTAATTATTCTTTTTGAAACCAATATACTCCAGTTTCGAGTTCTCCAGATACGAAATATTTTCCTTGTATTACATTTTCAAAAATAGTACTGTCCATTCGCTTTAACATTTACGCTGCGATATACGATTGTAGTGGATTTTTTTAATATATCTTTATAACAATTCACTAATTCATTCATGTCACTAGCGTGCAGTTTAACACGGCCGAACCATGAAATTTACTAATATACGAAAATATGTATCAAGCAATGCAAACAAAGACCGTAAGAAATGGTTTTCCAATTTCAACATACTTCAAATTTTGAATCATGTGAAGGTGTTTATGAGGCACCTTATATATGCTAGTAACATGAAGGTACTAAAAATTTCAAATTAAAAAATAACTTTTCTTTATTCCTGAAGCATTTAAAAATAATTGTAAACACAATTATGCAGCGTAAACGTTAAGGGACATGCCGAAGACAAAAGCAGCTCAAATTCCAAGTCGTTGAGCACTGGTTGCAACATTGTATGAAGGTCCTATAAGAAAATGGAAAGAAATCCTGCGATATGTGAACTAATTGAAAAGTCTATTGCGATTGAAAGTAAGGCGTAAACTATTCGTGACAGTATTCAAATTGTGTCGATAAGCTACTACATTTGCAAGATCAATCGCACAACAACTAATACAAGCATTTTCTATTTATTTCATGCTCACTTCGTATGTGGATGGATCTGTACGGTGGCGGTTATGCTCATTCGGCGCTCTGGGCTACAGATGTCCGATCGCAGGGTGCGATGGAAATGGCCATGCAACCGGCAAATTTTTGTCACATCGAAGGTATGATGTACCAGTTAATAGAAAAAAGCTTGTTGTTGCTTGAATACCGCGTGTTAACTTTTAATAAGGTTTAAAGTATTATCGATACTAAGTATTAATTAGGTTTCACATCTTGCTTCATCGATTTGGGAAATGGGATAAAAAATATGCTAGATTCATCAATATTTGTAAGATCATTTAACAAAGACGATAGAATACCCTCATTTCGAAGTTAATACAAAGACAGTTTTTTAATTTATATTTACAAGAACAAAGAATCGGTTTAAAATAAACTCAACGTACTGTATGAAGATTTATGGAAACTTTACGGTCTGGAAATAGTCTGATTTTCGGTTTTTTGCTGTGTTGAACTTCTTGGACTCGCGAAAATGTCCTCGGAAAGGTATTTTTTGAAATACAAAGAATTATCAAAGTTATATGCGTTTACTAAGCACAGCTGACTTTCAAGCAGCTTGCGGCAAATTTTGAATGTATTTTTTTCTAAACCAGTTTTTCAGAATCCGTGCGCAGAATACATTTCAGTAGGGCACAAACCACCAGAATCTAGAAATTAAAAAAATTCCTATTTATAAAGACCCGGAATGATGAAATGCTTCTAGGCAATTTTTCAGTTGACGTGTAAATTATGCCTTCTCTCAATGATTGCTTACAATCAATATATATTTCATGTTACTTCACACACGGGAAAGTACTGTTTGCAGACAAACATTGTTTAATGATTTAATAATTCTTAAAGTATGTGATAATTGGCAACACAACAAATTACGTGGATTGTAGACGGTGTGGATAATAAATGTGGCAATTTCATTTGGATTGCATTGTTACTTTTTTTTAACGAAATTCCTTTAAAAAACCCTGTTTTTCAGCTTTTTTGATCACACGGATCCCTTATTATAACTAACAGAATAGTTCAAAGAATATATTAAATATAAGCCAGAGGTGCAAGATATAACATATTTATTCTATTACATTTTTAAATCTAGCTGGACAAAAATCACACCAATTTATTTACTTTTTTTTTGTATTAAATATTGAAAAAGCTTTAATAATGAGTCAAAACAAGAGTAGTCTTGGTTTCGAATGAAATATTACGTGTCACGGCTTTGCGCATGCGCGTATTAGCAATTGCGCATGCGTGTCCACCCAAAGCAGCCTATGACGGTCTAAACTAATATTTTCACGTCTTACCCCTGAATATATAAGCCGAAATTTATGAAAAAGTATTAGGCTTTAAACAATTTATCCAAATTCTGATTCTAAAATTTCCACTATCGTTTTAAATTATATTTTGATAATAAACAATAATTTATTGTTTAGACACAGTAATTCTGTTCAATTATTTGCTGAAATATTATTAATCTAGATCACATACAGTGGCGTGCATAGATATAAGAATATTCTATTACCATAATTAAAAAAATTCTATACTGCTAAGAACAAAAGAAAGTACAATGAAACGATGCTCCTTTGGGATTTTTTGGTTAATAGTTATAGTTGGCAAAAATCTGTATTAATTTATAGTTTGATGAGTCTTCCCGAACATTAAAATATGCGCTATTTGTTTCTACGTTAATGTTATCATGGTATGAAAGAAAATATTAGGCAAACTCTAGTGAGTATTCAAAGAATACATAGCGTTAAACTGTATAATGTTATGTAAAAATGTATATGAAATTTACAAATAGCAAGCAGTTTCGACTACATTTTTTGAACCCCGTGTATTTTTTCATATGCTTACCACTGTAAATTATTTGACAGGTCACTCGTATACGTCTGAGAAATACCAATTAGTTAGTTTGGCAGAATTTTTAACAAACGGCTATAAGAATCAGTAGCAGATGGTATTATCAATAACATTACATAATCAGTAAAATAATATAATGCGCTACATTGAATAGAACGTGTATGACAACAAGATGTATCAGTTTCTACAACGTTGTTCTAACATTTCTCACCATGAAATTCATAAAACTGGTTAACATGATGAAATATAGCAATAGCTCGCGTACTTTATCATAGCTCATTTAAGTGAAAATTTTCTATAGTTTTCTGAATAGTTTTATCTATGAGGTACCCGATACAATTCTCGAATACAATAATTTGATTTTCGTCAACAATAATGTGAAATACAATTGCATCTTGTTACGATTCTAAACTGTATGTATATAAAATGTTATTTATACATATACACTATTCCCTGTTTTGTGATCGTAGAGTGTCTGAACCATTCTCAGATCGTATATACACGAACTTATAGTTGTGCTAGAAACTATCTAAAGGTGAAACATAACAAAAGTGTTTTTTTTCAGTTTTAATCAAACTTAAAAATTAGAGATAAAAACTAAAGAAATGTAAAATAAATTTTAAATAGAACGCAAACTTTAGACGTGACCAGCACAAACGGCAAAAAATGAGAATATTACGTTTGCAAAAAGAATCATCAAACATTTGCTCATTCCTAAAAAATAAAATGTTACCTATGCTAAAAAATCGAATATTTAAAATAGAACGTAGAACTGGAAACGTTACTTTACAAATATATAAATTCTTAAATTTTCAATTTTTGGGTTTTTGTGAAACGCAATTCCCGGGTAGTCACAAATAGAATATGATTGTTCTCTAATTACCTCAAAGTAAAACACGTCTCTTATCCTATAATGTTATTCGTTAACATATTACTGAATAAAAAATACTTCTCATTTAAACATTGGACATTACCATATTGCTTTCATAGCCGCTAAAATATAACAGCCAGATAATTATGTTAGAAAATGGTTCTTTTTATGTGCACCATATTGTTTAGGTCGGTCTAATCGTTTATTTCGTCCGGAGTTCGAAATTCAGAATTAATTAAATTAGTTTACTATCACCATTAACTAAGAAGAACATATGTTTCTCGTGTGACAACTATAACTAACTAATTAACAAAAGAAGGCTTTCGTATCTATAAGATTGTGAAAAGTATTGTTATTGCAATTTTTCTATCAGTGAAAGTTGAACAAATAAGCAAAAATACTCTTATTTACATTTGTATTAAGACTAAGATTACTAAGATTATTATTTAAGACAAACATCCAATATAAAGGAGCAAAATTCTATCTTGTCAAAAAGAAACTGTAGTATTTCCATGCAATATCCGCTTTATTATTGCAGCATAAAAGATCTAAGACTCTACAAGTGGCCTAAGAACTTGTTTTGAATGTTTACTTGCTAGTTCTCTCACTACCGGCGTAATATTTTTCTTAGTATAGAAATAGAACACAGCAGAGGCCCCTATTTAGTTTTTATTCAGGTTTCTCAGGTTTTTTATTCAGGGTTCTATTCAGGTTTCTGTAATACTACAAATAATTTGTTCTATTTACCTATCGATCCATCGAGTTTCAAAGACCAAACATCGGCGGTTTTAAGTTTAAAAAACCCTATTCCACAAAAACTGGTTGCTCGCATACTCTTTTGGAAGAACGGTATAATACCTAAAACCGCCCGTCATTGTATTCTAATTTTTCCAGTCAAAAAAAGCAATGCATTCTGATAAAAGAAAGTAATTTCGAGTGCTATCTCGACATGTACAAATAGCGCCAGTTTTCAAGTGTCTTTCATGTCGTTCTTTTTACAGCGCATCCGGATGTCCGATAGCGAATAGGAACAAAATGCGAGTGCTCGAGTCGGGTGGGACTGTTGAACAGCATAAAGCAGCAGTGGCGGCGGCGAGTGCGATGAAATTCGAAGGGATAAACTGTCCGACACCAGGCTGCGATGGAATCGGCCATATAAATGGCTCTTTCTCCACGCACAGATCTCGCTCCGGCTGTCCCATAGCCGGACACACCATGAAGAAGCCCAAGTTCGAAGATATGACAACGCTGTACAGCAAGGGAATCCCTGGTGAGGATCAACCACTTTTGCCTTTTTTCATCTGAAAGAGAAATCGACAAACTGACTGCTCGCATGTTCTGAGACCTTTACTGTCTTCACCCACAAAATAAATATGATTCAAAACAAGTACTCCGTACCACAATTCAATTTATATAAATAAGAAGGAAGTACACTTTTTTAATTAACAGAAACAAACGAACTCGGGCGGAAGTACATGTTTCAAATTTTGTGTAATAAAAGAAAACCGATGCGAGAGCAGTTAAGTACCAAAAGGATCAATCACTTTTGAATTGTTTCACTTGGAAGAGAAATCGCCAAACTAACTGGTTGCATGTTCTGAGACCTTTACTGTCTTCACCCACAAAATAAATATGATTCAAAACAAGTACTCCATACTCGGAATTAATTAATGTAAATACAAAGCAAAGACACATGTTTAATAGAAACAAAAGAATTTGGACGGAAGTACGCGTCTCAAATTTAGTGTAATGAAGCAGATGATTCTTTCAAAAACACATAAAAACATCGAGTCGAGTTCTAAAAGAATCAATCATTTTTGCATTTTTTTAACATAAATGAGAAATCAGAAAATTAAAATTCACCTACAAAAGTTTACCCACAGAATAAATACAATTCAAGACAAGTAAATAAGATTATCTACTGTGAAACGTGATTTTTTGAGTTGTAAACTGTTTCAATTAATATAAACGAATGAATGTGGATGAAATTCATACATTGATTGTAATAAAAGGGACAAGATGCTCTCAAAAACACCACAAAATGTAGTATACGAAAGCAGTCAAATTTCAAATGTTAAGAGGAATGATACACATGGCTGGATCTTTGTAACAATAGTTCTAAACCAACCTTTGTTTTATGATCGAGCTTCAAAATATATGAATATTTATATTATATTCGAAAAGAAAGCTGATTAAAGAAATCTTGTTTCAGACTTCAATTTTGACTTGTCGTCCTTGTTAATTTTGTCTTCATTTCTAGTTTTCACCAGCGGGAAATGTTTTTCCTTGGCCATTTCAATTATAAGTTCATTTTTCAGTTATAAAGAAACTAATAACAGTGGAACCAAATTCGAAATAATACTGCAATATTATGCTATAACGCCAAATATACAAAATAAATTGCATAATAAGCTGCCAAATATGCCGGTATGCAAAACTAATTTTTTTCTCCTAATCAAACTACGCGGTGATCGTGATAAACATTAAATCTACGCATGTTCCTAGGAACTGCAAGATAAAAAAAGCGATGGACAGTTCAGTTGGACTTGATTTAATTATAAATTAAAGCGTAATGGAATAATTTACAAACCCCAGCTGTTGGCCAAATTATAAAAAGAATTGCGTTTCCAAAGGATATGAATTATTATTTCAAGCTATGCTGAGCCTTATTAAACCCGCATGCAATTAGCAGGAAAGTAAAGGACACTTGTACCAAATTTGTTAATAAGAAATCCCTTAGAAATTTTGTTAGTAACAAATATATTCTGCAACTCCACTACTGCACGGAGTGTAATTGAAGTTATTTAATTCGAAGTTAGTTGATTCTTGAATCAACAGGAAATTAATTATAGCAAATATAACATTTTAAAAAAGTTTCCAAAAGTAAATTCGGCCAGTTGCAGGACATTTTTTTTCTACGTAAGGAATCGAATGATTTGTTGAACGAATGGCATGATAGTGCCACGATTCTCACTCCTTGTGCTGCTTTTGGGAGCACGCGTGATACAATCTGCTGACCATTCGGTTTAACAATATCAATAAAAACTATATTTATGTTGCAATAAATTTCGAAGATGAAAATTATTTAAGTTTCTTAACTTAAATTTATAGAAATTTATATAATTTTTTACTGAAACTATTAACGTTCGTGGAAAAAAGTTAATTAAATGGCAAAAGAAACGCAACCTTATGTATTACTTAAATTAATCTTTACCTCGATGATTGCATATTGAAACTTGAAACGAAGATATTATAAACGAAAAAGTATTACTATTTAGGCTGTACTATTACAAATAACTTGCGTCACAAATTAAATTAACGAAAAATTACTACGCTGTTGTGCATGCAATAGTCGTGCATGCAACATTCATAGATTAAATCAGGCAAATTAATTTTTATAATTATTTCTTGACTTTTATTGGGCGCAGTCCAAGCCACAACTTCCAATAACAGAAGCTAGAGTAAGGCTTAAGATAGGTCTCTGCCTAGAAATAATTGGTATGATGATCATTGATTCTCATAGCGTAAGCACGTAACTACCATTAATAATTACAATTAGGTGAAGACATAGCACTAGCCTCTAATAGAAAAAAGTTTTGCAATCCTTTACCAGGTTATTTCCGGCATTCTCATAATTATGATTAGGTGCACTGTCCGGTCAGCTTCAACGTACTCATAATTATTCGCCTACATTACATTTGAAATTAAAGTGGACCTGAACAGGTGTAACTAAAACAAAGTGAAACGCGAAAGGTTAATGCATATAAGCGCTATCCCTGGAATCGCTTCGTTAAGGCTTGCCCAAGGACCTGATAGGTCTGGCTCCTAAGAGATAAGGATAAGAATCGCCTGATAACGATCGCCCATTAGACGAACCGTACAATTTACTGGACTAGAGACTTGGAAATGACTTTCGAATCGCCGCAAGCACTTTACTAATATTCTAAAGGAAATAATCAGACAAAATAGGATCGCTCGTTAGTCCTAACACGGAGAGTCCAGCTAAGGCGGTTTCACCTAAACATCAAAATCTGGTCTCAGATTGATCAACTTACCCAACCATTGACCTCTCAGATCCCAAGCTTGATCTACCTGACCTGTGATACCCTCCGATTTCTCTGCTAATGGAACAGTGTCCGAACCGTCCTACGGGTCAGTGAACTAGATCAGCATCTCTTGCTGTTTCTATATTATATCAAGAACCATATTCTCTCAGGAAGGAATGTAACGGTAACCCTATGTTATTCGGCTACTAGTCTCATGGCCTCTACATAATTACTCGTTGGATAAAGTAACCTTACTCATAGAATGATAACCCTCTAACTAGCTAACTCAAACATTCGAACATCAAATAGCAATCCTGTCGCGATTCTCATTGTGACTGCCGAAAGATCGCGCTACCCGGACCCATCCTTAATCGATAATACTACTTGGTTACGTCAAACTTCGAGTTAATCGATCACTCGTTTGTTCTCATGGAACAAAGAATCTTTCCTTGAAGACCTTCGTGAACATCGAATCAAAGCCTTTAACCCTCCGTGAACTGGGTGAAGAACCATCACCCCGTGAATCACATGGGGTTAATAATTATATCGCAAACATTTTCCATCTACAAATAGATATTGTTACAGCCTTAGTTAACCCCTGGCCAGGTCAACCCTTTGCCTGAAGTCCGGTGTCTTCACCCGATTCTTGTTTAGTTTTGTCAGAAAGTGTCTGTCGACATCTCAACTTGGTCAGACGTGTTCCTTCAACGCTCTAATAAGTTCCTTTTTTATAATATTCCTAATCCTCTGAATCAAACTAGACCGCTTGCAATTTTAAACTTCCCTAATTTGACCCCACCTTATTCAGAGTCTTGCTTGGGGATATTCAAGGGTTATCTTCGTGCCTGGACTTTTGAAAAGGTTGGCAGGAGGAGTATATGGATCCGGTTCTTGGCTCCGGTTGTAGTTGTTGTCAGAGATTCCTGATTCGCGGGAGATTTCTGAATTCTTGCAGCGTGGCAGCTGTGAGGGAGCTGTGCCCTGTATTCTCTGCCGTGACGGATGCCATTGAGGAAGGTTAACTCCGCTTTGGTTACGGTTGGCTTCTCCCCTAAGTGTTGTTCCAGAGGCCTGGTGATCCTTCCTGCTTCGCTCAGGGGTCGACCTTCGCACCGTAGGTGCTTCCCTAGGGTCTCGGGAAACGCAAAACCTCATTAATGCTCTGTTGTTAGAATTAGAGTGCTCCCTTGGAGCGACGATTTACCTAAAGCGAGTGTTGCTTGAGCTTTGATCGGTCTCAATGAAGTATAGTAGCAAGAAAATGGCTTCCGAACGATCAATGAAGCAATCAACATAGATGGAACCTCACAGGAGTAATGTTTAAAATCCCTGTCAATCATAGAAACATTAAGATTGCTAGTTTAAAGGCTACCAAACTGACACATAACTGTCGGAGCTCTCTGGACCACTTTTCGTCTCATATCAGGCTGTTAGGTGGATGGAACCACTCTACTTAGTCCGGAGGTGATCTCTACCGTCGACCTTCCGATCTTATAAAAAGTAGGTGGTAATATCCAATTAAGAGCAGGTAGGTTTAGATGTTATGATAATATTATTATCAACCCTTCAAGGCCTGCCATGCACACTGTAGACATTTATTTATTACATGCTATAAACGGCATTTTATTACTGTTTTCTATTTAGCATGGTTGACATTCCCTTCATTTCCTAATCAAGCAAGTACTCGCTAAAGGGAAGAAGTAGAAAAGAAGAAAAGGATAATGTCTGAATAAGGGAGAATTTCCATCATAATAATTGAAAAGTGAAATAACAATATCAAAATCGTAATATTTGGGGCGATAATGTTAGACTTAAGTCTGTTGAATCGATTCTTATTAACTTGCTCCTATTTATGCTTGCTCGCACTTAATGCGTTAGTTTGAAAAGGCAAATGAATTTTGGAAATTGGTGGACAATTCGTGCACAAATTTACCCGAACAATTAACAATTAACATAGACTGTATGAACTCTGTAATGTTGGATTCATAAGAATTGAATTGAATTACAACTTCTAGCTTAAGTCTTATCAACGAGTATCAAAGAGGGATGGTATTTGCTAAATGATAATACTATTCACCAAAATCTCAACCTTTCATTATCAAGAGGTGCATAAAGCTCAACACTACAAGTTTTCTCAGGATGCTCAGTAAATCCCAATGATTCTCTTGATGAAATGAATCATTCTTTTGATTCAAAAATGATAATATGGTGATAGTGCTCTTGGAAGGAGGTCTTGAATTATGCAATGAAACGATCATAATGTCTTTCGTTTTTTTCATTGAGTCTAAGATGCCTGTGTTTTCTAACGCGTTATCAATGTTATCTTGTTACTGAACTAATGTTAGCTTGTTATAATCGAACAGGATGCCAAAACATGCCTCTGTTTCCAGAGGTGTACCAAAAGGCCACAGCTTTAAACTCTGCCTTATCATTACGACTGAATCTAAATTTTCCCACAATACTCCGTATAATAATTTACTCCGAATATCGCAGATCTTTATAGCAATAACCTCGCAGAATAAAACTTAAAATGGTCAACTTAAAAGTAGAGCGATTCTGCTGGGTGTAAATAGAACTCGACTCGATAATAACGATAAAAGAAATCCTAAAGCTACGGTGAGTAAACACTGTATTAATATCAATCTGGTCAATCGCTGACGAATACCACACTTACAGCTCAATGTTTTGGGTGATGATTGCTGGGTGCAGTTCGATGCGACAATATTATTAATCATGCAATGATGTGCTGTCATACCAAAAAAGATAACCCTACTTACGTTTTTACCCTGAATACCCGTTTATCTTATCGTTACGTAGTGTATTTGTTTGAACAATTCTTTACTTTTGCGTTTCGCAATGCTTGAGCTCGAAGCACAAGTTGCGCAGGATATGCAGTGATATGCGTACAAAACGATTAGCTTCCACCACAGTCTAACAAAGTTCTGTTGTGTTTCCAACTTGTACGTATATTTCTCTTATTCACGATACACGACGACAGTTTTCATTTCACTTTCCTTGGTTGACGCAAGCCCGCAAGCCGGGTGTTTTCTGTTCCAAATTTCGTTACTCTTTTATTTCCACTGGAAGACAAAGTGATCGGAAGTTTACTAATTGTTGGTAATCTAAGCGCGCAACCTCGCGTTGCCAAAGCACATGTTTCAAAACCTTAAATTAGTGATTGAAATGAAAACCTTAAAGTAGTGATAGAAAATAATATATATTCTGATTTATTCTGGGATCACTATCAGCTCCTTTCCCGTTGAGCTTTGGGGAGAGCAATATATTTTAAAGGTAAGGGACTGATGTATTCGCCATTTGTTTTCTATGTGTTTTTGGTGTTACATAAAAGATTCATATTCCTGTATTTTTCGTTCCACGTGACGATGCGTGAGTGTTGGCAGCATTAAATAGTTAACCTACATTGAGAAATGACGAAATGTATATGCACAGAACATTGTTAAAAGCCAAGGCCAGCACTCGGTGTCTCTCTCTCTCTCTCTCATTCTTTTTCTTCTATATGGTATGATGGCACTTCACGCTTCCCCACAACACCTTCATACAATCCCAGTTTTCAAATGTCCATTGGAAAGTCTGTTTAAGTTTCTGCATCTGCTAATACATAATGAATGTCACGCTTTTTGGAAAAAAAACAGAGAATCAAGACTATCAGTTTCATTCTTGAAATGACATTCCTGCTATGCCACGGGACCGAAAGTTTTCTCAGTTTCGTCATTCCAGCTCAATTCACGCGTACCAGTTTCAGAGACACGTAACTAATTCCGATTATCATAAAACTAAATCTTGGTACATTTGGACACTGTTGCCACACTTCTGTGACAATTATATGTTAAATGTAATTATATGTATATATATATATATGTATATGTATATATACGTGAAAATCCGCATAGGCGCAAATTTCCGGTGCTAAATACACATGTGCCACACTCTCACGTTGTTTGTTATTAAATAGCCTTGTCAAGCTATCCGAGACCGGAGTGATCCACCTTAGAATGATTCTTTCACTAATACGTAGTAGATTTGGAATCCAAACAAGTCTCTCGATCTTCAATTACAAAAGAAGTGAACATTTTGGGCTTCCTGGTATCCTGCAGATTCGTCATAACCTTGAATTTCTAATCCCCTCTCTATCGCTAGTCTGCACTATCGCATTCCTTGAACATGAAATTCCTTGATACGATTGCCGAGAGGGTAATTCGAGAATGTCGGAAACCAGGAAAGTCAATTGGAGAGATAGCGAAGCGATTGCGACCGAACACTAAATCAGTGCTCTGTTTTACTATGATCCCAGGAGTGGACACCAGTGGTCCGACGATTCATGGGGGTGCAACAGGTACGGCTCAAGGTAATACGATCGGTGGAGGGACCACTGGTACTCATGGCGAGGATCTTTATACACTAGAAGCTGAAATCACAGAACTCCAGAGAGAAAATGCTCGGGTAGAATCCCAAGTCCTGCGGCTGCGTTCTGATATTACCGCCATGGAGAACCAATTAAAACAGGGTGAAAAAGTAAGTACGACCAAGTGCTAGCACTACTTTTAATACTTGATTCATTTGGCTTTTCTTTTTATTGAATATCCACATCACAATGCACTGTAGCATGGATTGTGTTACTTAGTCCTTCAAAGTGTAGTACTTCCTGCGTTATCATCAGTCATTGTGGATATGTTCTCGTTTTAGAGATCAAGTAGATCTCTTATTAAACTGCAACGATTTTAATTATCAACAATTGTACATACAATGTGGTAATTGATAAAGACAGATGTAGTTTATTTTTGTTTTGGATAGTCTTTAGTAGTAGGCCTGAATTTTGCAAGGTCTGATTGAATGACCATTTGCTTATGAGCATACGTTATGTAGCTTGGAAAAAAGCTATTTGTGCTTTCACATAAAAGTGCCATTCTTAATTACAGAAACTGTTAACTTCGTAAGAGGTTATTAAAGGAAAGACAAAAGCCAAATTAAACAAGTCTGTTTTAACACTAAAACTACCACACATTAACCCCTTCAGTCTCATAAGTATACCATGCACAGTGTTAAAGAATAAAAATAATTCTAGAAGATCCAAAAAAATACCAAGACTGAAAGGGATATGATCTTATTTTTAACCGCTCGAAAAAAGTGCCATTCTGTCCCATCCGGTAGTTCTAGCGTTAAAAGAATAAAAAAACACAAGGCAACGGATTTGAATTGATTATTAATCATAATTGAACTGCTTGTTTCCAGGATACGACAGTCATAGCACAACGTAACAGTAACCTTACCGATTATTACCAATCGATTCGGGACAATATGATAAGTCTGTTGGAGCACGCGGGCTTGCCGAACGCAACGGGCGGCTTGCAAGAGAAAATGTGTCAAGAGAACTTTGACAGTTACCTTAGTAGATTGCAGAGCCTGTGTACCGCCGATGGATATTGTGCCGACGAGACGAATCGGCCGATTTACGAGAAGGTGAAGACAGCCCTCCAAGACTTCACGGTCTTACCCACTCCTATCTGAGATCACCTGCAAACCTGGACGAATTGAGAACGCTGCGGTTGACCTGGAACGATTGCAAAAGTGACTCTCGTACACTGGTAGTAGTAGATGGAATCAGTCCGCGCTGATATCAACATATATTCATGTGACATATACATACCAAGTGTTCATACCGGCGGTGTATCGGAAACAGACTATTTTAATGTCTTGAATTGTGAATGAATGCGCTCGTCTCGATGTCTCTTGCGGAGTGCGTGCCGAACCCTCGTCGGTGCCCGCATTCCGGCTGAACAAAGTACTTCTAGTGTTTAATGAGTTAAATCCAAGCGAACCTTTGTGTATAGACTGTTTATAAAACTATAACGGTATCTAAAGCGTCATTGCAGTAGACCGATTAAAAGTGTAGTGGTTATTAAGGACTAATGCGGCTCAGAGTTATATCTTTTGTACATATGAATCTTGAATTCGATAAATACTGAGGGAAAAGCGGAGCAGGATAAACGGCAGCGTGTACATAGTTGGTGCGTGGGAGTATTTAGGTTATTCAAGGTGTTGTGGTAACTAACTTTATGGCATGTAAAAATCGCTTATAGTTAAACGGTACCCCGGAACATAATGATCTTGCCAATCTAAGATGTGTAAGTCTCTAACGTTCGCATAATGACGAAAGGCCGAATGGTATTATCGATAAACGCTGCTTCTGATAGACCAAGGGTTATTTATCTTACAAATTACTTGCATATACTTAGTATCGCTATTTGCTCTTATTACTAATGCGGTAAACTATCGACACGATCCAGATCATTTCTGAAAACAATCTATTCATTATCATTGCTACCATTACCCTTGATACCGTCAGTAGGATCGTAGCGGCAGCTATACGGATAAGTTTACATTACGATCGACTCCATAATTGATACGTCAAATTGTCCATAATGTGTACATAAAAGCAGAGAAATTTGGTGATTATAAAAACGTTGGCTGGAACTCTTAGTGAGACTGGTACATTGCTGTCGCAATATCGACATAACAGTCGGACATCCGACGAGAGGGACGAATTAGCAATGTATACAGGCGCAGGCGAAAGAACTCGAATCATTTTTACTCATGGTATTCACGAATTTGTAAAAACTATTTACTAACAAGGTATTACGGGATGATATTAAGAGTACGAGCACGATCATCCAAAGAGAGAGAAAGGTTACTTCCTCCTTTCACGGCTACTTTCCGAGAGTTCGTTTGCGCGCCCATTCGGATCACCGAGTGGTCGTCTTGACTAGTGGGATCGAACGGCGATACCAAGTGTTACGCACTTAAAACTTAACTCGTCTATATGTTGAGCATGTGTTAAACGAAAACAATGCAATCTCGCGAGCTTGTTTTCCAACCAACAATATGTATTATACCTCTGTAATCAACTAATACGATGAATAGAAGTCCCTTTTTCACATGAAAATTACTATAGTACCCATGCAGACACTTCGTCGGGATACGTTGACGGTGATCGAGTATTCCTTCTCCACGGAACAGTATTACAGGCTTGCGTGGTAATATTTTTCCAATTCAAGTGTACTCGACAGAACACGTGTAAACATTTAGGACCGAATGCTGCAAACCCTGTCTCTTGTAAATGTGTCCATTATATTAACTGTGTAGCATGTTAAGATTGTGCCCTCTGCAGCGTACTGCTACCAATATAACAGTTGATAGTGCTCCTAACAATGGGTGCGTTCGGGTTGGACGCTTATTCGCAATAAACGCCCAAGCTGCCAGTTTCAAGCGTCACTTTCCTATGTTAAACTGTAGCGCTATGAGACCTTCGACACTAGCGTTAAAGTGCTATAGTTCAAACTCATACGGAAAGCATTGGGCCGACGCTAGTTTTGAACATTGTTTGAAAAGGTTTCTTAATAAGCGAAGCTTACACCGATCGGTTTGGGGATGTAAACAGATAAATCGGGTTACGACGTCAAGATGACATTTCTTGAGGTTAGGAACGCTCACTGTTGCTTTCTGGCGGGGGAAACGAATTGCGTTTACTGCTATGTTCAGAGTGTTAAATTCGTCATTGTTATATGTGTCTATTATTGTTAATGTTTTACTCATGATTGCCAGTAACTGAGTTTCGTGTTCGTTTTTAATGAGTCCCACTCGCAGATGTTTCATAGCCTCAAATCGAACGACAATTTGAAAGGGTTTTAAATACTCGCAAACCAAATCAAACGATGATTATAAGCGCTTTGAACGTTTACAGCGTGTAAGTGTCCAATCCGAACCCCAGTATAAAAAACCTGGCCCAATCTCATCTTCTTAACTCGAGTGAGGACGCGAAAAGAATTAACGAGGACTATAAGAGGTACCGAAGGAAACCCAAAACCAAAAATAGATAGCTCTCTTGGATAGACTCATAGTTAAGCTTCGATATGTCGGAGATTAGATAGATTCAATCGTATTAGCAAGTTCAAATCCTTGAATAAAACACGAAACGTTGATAAATCATGGTGATTATTTCTCTTGAAAATCGTTGAGGTTGTGTTCCCCACATCTTGTATGAACAAGCTTTGTCAGACTGAGTACGTTTAAATAATCGTAGCATTACGAAAACTGGAATAACATTAGTAAACATATTCTGCATTGTGTTACATTTATTAGTGTAAAATTGGTGAAAAATTCTAAGTTAATCTCACAATAAGACATTGAGTTTCAAAAGCATTCAAAGTACAAATTCCATGAATGCATCACAACATTTTCGAATTCTAATCATATTATTTAAAAATAATTTTCGAACTTTGAATGTGATTCAAAAAATTCTAACAACCTACACGCTGCCATATTCGATTTGAGTCGAAAATTTTCTGTTTTAAATATGTTGGAAAAAATAAAACTGGAACTAGAAATAAAAAAGGGGTATTGACAAAATTCGAGTTGCTAGAAACGATGGAGGTGAACGAATTTTTTTTCCCATTGTAATTTATTTCTATCGAGAATGTTCAGATACGGAATATTAATTACGCAGCATGAAGGTTACAAAAAGAAAAACGGCGATTATCGAAAATATTCAATAAATTCTTCACTCAACAAAATTTCCACATTGCTCTCAGGCATAGTAGAAATATAAACATTTGCTTCTTTGTCATTGAAAGAGAGGGAAAAAAATGTTGTCCCCAACGGTCCAAAGTCAATAAATACCGCCCCAATTTTACAATCTTACTGGAAATATGAATTTCTCGAAGGTATAACACACTGTCAGTATGTTAGAATGTGGTGACTGTGTTCCCAACATCATAAAATGATTAAAATCTGTACTTTAAACAAATATCCGAAAAAAATTCACTACAAATCCATGCAAAGACAATTGAATGAATTTTCCAACATTTATATTTCATTATTCATAAATTCTCACAGATTTAGTAAAAAAATCAGCATAAACTTCTTAGCGAGTGTTTGATACAGATTTTTAAAGAGTAATGTTACAAAAATCTCAACATCACATGCCAATTCAACTTGATTCCATTTAAATTTAAATGAAGAGCAAGAAAATGATAAGAAAATTTAAAATGTTAGCTGGTCTGATGATTTATTGGTTAAATCTTTGAGGTGTAACAGTATTTCTCGTAATATAACAAGAGTAATAGCATCGAAATCTATCTTGTTTCACACTTGTAAATGTGACAAAAAATCTTTTGAGGACATCGATGATTATGAGACGTTCGTGGTTTCTTACTAGTCATCCATTGGTCATCTGGTTCTAGTAACACAGTATCAGAATAATTAATTGATTACAACCTTCATGAGAAAAAATGTATTTCTTTCTAATTATTTCTCCAATTCGTGTTCCATGTTTATTAGCACACAGTTCAATTTCCCCTCCCTGATTTGTTTGTTTTGTCGCAAAGATACAAATTGAAATTTGAAAACTGATACAATTAATTAATTATGTTACACAGGTGGATTCGCAAAAAGGGTAGCAAAATTGGTAATTTTCCCCTGAAATATACATTTTTTTATTCAGAACTTATTACATACTTACTGAATTACATAATTACGGGTAACTATCCTGCAAATTTCAAATTGATATTCGTGATAACAAATATACTATAACAGTGGTCATCGGCGATCATAGTTTGTCAATCAATTAATCGATTACAGTGAAATGGTTACCAGATTTTTACAAAAGGTTTATATATATATAAAAAATAGTCCTTAATTGTGCCAAGAAACTGGATTAAAGTAACTTAATTATCTCTTGAATAAAGAACAATTGTTTTGGTAGTTTTAAAATAATAAATTGCGAGGCTGGAGTACAGAAATTTATTACATATATCATAATGAAAAGTATAGTATTTCTATCAAACTTTGTATTAAGTTTTCAAAAACATATGAGTAGGACAAAAATTGTTGAATTTCCCCTTTTTGCAGTTCTTCTTGTAGTAGCACATTACTTAAGGTACCCCAATAATTTTTCTAACACTCGTTCTCCTATTCACTACAAATCTGAAAATGCCGGTTTTCTAAATTGACTTCTCCTGCATTGGAAATCTGACTACTACACAGTCCTTGGTTATCTAATATATAAAGAGAATGTATGCGTGCGTGTGTGAGCATTTATTCCATCGTTGTTTGTACAATTCCATGTCGTTGAACCAATCTGGGTAGAATTTTGCACAAATATCCCACTCCAACGTGAAAAGACCATTGGCTGTCCTGGAGTCCAATAGTTTGACCTTTGGGGTACCTTTGGGGGTGTTCTCCATTTTACTACAGTGAGTTTCAAACAGACTTTTGAGTCACTGTCGTTTCATGGATCTACCCTTTGAAATCAAAATTATTTTGTGCAAAAAAATTATGCACCCAGTGTTAGTTGTCTACTGTCATTATTGGCCGTTAAAAATTGTCAGTACGTTATTAATTTTCGTAAATAAAAAAATGTGTTTTCATGGATCAGAATCTGGGAAAAGATGCTGTCCCTTCTGTGCAACGAGTATTATTATGCGAACTATACCACAAAATAATTTTATATCATTTTGTGCGCATAATGACACTAACGAGTAGTGGATTTTGCGTTTTTAAATATATTTTATAAGCAGATTCTTGTTAACGATGCAACAATGCTAATGTTTTTCTAGTATCGTCGAAGCCATTTCTGATATCACCGTGCAACGTGCGATGTTTTATGACAGAATTCTTTCAGGAAATGTTTAGAGAAACCCGAAATTTGGTCGTCAAGTACCAGGCGGTGCTTACAATACGCGGAGTAGAAAGTTAACGAAGAAGGGCAAACGATCGTCAAGTGGCGAAAGTCTTTCGAGACATTTTATTTAACAGAAAAAGGAGAGATTGAAAGACGATGATACTTCGTAGGGCTTGAAAAACTACAATCTTCAGAACTCTCGCCGCATTATTTTTGGCCTGTACTCTAAGCAGATCATACATTTATGCGATACTTCGCTTGCCCAATTTGTCACGCGACCAAACCACAGTGGGTCGCATTAATATTCGGATATCATGGTATTTCAACAATAAAGACTGTATATTTGTTGTTAAGTTAAGCATTTGTTCTTTTATAATACGTTAAGTTATTCCTATTGAATTTCTCCAGTACGTTGAATTATATTTATTGGTGAATTAAACTTTGTGAGTTTAATTGACGTAGTACCTACTCTCGAAAATAAATTATTAATCATATAATGCTTTGTTCTGTCAGCTATACAATCTTCGAACACCTGTGATACCTAATACTTCATTTGCTTCAGAATTCAGACATAATTGTTTTGGACACTATTTTATAAAGATGTTATATCCTCAAGCATATTGAGCTACTTTTTTCTCCATTCTATGTTTCAATTTTATTTAGTGAAACAGTAAAGTAAAATGAAGCTGTAAGAAATTTCTTTTGCGAATTTTCCTATAAAGGAAATTAACAAATTAAACAGAATGCTTTTTCGAAAATCGTGCCTCAAGTAGGCATGGATGGCTGTTTTGTTTCTTAAAATTTTGTAATAAAACCTTTACAAAATAACAGATAAATGTACAGTTTTATAAAACAAAATTTGATTTGGATATTACATGTAGTTTCATGAGAAAACATTCCAGTATTTAATTTTGATTTTCCAGCGTGATGCTGTAAGTAAAGATGTTAGTAATCAACTCATTGTATAGGGAGGCCGCATAAAATCCCACCATCCGAGCAAGAACAAATCACAACACAAAGGTATGTCTTACATTCATTTAATGCTATAAATAAATTTTTTGTTATAACATTAGATTATTCTCTACGACACAATGAACAGCATTTTTATTGTTATAGTTTGCATTTCTGTTGTTACATATTCATCCTCTCGGACTACTTTTCTTAACATTATTTCATACGTAGATTCAATAATTATAACTCGCTAGCTTCCTACATAGAATATTCCTGCGTATTTTTTTCGAGCCTTAAAACTGTGACTTCGACTCCTTTCGTTCCGTCTTATCTCTAGTGTTTATAGCTTTCTAGTAGGGGAGCAACGGAGCGTGCCCTTGGTGCATCTGTGTAGTTCCTTAGAACTCAAGCATGGTCAGACTCTTGGCGGCCTATACTCCCACCATACCCCCTTTTCACTGGGTTTTCGGGTATTTAAGCCCTAAATTCTAGTGGAAAGCGGGGGAATCAGTTTCGAACTCTCATCGACAGCGAAGCTCTGTCACTCGGACCAGCGAAGAACATCGTAGTAGATCGAGCATTAGTCTCCTTCGAAACCTGTCAATATTACCGTACGTACATCGTGTCATATCGCGATCGTTAGGCAAGTCACAGTTCTTTCGTCAGTTTCTCCCCCGTTCAATATCGTAACGTAATACGAACTCAGTTTAAGTATATTGTAACAACATTTCACTTCCGCTGAAACTCTCATTATTATTTTTGTATTGTATTTTCATTCAGAATATATTGATCATTGTTTTAGTTTTATTAACAAAATCATTGCTTCTTTATTGGAAATTCCTGTTCAGTCATCCTTGATTTAAATAAGCACATATAAGGAAAGGAATAATAAAAGACCCCACGAGGATACACTTTTACCGCTCAAGGTGTATCCGGCGAGCAATAGTAAGGTTTAACTTTAGCCTAGGGCATTCTTTCATGATCAATGAGCAGGATTGAGTCTGGTTAAGGTGAAATAGCCCTTAGCACGATCCCAAGACCTGTTCTGAGCTACTGAAAGTAACTAGCCATTCTTTTAATTAACAAGGTCCAGTCTTGAGTCTGGTTAAGGTGAAATAGCCCTTAGCACGATCCCAAGTTCTGTTCTGAATTATTTGGAAGTAACTAGTATAAAGGGGTAAACAGGAGAATAGGGACCTGAGTCTGGTTAAGGTGAAATAGCCCTTAGCACGATCCCAGGATTGATATAGGGCCGATTGGGAACTAGAAGACTCGAGTCTGGCAAAGGTGAAATAGCCCTTTGCACGATCTCAGCGCATATTTAGGACTCGCGAAGCCTGGCTCGTAACACTGTTACCTTATTGACGACTTGAAAATCGTCACGATATAATGATTAATTTATATCTTATGATGAGAGCTACGAAGCAGGAAAAGCCTAAAGTTTCTACAAAAAAACTAAAATCTATTCCCGTGACGATGCTGATGACTCAGATTTTGTTTCTACTTCAAATCTCTTTTTTACATAAGATTCAACAATCAAACTGAAATTGAGTAATGTTATGATAATGGTAATAAGGTAAGTTAAAATATTTCCGTCAGAACATCCGTCATTAAAAATTATTTAAAATATCATTATACAATTTTAATCTTAATACATAATTCACACTAAACCATAAAGATTGCTTCTCCAAACATCGAGCATGTATTACACGCCTTTTGTTTTTGTACAAAAACATTTAAATCTTCGGCTCGTGCGACAACTTCCACGCTCGTCCTCCTGTCAATGCCGCTACGACATCGACTCATGCAGCAACTTCACGCATCTGGAAATTGGCCACTTTCCGCACTTGTATCACAATCTACTATTGAATGCCATTGCATCTTAACTTAGGAACATCACTTACGAATATGCAATTAAACTGCGATAATTCATCTTTGCTGGCCAATCTTATATAAGGTAAGGCAGAAACTACAACACGACTTTCGAGTAGCATTAAAGGCCGTAGCCGGGTAAACAACCAAAATTTCCCCCGGGCTTTATTTGACGGTAATTTAGGGAGATGTTAGGACAATGACGAAATTATTTATTCTCAAGTTACAGCCTTTTTCATCGAAGAGTGTTCGAGAAAAAAAATCATAATGGAAAACTCGTAAAAAAATCATATCTCGCGATCAAAATATGCTATCGGTTTCGAAAAAACGCGAAAATTTAGAGAATTTAAAGCACAATTAAAGAAAAAATCATGTGATTTTTTTCCGTCCCGGAATCGATGATAAAAAAATAATTTGGGTTTTATTCTTTTTTTTCGCCGATACCACTGCTTTGTACAAGTACCAATATTTTTCCCCTCTATCTTTAGATAGTTCCCTATCACTTCAATTTTTCTCAAATATTCAAAAAATGGACGCCATAGTTAAAAAAAGTAATATTGTAGGAGGTTTGGTTCGGGAAGTGTTCGAAGGGAACACAGGTTTTTCTGGATAACAAAATTAAATTTATTTAGGAGAAGGCATGGTAAATGGTACAGGTGAAGCTAACAGGATTGTATAGGAAAGGATTCCTTGGACTTGATATAATTTTAATCATCGAAAGCAATCCTAGCAATGGCATTCTATTACTTAAGTTTTGGGTATCCGGTTTCTCAGCCGAACTCTCCCATCGTAGGGTATCGTAACTGTACGAAGCTCATAGGCGTCCGGGTACAGCCTCCTGTAGTCTTCTTCTTTTCTTAACCGAATGGGAGAGTACGGGAAGACTACCTGGACGCCCACACCGACTCGAATAAATACCCTACGAGGGGGAGAGTTCGGCTAGGAAAGCCGGACGCCTGGAATTGTTATTGTCAATATCGTTGCTAGGACCGCGGATTAAACTCGCCAATCATGTCGGGACAATTTTGGAAAATATTCATGAACCTGTATGACTTCCTCTCCTTGAATAAACCCAATCTTATGTTTTTCTCAGATCCTGAGTCCAAAAAGAATTTTATCCCTGTCAATCCAAATCACCCGTAACCGCACGTTACAATATTGGCGCCCAACGTAGAGGCCGAGGCCTATGACCCCTCCAGCTCGGACAAGAATTCTCACTCCGATGCGAACTCCGAAGGCGATGCCTTCTCCGACGTCAATCCCGATCCCAGTTCAACATCAGCTGTCCTGTCACCCTTCCAGTTTGCGCAACTGAGCGGCTCCCTCAACACCAAGCATAATGAGCAGGGAAGCTTTTCGAAGTGTACGGCCCGATATGACGGCACACATGACCATGGCAAAGCCAGTGCCTTTATCGCAACCACAGCATTCTTCAAAGATATTGAGAGCGTCAGCGAGGAGAACGCTCTGAAAGGACTGCCATTGCTCTTGGAGGGGTACGCATCTATCTGGTGGTGAAACGTGCAAGACACCATCTGCTCATGGGACGGAGCTTTGGACTTAATCCGTTCCACCTTTGCCCCAAGAAGACCGGCATACCAGATATATATGGACCTCTTTCGGACCACGCAAAAGCCAAATGACCTTACGGATCTGTTCATCAGCCGGAAACGAGCTCTTCTCGCCGAGCTCGCGAACCCCCATACAGAAACAGTCCAGCTAGACATGATCTACGGCCTTTTACGACTTTCGCTTCGTACAAAGATCCTGCGAGAGTCTGTCACCAATTTCCCGCAAGTCATAGAACGTGCTCATGAAGTCGAGGATTTGGAGAAAGAGAGCCAACGACAACATCTACTTGCTCCTGGACCAACTCACTCAAGCGCGCACAGATTCACGGCACCTTATCCTAAGGATCGCCGTCGCTGCGGTTTTTGTCGCCGAACCGAACACTCCACGTTCGACTGTCGGCACCGAAAATTCCAGGCCCCAGTACCACCATCCGAGCCTGGACAATCCGCCAAGGAGCATCCACTACCATCACAACCATAAGACGCACGACCACCTCTGCGATGCTACGGTTGCGGAAAGCATGGTTTCGTCCGTAGTAAATGCCCGGATTGCTCCAAGACTTCTAACACCCCAGTGGCACGAGGAGCGTTTTGCGCGGTCAACGAAGAGCCGAAGGTTAGACCACGTCCTACCGTAACTATCGCTGGCGAAGAGGGACAAGCATTTATCGACAGTGGGGCAAAATGTTCCGTTGTCAATCAAAATTTATACACCTTGCTGTACCGAAAGAGAATCAAATTCGAGGAAAAGCGCATGCAAGTCGCGCTGGCCGACAGAAACCCTCGAATCCGCGACATTTTAATGACCGAGGTACGACTCATTCTGCAGGACCGAATGATACCCACGAGATTCGTCGTACTGTCAGCAAGCAAAGATAACTGGGCCTTACTGGGAGTTGATTTTACCGAGGACGCCGGCATGGTACTAAACATCCCGCAAAAGATCTGGCACTTCATCGATACACCCAACCAGTATCATGAATTTGAGGAGCACCCAGCGGAGCACCATTAATCGAGGGGGAGAAGAAACTCTCGCTCTCTCCGCTCGAAATTGAAGCACTGGCCGAAATCGAGGAGATCACCAAACCACCACTTCAATTGCTAAGCCTCATTAAGGAGCCGACCAGTCTCAACATCGAGGAGCTACGGGAGGATGAAGGGGTGAGTAGGTCGTCGAAAGAACAGCAAAAGCTACTGTTAAAGTGAACTGTTAAAGCAAAACAGTGATTTGTTCGAATTAGCGGGACCTCCGACGGCAAAAGCGGTACACCGCATAGACACTGGCAACCATCCGCCAGCAGAAAGATAGCTAAAATAAAAGAAGACAACATCACCGAGGAATGCAAGTTGGTCTGGGCGGCTCCGGTAGTCATGGTGCCAAAGAAGGACGGCAACATCCGAGTCTGCATCGATTACCGCAGGTTGAACGCCGTCATCGTCACCGATTTATACCCACTACCCAGAATCGACGACTTACTTCACTCCGCTAAGAAGACCGGATGCATGTCAATGCTTGACTTACAATCAGACTACTGGCAAATTGGAGTGAGGAAAGAAGACCGCGATAAAAGGGCATTCCCAACACCGTTTGGAATCTATCGTTTCAAACGAATGCCGTTTGAACTCAAGAACGCCTCAGCAACATTGCAGCGACTGATGGACCGAATGAAGGCCAGATTAGGAGATCGCAATATCCTAGTCTACTTAAACGATCTCTTGGTGCTATCCCCCGACTACAATGAACATCTGAAAGACTTGAAAGCAGTCTTCAATAGACTACGACAGTATGGTCTACGAATAAACAGACAGTAAGTCGTTTCTGCTATTAGAAAGCCAAATATCTCGGACACATCCTGACTGCTAAGGGCACCCAGCCTGATCCTGAAAAAGGGTCGTCAATTCAGAACATGAAAACTTCCTCAAACTTAAAGCAGCTGATTTCCTTCCTGCAAACTTGTTCCTAGTATAGGCGATTCGTACCGGAATTCACCCAGCTACTAACCCAGCTCACCAAGAAGAAGATGACTTAGAAGTGGGAATCAAGCCAACAACAGGGATTTAATCAACTTAAAAAGACACTCATAACCTCGCCTATCTTACGTTGTTCAGATGAGACCCAGCCCTACACCATCCAGACCGACGCTAGCGGATAGGCGATCGGAGCAGTCTTGTTGCAAGGAGAAAAGGAGACCGAACACCCTGTTGAGTATGCGAACAGATTGTTGACTCCAGCAGAGCAAAATTACAGCACCACGAAGTGGTGAAGAGAAGAGAGCTGACCTTGCCGAAGTCTCAATCGACATAGCTAGTCGAGGACCAGGAGTCACACGAGAAGAGCAGTTAAAGGATGACAGCCTGAGGACAATCATCGAGGCCCTGGTGTCTACCACCGCGGATGACGAAATGATGAAGTGCACCACACGAGGATACTTCCTCAATAATTGGGTGCTCTAGCAGTTCGTACCAAATGGTGACTGGGAAGAGGCACAATTGGTCGTTCTCTCATACGAGAGAAAGGAGATCCTCCGTGCATACCATGATGACCCCACGGCAGGCCATTACGGAGCACAACACACCCTACATCGGATCATTAATCGCTACTTTTGGCCAGAGATGAGCCGCGAGATTGGTGACTACATCAGAAACTGTGTGGAGTTCCAGATGTATAAAGCCAACAATCTGAAACCAGCTGGA